>JACEFZ010005507.1:277500-580000 GCA_014155875.1 Cepaea nemoralis
GTAGCCCGGGGTTGTCCCTGATGGTCTACCTGTCTTAGCTAATGTTGTTTGTCCTGACCGCATGTGAGGCAGCCGAATGACAATCTCCTCCACAGCCATGTTGTTGTAATATCTGTATTCATTTCTGCCCCCAAGGAACTTTTTCTTGCCCGTGATGAGACGGGTTCCTCTTGTCGTGGTTTTTGTTTCTGATAGAATGTCGACATCCCAACTGCGGGGGAGCGATTCAATAAATCGTACATCAAAGTTAAAAACATTTCTTGCTGACGCACAAAGGTTAAGCACGATTTAAGTTGTCGTTTGATTTATGGTATTTCGACAAGAACAAATGTACTTGTCTGTTTGCCAGATTACATAATCAGCAAGCTTTAGGCATACCAACTTGGCTATCTGGCTATTTATCTACTAGCTACCTAACGTCTGTTTATCTTCATTACTTCGTATCTGCCTGCCTGCCTACCTACCTACCTAGGTAGAACAGGTTCGAATCCCGGTCGGTAACTATAGCTTCTCTAGTCTCTAATTCTTACCCCTACTTCCATAAGCGGCAAACAATAAGTGTGTATTTATTTATACCTTCCTTCCTTTATACCTGTCTGTGTGTCTTCAAGAAACAAATGAAGATCCTAAACTGATTAGAGTCATTAGACATAGACAGTCAAAACTTTTTGGGCATGTTATGAGAAGAAATGACTTGGAGATCTTGGTGACAACTGGCAAGATCGAAGGGAACAGGCCAATGGAAGACCTAGAAGCTATTACCTGGATGGCTTGGCCACGTGGCATGGTCGGGACAGAAACACGGAGCTGTCCACGACTCTGGTGATCGAATGAGATGGCGAAACATGACCGCCCACGCTTATCGGCATGGCATATGATGGATGGATGGCGTGTCTATCCATCTGTCTGCCTGCCTACTTACTTTTGTCTCACCGCATTGCCTGTCTGTCTCTCCATCTGCTGCCTACCAGACGGTATATTTGTCTTTCCGTCTATCTATGTCATTGCTTGCTTGACTACCAACGTACTTTTATATATCTAATTCATTCATTCATTCATTCATTCATTCATTCGTTAGTTGACTCATTCATTCATTCATTCATTAGCTCATTCATTCATTCATTCATTCATTCATTCATTAATGCATTAATTAATTAATTAATTAATTAATTCATTCATTCATTTAATCATTCATTCATTCATTCATTCAGTAGCATGTCCATTGCAGAACCTAGCTCCCATAACAACCTTCCAGAAAACCTCTCGATAATAAGCAAGATGTCCAGCATCTGATACACCCATCTGGAGATCATCCGCCACATCCTGCACCCATCTTCTCTTTGGCCTTCCGCTTCTTCTCTTCCCAGACATATACCCCTCCATTATTGTTCTCTTCAAACTTGGGTGACGTTTCAGGAGACCAAAATATTTCAATTTTCTTTGTTTTATCGTTTTTAGTAGCCAAACTTCTTCAATATTCAGCTCTAGTACTATGGATGCATGTGTCTTTCATTGTTGTTAGTTATTTTGGCAAGTTTTGCAGAAGGTAGTTTACAGTTGCTTTCCTTCCGGGCAGTGACTGTACTAGTCGGTGGACATGGCCATTGTCTCTACTGATGAGATCATCTGCCTATCGCCGCAGAGTGCAGACCATAACCAACAACAATCTGTCGGCTGCTCTCACACTCCATCCACCGCCTGCTTGCATGGCTTCAGGAAACCCTGAATAGGGGTGGGAGGGGTGGGGATGGGGCTAAACGGGCACTCCACCTTGCCCAAGGGTGTCCCGTAGACTAACGAGGAAAGGAGGCGTCTTACATCTCCGTTGATAGCGGGTACCCCCTACCCCGCTAACCGTGTTTACCTATCTACCTGTCTTTATAACCCAATCCGTGGCAAATGCGTTACGGACGCAGTTCGTAATCCCGCATACCACGTTCGAAACACAGCTGCGGAAGATTTGGCAGCAGACCTCCTTGCGTTGTCTTCTTCTTCTTCTTCTTCTTCAGCGTTCCGAGCCATTGAGGTTCTTAGCTGCAGATACAATCCGTCTCCATTCGTCTCTCTGGTTGACCTTCTCTTGCCAGTCGTTGATTCCAAGTGCTTGTAGGTCTGTATATATATTATCTCTCCACCGTCTTCTTGGTCTACCTCGGGGTCTATGGTCGTTTATTTCCTGAGTGTAAGTGAGTTTTGTTTCCCTATTGTCTTCCGTTCTTTCTATATGCCCCAGCCATTGTAGTCTATTAGCCTTCATGATACCAGTGATTAGCGGGGACTTGCATTGTATTTGTTTTAATAAAATGACATGGGTGCCAGAAAGCAATGGCAAAATACTGAACGTAAAATTGAAAAGAGATGACAAACAGCAAAAACAAAAAAATTATCGAGTTAAATGCGACGTCCTGAAACTAAATTTTAACCCATCTTTATATAATAAATAATAATAATAATAATAATAATAATAATAATAATAATAATAATAATAATAATAATATACTCTTTTACATCCCTTGAACGCATTGGATATACGGTGCCATACCCAACATGTCTGCAGTACAATCGGCCAGTTATGGTCTCAGTATCACGCCGCCCACCTTTGCTTCCCAAGACAATTCTTGGCACACATGTTAGCCCGGGTCAACAAGGTCAATGTTCTAATTGCGTCTCGGTGTGGATTTCAACCTGACCAGGAGGTCAGTATGGCTGAATGAACAAGAACGCTCGCTCCTTACTTTCTGGTGTTCTGGTGCCGAAATAGCGGGTTCAACTTTCACACCGGTCAGTTGGACTAAAATGTTGACTTCTCGTCCTTGACTTGGGGAGGTAAATTACAAGTACCTCAGAAGTTTGAGTGGGTTCGACTGATGGTGAGGGATACTGATAATCGGGAAAGATAATCCACACACAACAATCAGTCCAGCGGACCAGAAGTAGACGCTCGTGTGTGGACAACGATTGAGTTCAGAGGGAGTGAACACGTACCCCACGACCACGGGGCCGGCAGACCAGCCACAAGCCACTGTGCCAGCGCCACTACTCTGTCTACAAGACCAGCCACAAGCCACTGTGCCAGCGCCACTACCCTGTCTGTTCATGTCTGTCCGTATCTGTCTATCAGTCTGTCAAATCCACTCCCCTGTCTGGTCATGTCTCTCCGTATCTTGTGTGTTAGTCTTATAACGTCACTCCCCTATCTGTTCATGTCTGTCCGTGTCTGTGTATCAGTCTGTCAACCAACTCCCCAGTCTTGTCATGTCTGTCCGTATCTGCCTATCAGTCTCTCAACGCCACTCCCCAGTCTTGTCATGTCTGTCCGTATCTGTGTATCAGTCTGTCAAACCTTCGAACGAACAAACGAACTAAAGAACGAACGAAAGCATTTTATGTTTAAATCAGTGGTTCTCAACCTTTTATGACCCATGCACCCATTTACCATTTGTTCAGAACGTCATTCCCCCCTCCCCCTTCCGTAGTTCCTCCCTATTAAATCCCCCCCCCCCCCCCGCCCCTACACAGTCTATGTAAAAATGGAAGCTAAATTTAACCACACATACTAAAACAAGTCTAAACGTCTACACAAAACGTGATTTGCGAGTCTACTTACGTTATAAAACAAATTTCAAAAGGGTGAGAAGTACAGAACCGTAAAATAGGAGGGAAAACCAACATCAAGTAATCGGTTCTTCTCTTAACGTGATCTTGAAATAATCTTAATCCCCCCCCCCCCCCCCCCCGAACCCTAAAATACCCCCTACCCCTAAGGGGAGGAAAGGGAGGGGGGATGGGGAATTCCCCACTAGGTTGATTACTGGTTTAAAAGGTCACATATTGGACACGCAAATTTGTCTTACATTTCGGCCCTTCCAACCACTCATCTTTCCTAGTCTATTATCTATTGTGCATGTTACCTTCTCTTAGTTTAAAATAACAAAAAAACATTGTCAAATGAATGCTGTAAACGAACGGATGAACTTTATTGAACATAAACAATGTATATTACCATGTTATGATACAGACAGGCAGACACGCGCGCAACTGCCCCCCCCCCCACACACACACACACACACGCGCACACAAACACTCACACAGACATTCACATACACAAAGACACACACATACCACACAACATACACACAATACCATCACATACCACACACACACACACGCACACACAACACACACACACCACACAACAAACGCACACACACTATATATATCACACAAAACACACAAAAGCACTCTCGCCGCCCTGATTCAACAGACCACAATTCCGACAACACCGCACCATGTCTACAAATAAGCAACCGTAATCACTTATTGTAACCACATTTCCGCTATCTACATTTGATTTCCTTCAATTTGTTTACTCACAGCACACCTATTTTCACCTGTTTTTAAACCCACAAATAAACATTGAGATAGTCTTCTCATAGATAAATTATCTATCTGTTTTTCGCCATCTGCAGATCCTTTGAACAAATTAAGTGCATCGCCTTAAGAGATTCACAGCACCAGATGTAGTTATAGGGGCATCAAAAACGAACAGTAGTTGTAGCGGAGACGCCATGCGGAGAACAAGTTTTCGAGTATGACAGAAAGTCGAGCCAGACAATCTTGGTGCCAGGGTCATTCGACAGTCGTCTGTGTGCGCGTGCGTAGCGCGCGAGACATGTAGGAATGCGAGGTGAGTCTTTTTATATTGGTGTAATTAGGAGTGCTGTGGTATCTTTGCATGTGCTGTTGTATTGTTTTTGTGTGTTGTTGTATTGTTTTGTCGATTCTTGTATTGTTTTCTGTGTTTTTGCATTGTTTTCTGTGTTTTTGCATTGTTTTCTGTGTTGTTGTATCGCTGTATGTATTGTTACAATGTTTTATGTGTTGTTGTATCGTTGTATGCATTGTTTTCTGTGTTTTTGTATCGTTGTATGTGTTGTTGCATTGTTTTCTGTGTTGTTGTATTGTTCTATGTGTTGTTGTATTGTTTTCTGTGTTGTTGTATCATTGTATGTTTTGTTGCATTATTTTCTGTGCAGTTGTATCGTTGGATGTGTTGTTGAATTGTTTTCTGTGTTGTATTGTTGTATGTGTTATTGTATTGTTTTCTGTGTTGTTTTATCATTGTGTGTTTTGTTGCATTATTTTCTGTGCTGTTGTATCGTTGTATGTGTTGTTGCATTGTTTTCTGTGTTGTTATATCATTGTATGTTGTTTTTGCATTATTTTCTATGCTGTTTTATCGTTGTGTGTGTTGTTGCATTATTTTCTTTGTTGTAGTATCGTTGTAAGTATTGATGTATTGTTTTCAGTGTTGTTGTTTCGTTTTGTGTGTTGTTGCATCGTTGTAAGTATTGATGTATTGTTTTCAGTGGTGTTGTTTCGTTTTGTGTGTTGTTGCATCGTTGTAAGTATTGATGTATTGTTTTCAGTGGTGTTGTTTCGTTTTGTGTGTTGTTACATGGTTGTAAGTATTGATGTATTGTTTTCTGTGTTGTTGTATGATTGTATATGTATTGTATCACTGTATATTTCATGTAATAGTTCCCCGTATTCTAACAATATCAATGACCGAGTTTCAAATATTTCATCCAACCTATTATTCATCTATTAAATTACGAGATGCAGCGAAATATCATCCAGTTCCTTGCTGGCTGGCTGGCCTGGACGATCATGCCACTCCATAAATTGCGATCTCCGACATCAAGGATCAATTCTGTGTTGACTCCCTTTCATGCCATGACACAAGATTATCAATAATTATCTGACACTGTCTTCCTCTATCTCTCTTTCCACGAATCTTCTCGGTTGTCATAATATGTTCCAATTTGTGTCTTCTCGTAATGTGGCCACAAGATGATGACCGATTCTTTCTTATGTTTGAGGTAAGTTGTCTATGCAAATTAGCTTCCCTTAAAATGTCGTGATTGTTCATTCTAGTTGTCCAATTAATTGTCAGCATTCTTCTATAATACATATATACCAGGCAATAGATTTTGCAACCATTTTTGTGACTTATATGTTTAAATACCTAAAGTTTGTCACAGAAAAGGCCAGTAGTTTTCCAGTGACAGAGGTTAGAAAGCCAGATGTCCTGCTAAACATCAATGACAGATGTTAGAAAGCCAGATGTCCTGCTAAATATCAATGACAGTGGTTAGAAAGCCAGATGTCTTGCTAAACATCAATGACCGAGGTTAGAAAGCCAGATGTCCTGCTAATCATCAATGACAGAGGTTAGAAAGCCAGATGTCCTGCTAAACATCAATGACCGAGGTTAAAAAGCCAGATGTCCTGCTAAACATCAATGACAGAGGTTAGAAAGCCAGATTTCCTGCTAAACATCAATGACCGAGGTTAGAAAGCCAGATGTCCTGCTAAACCTCAATGACACAATCACCAGGATGTTTCATGGTTTCATTTAGGTTCTAAATGATCATTTTTTTTTTGAAAGATGCTGATGTTGGCCGCAATATCCTGAAACAGAATGGAAACGCGGAAAAAAATCCCATCCCATCCTATGGCAATTTATGCCTGTCCCATCCTATCCCATTCCATTCCATAGGATTCCCATGATAATATTAATATGGAACACAGTTCGAATAAAATTATGAAATTTATGAAAGTTTAGGTTTAGCGTCTACTAAATAGGACTACATGTACATTACATTGGCACCTTTCCGTCTTGACAGACGATACTTTGGTACATTGTGCTTCAAAAAGGCTTAATAACTACGATCCATGGCTGGTGGCGAGTGTGGCTGGTAAGGCCAATTCTTGCTGCAAATGTTTGCCCACAGTAGGTGCATGTGAAAACATGGTCATTTCCACCATTTTGCACCATCTTACGTCTCTCACGCTCTATGTGTGCTTTATCTGCAATCATTTTCTCTTTTGTCTTTATTCCATTCCTGATAGTTGCCCTCCATGCAACACGTTCAGCGGCGACGTGCTCCCAATGTGCATTATCAATGCCTGTATCAATCATGTCCCGCTTACACACATCTTTGTATCGTAGTAGAGGCCGACCCTGAGATCTCCTACCCGTCTGTAATTCACCAAAAAAGATGTCCTTTGGTATTCTACCATCATCCATCCTCCTAACGTGTCCTATCCATCTAAGTCTACGAAGACTGAGCATGGAATACACCGTCACTTCAGAATGACATTTTTCAGATCTTTCAAAATTGTAGGCAATATTTTTTAGTACCCTGGTGCGAGGAAATGCAAGCTAAAGACAAAATGTCATGGCAGGGCAGACCAGGCCCTAAGCCTTGGTTGGCGACTGGTCTAGGATCGAAGCTCCAACAGGCGGACAGTTAGAGCATTGCTTTGCTGATCCGGCAGATTCTGCAGCTTGTCTTGTTCCAGATGTAGGGGTGTTACCTTTCCTCTGGAGTAAACTAGGCAGGCCGAGAGAGGGATCATGCTGCATGGGCAACACATGATCTCTATATTTTAGCCCAGGCTTTGTGCTATGGAGAGGCAATAACTCCATCCCTGGTCTTAACTGGTCTCGGAATCAAAGCGAGAGGCAACTGTTACGGGTTATGCAATTTGGCCTTATCAGTCACACTCGCTACCGCCATAGTTAAAAGTTATTATGCCTTTTTAAAGCACAAACTATCGTCTGTCAAGACGGCAAGGTGCCAATGAATTTTTTAGCATTCATTCATCATATCTTGTCACTTCAGAATGACTTTTCATCAACTCTTTCAGCTTATTCTCAACATATCAATACCACACCTTGTAACTTTCCCAGAAGGACACTTGTAATAAACTCACAGTAGCATCAAGCAATACACCACATGTCTCTGAGACATATGGAATATTAATAACACTTAGAATGATATTGCCGAGTGTGTTACTGGGACCCTGAAGGCATGTGAAGAATACTAACATTGTTACCTACCATGCGTGTCATAAGAGCCAAGTAAGGAGGCTTGGCCTGTGTGTTGCCAGAATCATCAGTGGAAGCAGAGAATAGTTAAAGTTAGTTGTATATCCTTTACAGGATGTTACAGTCAACTTGTGAGTCAGGTCTTAGTCAGATATGACTGAGCTACCGTATGACAGTAGACGGTACTACCTGCTTTCTGTCAGCGCCGAATGTTGGGCGGCGCTTACCAAACCCGACACCCCACATTGTGCCAACGGCTTCGGGCGGAAGAGCGCAATTGGGAGGGTACTAGCCTTATCCTGGTGCGAGGAAATGCAACCCAAAGACAAAATAAGTCATGGCAGGGCAGACCAGGCCCTAAGCCTTGGTTGGCAGCTGGTCTAGGATCGAAGCTCCGACAGGCGGACAGTTAGAGCATTGCTTTGCTGATCCGGCAGCTTCTGCAGCTTGTCTTGTTCCAGATTATAGGTGTCAACCTTCCTCTGGAGTGAACTAGGCAGGCCGAGAGAGGGATCATACTGCATGGGCAACACATGATTTCTTTATTTTAGCCCAGGCTTTGTGCTATGGAGAGGCAATAACTCCATCCCTGGTCTTAACCGGTCTCGGAATCAAAGCGAGAGGCAACTGTTACGGGTTATAAGTCCTTGTCAGTTGGCGTAGACATGGGGCGCCACGCGTTGCCTCTGACGTTGGGAGACACCTACAGGTGACACTGATCAGCTACCGCCCGCCTCAAGCTGGGCAGCTCCCAGCCAATAGGGTGCTGATCCGCCACAGCCTGCCTGCTTCAATGGGTGCTTGGGGCTAGGACAGAATCTGAATCGCAGGCTGTAAGACCAATGCACCAGGTACTAATAAAAAGAATAGAAACCTCAAGCTACGGCTTGCAACCTGGAATGTGAGAACCATGTGTCCAAGATTTTCCACTGACTTGACAAATATTGACGATGTGAGAAAAACGGCTGTGATTGATGCTGAACTCAATCGTCTTAACATTGATATTGCTGGCCTGCAGGATTTGCCACCATTCTCACTGCATATGCACCGACACTCGCTTCCTCTGATGATGTGAAGGATACTTTCTATGAGCAGCTAGACTCTGCAATCAAGGCAGTTCTACATGTGCAAAGAGACATGTAAAACGACAGAATTTATTAATTTTAATATTCAATAGTATTTTATATTTTTAAAAAAAAATTAATCTAAATATGATAATTCAGTGTCATTCTGGCGCTCTCATTCTGTTTCTAAGTCACTCTGCTCATTCGGCACATTATCAGTTTCCTGCTGATCGACTGTTTCTAATAATTCGGTGAATCTGGATAATCCCTGAATCATTTCCACAATTTTCATCGTACATGCAAATCTGATATACACAGAGTTCATAACGAGAGCTGGTAACATCCGTTTTCGTAACCTACTCAACAACGATCCAGCTGCACTAAATAATCTGCCCAACTGGCAACACTGCTTAGCAGTACGTATTACGTATTTTTGCAATGTACATCAGTGCTCTGCAACCTTTTTCCTTTTTCCAGTCACGTCACACTTTTATAATTTTAATTTCTGGTGACGCACCAAAATGTAATCTTATATAATAAAAGGCTATTTGTATTTATTTATTTATCCGGTGTCCCACAACAAAATAAGGAATAGATACAAACATATAAAGAAAAACGAAGGATAAAAAGCTTTTAAAAAAAAGGGGTGGGGGTGGGGGAGGGGGGGGGGGTAGCTCTGACGTAGACCAAGTTGTTATGACATGGCACCTGTCCCATGGGAAATACAAATGTATGCTGTCTCATTCCATCCCATCCCATGGGTCCTTTCTCATGGGATTTCCATAGGAATAACATTCCCATGGCCAAGCCTGGCGATTTCTTTATACAAACATGGGGCTAACACCATATATCTAATACCACTAATGGGTTATATGGGTCCTTTTATTCTTTACTTTGACTTTGACTTCCATCTGCCAGCCTTTTTTTGACCTAGTATATATGAGATTTTATTTTTGCCCATTAGTTAATGTCATGCTTGATGTTTGGCAATGCGTTTATCTGTTGCCAGTATGCTGGTCAGTGTTGTCGTCTCCAGGCCTGGTGAGGTCGCTAGCTGCTATCATGTTGCTGTTGGTCCACTCAAGGTCTCTAGAGACTGGCATCAATAAAGGTAAGCTCTAGACATGTGGTATTCTCTTGCTAACTGATGGTGTAGACGTGTGGTCATCTCTTGCTAATTGATGGTGCAGATTTGTGGTCATCTCTTGCTAATTAATAGTGCAGACATGTGGTCATCTCTTGCTAATTAATAGTGCAGACATGTGGTCATCTCTTGCTAATTAATGGTGCAGACATGTGGTCATCTCTTGCTAACTCAAGATGCTGGCCTGTGGTCATCGCTGGCTAACTACAATAAACTTGTAATGTACTATAATAGGTAGTTGTTATCATTGCTGTTTTTATTGTTGTTGTTATTGTTTTTATTGCTATTGTTATTGATCCAGCTCCCCCCTCCCCCTTCAACTCAATATAATGTAGTGATTCATGCAAGTGTTTATCAGCTGTTATATTGTTCCATATTGTGATAAACACACGTGTTCATCAGCTGTAATATTGTTTCATGTTGTGATAAACACACATGTTAATCAGTTGTGGTGATGTTTCATGTAGTGATACTTGCAAGTATTCGCCATCTCATGTGTTGTTCCATATAAAGTGATATGTGCATGTGAATGGATGCCTAATTTATTCATTTATATCAGTATACATAAAGCTAAAGTATCAGTATATATGACTGACGGAGAAGGAGGTATGGAGGAATATCAGCAGAGTTGATCCAGAACACAGTGGACTGAGATCTGTGGAGAGACACACACGCATACGCCAGTCGGTAGGACACGTGATGGTGCTATGGAAAGCTCTTGAATGTGATACTCATATACCAATATCTATTATGACATTACCGTAACTTTATAGATGAAAGATCGATTTTGCATTCTAGGGACCGTGGAATGTTCCAGAGAGAAAGGTAACGATATTCTCTACGCCGAGAAGGGTGACTATGGATATATCGTTTCCGGCGGATACCCAGGAAATTACAGGTATTGATTCCGTGTGTTGTCTAATATACGTCTTGTGATTAGTCAGTTCTCACAATGAATATCTAATGTCGTGTTTTGATTGGTCATTTCTCACAGTGAATGCCTAATGTATATACGTTGTGATTGGTCAGTTTTCGGCAGTTGGAAATCGTAACGATACTCCGCCGTGGTGACAAAGTGCCGCAACGAAAAAGCCGTAAGAAGATGAGAATATTATTGCATGTTGCGTCTATCAGACACACGCTGAGACGCCTGCCGGTGCTGCGGACTTTGTGCACAGGAATGAGAATGTTCCTTTTCTTAAGCTTTGTATCTCTTAATGGATCCTATTCAAGCCAAGTTCTCCTGTTCTGTGCTGTAACCTGCATTGTGTCTGTCTGTTAATCTAGTTTACTGTTTGTGGCTGTCTTTTCATATATTGTACTGTTTTTGTCTTTATGATTATCTATTGTACTGTTTTTGTCTTCCTGTTTATTTGTTGTACTGTTTTTGTCTGTCTGTTAATCTATTGCACTGTTTTTGTCTTTCTGTTTATCGTACTATTTTTGTCTGTCTGTTAATTTACTGTTCTGATTTTATCTTTCTGTTTACCTAGTGTACTGTTTTGTCTTTCTTTTTATCTATTTTACTGTTTTTGTCTGACTGTCTGCCTATCGTATTTCTTATCTTATTTAATGTCTCTCTTACTTGTTGCCTTTCACTCTGACTGTGGTAATATTGTGTTTCTTCCCATCTGTGTAGTTTGATGTTTCTGTCTTTGTTATTTTCCTTACTTTCTCTCTATTCTATTTTTTTTTTAAAATACCGTTTTTCAGCCTTTTCTTACCGTTTTGTCTTAAATTCTGTCTGCTTTACATTTTGCAATTCTGTCTGTCTTACCTGTTGTCTGTGTTTCTGTCAATACACATATTTACCTTACTACATGTATGTTAGCCTACAGTACGGCGAAGGGGTAACGAAGGAAATTTGCAATACTACGTTCAAAACACAGCTGCGGGAGATTTGAAAGCAGACCTCTTTGAGCTGGTTTTCATACAATGGTATGAGTGTCGGTTTTTCAGAAAGCAATAGCAAACTACTGAACATAAACTTGCCAAGATATCACAAACAGCCAACAATACTTTCTCTTTCTTTCTTTCGGGCACAGCAATCGAAGGTTGCGCATTCGCTATGTATCTCCCTTAGTTAATGCGTATTGTTGGTACCGGTACGTATAATGAATAATTTTATTAGTTAGGCTGTTTCAATCAGATTTGAGCACACAGAAAGATTTCGTTTTGAATTTGAGATTACCGTAAGGGATAACAGATGTTCCACATTCGAACAATACCTATGACTATGTGTTTTAATTCTTTCAACTTAAATATTAAATTTAATCACTTTATATGATATATAAATCTGCAGTTAGCACCTGATGAGATTCAGGGAAATATTTTTTTTTTGGTTTTTGTTCGCATATCCTTTACAGGACATCGCTGTCAACATCAGCATCTTTCAGCTGATTGTTGATTTCTTGGCAAGATTACGCTAAGTAGTTTTCCATTGCTTTCTGAGCGACCAGCTTACATACCCCATAAGGTACCGACGCGGAGAGAACCGCTACCAATTCTCGAGCACGTCACGTTACTCACGAGAGTATACGAGATTACGGAGAAAGTCGTGTAACTCCTAGACCAGGGAGGCCTGCCAGCGAAATATACCACTCAATAAATTGTGATTTTTGTGACTAAATATTACTTTAGAGTTTTACTCTATTAACTGGGACGCAGAGGTGTTTCCAAGGCACCAGGGCCGGGTTATATACTGGCCAAGACCTATTGACGCGTCCTCGTCGAGCGTCCTGGGCAACAGTTCCCTTCGGGGTCCTGGCTAAAGTCAGTAGGATCGCCGATTCCTCCGAAGTCGGAGAGTGTCTGCCTGTATGGCGAGGAAACACCAGTCTGCACACCAATAAGCCAGACATGGGATAACGGATACTCACGCAAACCTCAGTTCGGTATGACATCACACTGATGTTGGACAACAGGATGCTTTCATCCGACATATAGGACTTCGCATTGTAGCTCAAGCCAACGAACACAAGCAAGCAAGCAAGCAACTCTATTAACTGATTAATTGCCATGGGATGATTAATCGCCTTAAGCGACTTCCTGAATCTGCCATGGGATTATACACAGTAGTTTTCTCATGCAACTCCCTTTAATTTGATATTAATATAACATGCCTGCTACCCGAGTCATAACTGTGACACACCCCTAATTTGCCATTTCCGCCATCCATTTTATACTTGGTCCAAACCTACTTTCTGTTTTGCACTGCATCTGTTAAACACGTCGACAAGACTGCAGCTACACAACAACGCCCATGACACAAGATCGTGTAGATCTTGTGGACAGCGACGAAAGAGGAAACAGTGTGAGAGTTCGCATCATCTGTTTGTCTCCAAGATATCAACTTAGCTTTCATGTCTGAGTTTGGGACGCAGAGGTGTTTCCAAGGAACCAGGGCCGGGTTATATACTGGCCAAGACCTATTGACGCGTCCTCGTCGAGCGTCCTGGGCAACAGGTCCCTTCAGTGTCCTGGCTACAGTCAGTAGGATCGCCGATTCCTCCGAAGTCGGAGAGTGTCTGCCTGTACGGCGAGGGACCACCAGTCTGAACGCCAATAAGCCAGACATGGGATAACGGATACTCACGCAAACCTCAGGTCCTGTATGACATCACACTGATGTTGGACAACAGGATGTCTTCATCCGACATACAGGACTTTGCGTTGGAGCTCACAGCCAGCGAACACAAGCAAGCAAGCATGTCTTGAGTTTGGAGTAGCATGTCCTGCTGCAGAGACGCCTTACAGCAGTAGTTAGCGCTCTGGCCCACCACTCGGTTGTCACGGGTTTAAAATCGAATCGAGGCGGATTTGTAAGAATCACCTGCACTGCCAAGTCGACCCAGGCTAAAATAATAATAATAATAATAATAATAATAATAATAATGAAGATGATGATGATGATAATAATAATGATAATAATGATGATGATGATGATGACAATGATGATGATGATGACGACGACGACGGCGATAATAATAATAATAATAATAATAATAATAATTTTGTTAAAGTTGTATATCCCTTACAGGACGTTGCAGTCAACACCAACATTTTACTGCCGTTGTTGATGTCTTCGCAAGATTTTACATTCAGTAGTTTGCCATAGCTTTTTTCAACGACCGGCTTCCATACCAATACGTTACAACTTGCGCGACAGGGTCTGCTGCCAAATCGGTAGCCGCTGCGTTTCGAACGCGAGTAAGCGGCATTACGAATCACACCCGTAACGCCATCGCCACGGAGACTGGCAATAACAACAACAACAACAACAACAACAACAATGATGATGATGATGATAATAATAATAATGGTAATAATAATAGTGATGAAGATAATAGTAATAATAATAATAATAATAATAATAATAATAATAATAATGATAATCATCATCATCATCATCATCCTCATCATGATCATCATCATCATCATCATCATCATCATCATCATCATCATCATCATCATCATCCTCATCATGATCATCATCATCATCATCATCATCATCATCATCATCATCATCATCATTATCATCATCATAAGAATTGTTCGCGAAGAAGTTTCTCGCTATGGATCGGTGATATGATAGCGCCATGACATGTTGTAGGCTTGGATGCACGGAGGAGTAGGTGGCCGATATTTCCATCACTTCCGCAGGCGACGAGCGCAGGAATTGGGCAAGCGTCCGACAGTGCTCACGAACATTACCAGTGCAGTTCGCTATCAACTCTGCTAGCCCGCCCGCTCCATACTAAAATGGGTGCCAAAAGAGGTTTTGGGAAATAAAGGCGGTGGGCGGGATACTAATTACGTGACCTCTCGTGTTGTGTTTGAAATCAGCTGCAGACGATTTGGAACCAAACCGTTTTGCGTTGATTTTGATGGTTGAGGCTTCGGTCGTTCAAAAAATCAATGGTAAACTACTGGACGAAAAAATTGCTTTGTAAATCACAAACAGTCAAAACATGCTGGGGTTGATTGCGACGTCGTGTAAAGGATACGCACTGAGTGATTGACTGACTGACTGACTGACTGATTTACTAACTAACCCCTCGTGAGTATATTACTTTATAACAGTTTATTAAACTTGCACCGTATGACCAATATACATGAAAGCGTGTAATAAGGCCCTAAGATAGACGAAGAAATACCCTTAAATTTTCTTAAAAGGTTCTTATCACGAATGCAAACAGCCTCGGTTGCTACAGCTAATTTCATCCAATGGAAACGTGTGTGACGTGAGTGAGTATACGGTCACGTGAGTATCCGACAGCCATTTATAGCAATCTGGCAAGATAATAATAGGTAATAATAATTATTGATTGATTGATTTAGGAACCGACATCACAGCATTCGGGGCATTCCCATAAGCGCTCCGTCCCCATCCTCAGCAGCCAGCGAAGAGTTCCAACACCAATAGTTCCAGTAGCAATCTGATTATATGTGCGTCTCGCCTTTCCTCTAAGCGTCGAGCGTCGGCCAGATTCCCTCGTTACTTCTCGCTGTCTCATTCTTGCCAGTAATAAGAATTATAAGAACGGTTGCCCACAGCAACGTCAGAACACAGAGTACACAGCTACAGATTGACCGCGGACATGTAAATAAAGTTGCTAAAACAAGTTCTCTGCACTCTGGGAATTTTATTGAAATCGTTAATTCATTTGTATGGAAAACAGTATGACCACTTGTTGTATAATTCAACAATGATGTCGCCGTAAGTGCATTTCTTGAATGTCAGGCTGGGTTGTAGGGGTATAAATATTGACTGGACATGTCAGCAAGGAAATGCATTAGCGACTACTTTGGTGAGCACGATAGATATGTGTGCTGATTGTGTCTCTGTTTAAACAAGAGAAAAATGTGATCGCACTATCGTTGTCCATTATTTGTTGTTTGTTTAATGCTGTTGGTAACATGAGAAATAGTTGAAATGTAACAAATGACGTGAATATTGATCCGTAGGTTTGCGCTGACGACATCGTTTTCAGTGCAACATAATTTGAAGAATCGTCACTGCAAACCTACGGATCAATAATCACGTCATTTGTTACATGTCAACTATTTCTCATGTTACCAACAGCATTAAACAAACAACTGACAACTGACAACGATAGTGCGATCACATGTTTCTCTTGTTTAAACAGAGACACAATCAGCACACATATCTATCGTGCTCACCAAAGTATTCGCTAATGCATTTCCTTGCTGACATGTCCAGTCAATATTTATACCCCCACGACCTAGCCTGACATTCATGAAATGCACTTACGGCGACATCATTGTGGAATTATACAACAAGTGGTCGTACTGTTTTCCATACAAATGAATTAACGATTTCAATAAAATTCCCAGAGTGCAGAGAACTTGCTTTAGATACTTTATTTACATGTCCACGGTCAATCTGTAACTGTGTACTCTGTGTACTGACGTTGCTATGGGCAACGGTTCCTATTATCTTTGGATAATATTATTATCATGCTCCCAGATGCTATAAATGGCTTTCGGATAATCACGTGACCATCTGTCACACACGTTTTCATTGCATGAAATTTGCTGTAGCAGCCGATGCTGTTTGCATTTATGATAAGAATGTTTTCAGAACGTTTAAGGACATTTATGTCATAGGGGAGACTGGGGAGAAATGGACATAGGGGAGAAATGGACCACCCCCTCTCTGGCCCCTGGCTGTGATGCAATGAAAGTGAAACCATAATAAGTTTGTTTTCCACATCAAACATAGTCCGAATCTGTCATTTGCCATCGACTTCCCGCACAGGTCGTTCGCACGCAAAGTTTGAAAAATTTTCTGCACTAAAGTTTCTTTTTCCAGTTCCAGACACCATCGTAATGCAGACGCATAGTCAGGAATCAGGACAAGGTAATTACGTTAATATCTTTATTTACTTGTTATTTAAGAGTTCATATAAAAAAAATATAGCATATAATATTAGATTTAAGAGACTTTATGGCTGAATAGTTTAATACATTGATGGGGGAGAAATGGACCGGTTCATTTCTCCCCATGGTTCATTTCTCCCCATAGAAGAAATTGACAAGACAGTCTGTTGTTATTAAAAGTGTTGAAGATTGCATTCGAATATCAGCATTATTGATTCTTTTTAATACTGGGGTCTTAATCTAGACCAATAAAACTGTTAACAAATTTGATTTCAGTGATTTATTAAAGATGCACGCCATTCGTGCTATGATCAGTATTTCTTTGCAAATGATAGGCCTACCATTCTAAATGTTATATAATTCTGTCACTCTTTTGTTTCAGATGCCAAGATTGTACATCAGAAACACCAACAAGGGTCTCGTTACGGAGGAACGTATGAAAGAAGCTGTTAATGCTGTGAAAAATGGAATGAAAGGAGGAAAGCTGCAAGGGAGTACGGCATTGCTCGCTCTACCCTCAATAACAATCTTACAAAAGACAGAGAAGGAAATGGTCTGCCTACTAGACTCGTACCAAATTATAGACATAGCCTTGTTTTCACAGCTAAGCAAGAAGCTGATTTTGCTAGTTACTTGAAAGATTGTGCAAGAATGTTCCATGGACTCACAACTAAAAGCGTTCGTATTTTGGCGTACGAGATGGCGAAAGTCAATAACATTGCACATCCTTTAACCTGGGATGAGCAAATGATGGCAGGGAATGACTGGCTTTGTGGATTTTTGCGACGGAATCCCGAGCTGACCATAAGGCAACCTGAGGCAACATCTCTGGCTAGAGCTACAGCTTTCAACAAGCATAATATTTGCACCTTCTTCAACATTGTGAAGGAAACCATTACAAAACTAAATGTGAGTGGAGCTCAAATCTACAATTTGGATGAGTCAGGTCTGACCACTGTACAGAAAGTGCCAAAGTAATTGCCCCACGAGGAGTGAAGCAAATAGGCCAGATGACATCCAGAGAAAGAGGAGAACTGGTCACAATCTGTTGCATTGTGTCAGCTGCGGGTCACATTATCCCTCCAGTTTTTGTGTTTCCCAGAAAATTTTTTAAGAATTTTATGCTTGTTGGAGCACCTGAAGGTTCCCTTGGCCTTGTGAATGAATCAGGTTGGATGACCCGTGATAATTTCGTCAAAGTTATAAATCACTTCATTAAGCATTCAAGACCTTCCAAAGACTTCCCTTTGATTTTGATCTTGGACAATCACGATTCCCACATTTCATTTGAATCACTTGAACTGTGCAAGAAAAACAACATTCATGTGATCACGTTGCCACCACACACCTCATCTAAAACTCAGCCCTTGGACCGTTCAGTTTTTGGACCCATGAAGTCGGTCTACAACAATGAGTGTGATTCATGGATGATGAAAAATGTTGGGACACCACTGACAATCTATCAAGTTGCAAATCTAGGAGGCCACGCTTTTCTTAAAGCGGCAACTCCCATTAACATTCAATCAGGCTTTGCAGTGTCAGGTATTTTGCCCTTTAAAGAAGATGTTTTTACAGAAGATGATTTTATGCCTTCAGAAATAACGAACAGGCCCATCAGCAAGGACAGTGAAAATGCCACTTTAGAAAGCAATGAACAGACAGGATCAGCATCTCCACATTGTGGTACCAGCACAGATCAAACTGCACAAGAATTTCATGAACATCAGAAAGAGTGTAATGTTGAGAACCTTGTAGATGACTTGAAGGAAATATCAGGGAGTCTTCAACATAAAGCTACTTCTTCCTTTACTTCGCCTCATGTTTTCAGAGGACTACCAAAAGCTGGTCCGCGAAAAGATTCAAATAATATGAGGAAAAGAGGAAAAACTATGCTGGCTACTTCTACGCCAGAAATGGATCGAATTAGGGAAAGAGCGGTGATGAAAGAAAAGGCAGCAAAAGTTCCACCCAAAAAGGCAAAGAGACAGCTGCTGAAAGAACTTGATGTTGATTCAGATCCAGAAACTGACATTTCGTTTTGTGATGACACAGATTCTGATGTTTCATTTGGTGAAAATGAGGAGTGTACGGTTAGCTTGACTGGTGTGCGTGAGGTTTTTGAAGGCCAGTGTGTGCTATGTGAATATGGAACAAAGAAGACTTGTGTTTACTATGTAGGAATTGTAAGGGGAGACATTGATGATGATGGTGATGTTGAGGTAGAGTTCTTGCGCAAGAGTGAGAAGGTTGCTGGTAAATTTGTTAAGCCTAAGGTAGAAGATGTCGCCAGTGTCTCAATTACATGTATTAAAGCACAGCTTACTAGATCTACAATCACTGGAACCACTTCTAGGACCAAAGATGGCTATGTCTTCAAAGAAAGTCTTGCAGGCATAAATGTTCGATAAAACTTTATATTAGATTAATATATCATATTAAACTTTTTTTACTGTCGCTTAAAATAAAAAAAAAACTGCAAATATCCTTTTAATGATTATTTATTTCTTATAGCAATATGGATGAGTTGTTGCTGCTTCTTTTTAAAAAAGGTCCATTTCTCCCCACTATGGTCCATTGCTCCCCACGTGCTGGTCCATTTCACCCCAATGGTGGTCCATTTCTCCCCATGTTCATATACATTTTTGAAATGCATTTTGTAAAGAAACATATAGAAATAGATTGCTAAATGTTTTCCCCTTTTAAAATAAATGAATGTACAACATTTTAGTCATGGTTTTGTTATGTTTCGATAAAATCTGTTCCGGTGATGAGCAAAAATTGAAAACTACAAAATTGCTGGTCCATTTCTCCCCAGTCTCCCCTACATCTCTATGATGACCTTTTTACACACTATCATACGTATTGGGCAAATGGTGCTGTTTATTATTTTTATAAACAATATAAAATGATGTAGTAGTGCAGATTTACATAACAGAATTACGACACATACAGGACTTTGCGGCGATTAGTCTCCATCAGCAAATAAACACATTCACAAAACACAACATATAGCCAAGGAGATCTCCTGTGACTACATCAACACGTGGCGACAGGAAGAGAGGAATGAAAAGAGGAAAAAATGAAAGCAATGAAGATAAAATGAAAATTAGAAAAAAATGTTCATACTTACCCCAGAATTCCGAGCAAATAATATATATCGAAATTTTATTAATATTTTTATAGGCTGATAGACACACGAGGGCTTGGTTAGATAGTTAGTTAGTTACTCGCTTAGTCAGTCAGTCAGTCAGTCAGTCAGTCAGTCAGTCAGTCAGTCAGTCAGTCAGTCAGTCAATCAGTCAATCAGTCAATGAGTCAATCAGTCAGTCTGTTCGTTAGTTAGCTGCATGGCCTTTACACGACATCACAATCAACCACTGCACTTTTTGACTGTGTGCGATTTACAAGACAATTTTTACGTCCAGTAGTTTGCCATTGCTTTCCGAAGGACTGACGCCTCAACTACCGAAATCAACACACAGCGGTCTGTTTCCAAATCACCCGCAGGTGATATCGTCCTTCTGCCTAAATGAGAGGCCATACTTAGCGATATATTATCCCTCGGCATTGCATCAGTGAATTAATTAATCGTCAAGATGTCTTCAATGTACATGAATGTACAATGTACAATGAACCGTTCAGTTCATAAGATCACATCCTCTGTGTACATCGAACCAATCAGTCCATCAGATCACATCTACAGCGTGCACCGAACCATTCAGTCCATCAGATCAAATTCTCTGTGTACACCGAACCATTCAGTCCATCAGATCACATCCTCTGTGTACACCGAACCATTCAGTCCATCAGATCACATCATCTGTGTACACCGAACCATTCAGTCCATCAGATCACATCTACAGCGCGCACCGAACCATTCAGTCCATCAGATCACATCCTCTGTGTACACCGAACCATTCAGTCCATCAGATCACATCCTCTGTGTACACCGAACCATTCAGTCCATCAGATCACGTCTACAGCGTGCACCGAACCATTCAGTCCATCAGATCACATCCTCTGTGTACACCGAACCATTCAGTCCATCAGATCACATCCTCTGTGTACACCGAACCATTCAGTCCATCAGATCACATCCTCAGTGTACACCGAACCATTCAGTCCATCAGATCACGTCTACAGCGTGCACAGAACCATTCAGTCCATCAGATCACATCCTCTGTGTACACCGAACCATTCAGTCCATCAGATCACATCCTCTGTGTACACCGAACCATTCAGTCCATCAGATCACATCCTCTGTGTACACCGAACCATTCAGTCCATCAGATCACATCCTCTGTGTACAACGAACCATTCAGTCCATCAGATCACATCCTCTGTGTACACCGAACCATTCAGTCCATCAGATCACCTCTCCAGCGTGCACCGAACCATTCAGTCCATCAGATCACATCCTCTGTGTACACCGAACCATTCAGTCCATCAGATCACATCCTCAGTGTACACCGAAATATTCAGTCCATCAGATCACCTCTCCAGCGTGCAACGAACCATTCAGTCCATCAGATCACATCCTCTGTGTACACCGAACCATTCAGTCCATCAGATCACATCCTCAGTGTACACCGAACTATTCAGTCCATCAGATCACGTCTACAGCGTGCACCGAACCATTCAGTCCATCAGATCACATCCTCTGTGTACACCGAACCATTCAGTCCATCAGATCACATCCTCTGTGTACACCGAACCATTCAGTCCATCAGATCACATCCTCTGTGTACACCGAACCATTCAGTCCATCAGATCACACCCTCTGCGAGTAGCAGTCGTCAACACCAGTTCTGTGTTGGGTGACATTCTTCTTTGGCTTCCTGCATAGCTCTCTTGTCTGGCTTGTCTCTATTGGACTTGGTGATCATGAAGTCTGGTCAAGGTTGTAGATTCGTAATTGTCTCTTGATTCATTTATTCACACTGCTTCTCTTAGGGCATTCACTACGCGATTCATTGCTCGTCCGTCTCCTACAGTAGCCTGGCTTGCAAGCCGAGCAGCTTCATTTCCTCTTACCTCAGCGTGGCCTAGTACAAACATGAAACTGTTTTTGTTAGCCTCGACCTCTTCATGAGACTACTCAATGTGCTTTAGTTACTGCCATGACCTCTGAGGCCAGGTTACTTGTTGTCACAGTTCTCCTTGCAACCTGACCAGTAAAATCCCTGAGCTGCTCACTTGTCAACCCACAGGTCCATCTGTGTATATGACATCACTCTCAGAAGAATTCTCAGGTACTCAGTATAGTGGCGCACTTGCACAGTCATGGGGAATGCTGGAGAAAATGTTGAGGAGGAAATAATAGTATCCCTTTGTAACATGAGGAATAGAAATACTGGAAATTCTGTATACTGACAACACCGTATTACAATCAACAACACAAATGGAAAAATAAGAAAGTAAACAAGTCAGTCCAAGAATGGAGCGGAAAACACAATTTACATCTCATTGCAACAAAAACAAAATGTACACCTCAATGCAACAAAAACAAAATGTACATCTCAGTGCAACAAAAATAAAAATAATCACAGCCAATAAAACACACATGGCAAAAGATATATTTATCAATGTAAAGGAATAATTCACACACTCACACACACACACGCACGCACGCACGCACGCACGCACGCACGCACGCACGCACACACACACACACACACACACACACACACATATATATATATATATATATATATTTATCTATGTAGAGAAATAGCGGAAATATATTTATCAATGTAGGGAAAAATACCGAGACGTATATATTTATATATGGAGAAATAACTATGTCACTAAGCTTTTACTCATAATTATAATGATTGATTGATTGATTGATTTAGGAACCGACATCACAGGATTCGGGACATTCCCATAAGCGCTCCGTCCCCATCCCCAGCAGCCAGCGAAGAGTTCCAACACTAATAGTTCCAGTAACAATCTGATTATATGTCCGTCTCGCCTTTCCTCTGAGCGTCGAGCGTCGGCCAGATCCCCTCGTCACTCCTCGCTGTCTCATTCTTACCAGACTATGGTGATCCATCTGCTCCTCCGAGGTGTACACGTGCTCCCACAAGGCCGCAACCACGTCTGCCTTGTCATGCATCAATACTCCACCAAGTTTTGCCGAGCTTTTATAAAGAGAATTATAATGAGAAATACAAGAAAGAAAATAAAAGTGTAAATTGGTGAAGAACAGTATGGATTTGTGGAAGGAAAGGGTACAAACAATGCAATATATATATTACGAACACTAATAGAAAGATCAATAGAGACTCAGAAAGACATACTAAGGCATTTGATAAAGTAAAACATGATGAACTGATTAAAATGTTGCAAGATATCAACATTGATGGGAAAGATTTAAGAATAATAAAGAATATATACTGGAACCAAGTAGCAGCAATTAAAATGGGAAATAAAGAGGGCAATTATGTACAAATATGGCTGGGAGTACGACACGGATGTGTATTGTTACCGGATCTCTTCTCCCTCTATAGCAAAGTAATAATGAGACAGATCAAAGAGATGCCAGGAATACTATTCGGAAGTTATAATATAAACAATATACGCTATGCAGATGACACAGTGTTGGTGGCGGATAATGAAAAAGATCTACAACAATTGGACTTTGAAGTAACAGAGAGTGCAAACAAAGGACTCTCCTTAAATACCAAGAAAACTATAACAATTGTGATATCAAAGAACAAGGTGACACCAAAATGTGAAACGGAAATAGAAGTGGACATTCTTAACCAAGTGGATATTTGTAAATAACGTCATATCGAAGATGCACAACAGAGATTAAGAGCAGAATTTGGGCAAGCAAAAGCTGCATTTCAGAAAATGAAGAATATCTTATGCAATAAGTCATTATCATTGAATGTCAGAAAGAGAGTGTTAAAGTGCTATATAGAAATCTTGGAATATAAATGAACAAATTAGGAAGAGCTTGGAAGCAACAGAGATGTGGTTCCTGAGACGAATGTTGCGAATTCCTTGGACTGCCAAAGTAACTAACAATGATTGCCTGAAAGAAGCTAATGAAACTAAAACATTATATACAGCAATAAGAATGAGACAAACAGCTTTCTTTGGTCATGTGATGAGAAGAGAGGTATTGGAGAACATCGTGGCAACAGGAAGGATCGAGGAGGAAGAGAGGCAGAGACCAAACAAGAGAAATGATGCTGGATGGATTGAGACGGTGGCATCGAGGAATATCAGCAGCAGAGTTGATCCAGAAAACCAAAGACCGAGATCTGTGGAGAGCCATGAACTCCTCCTACGCCAGCTGGCATGGCACTTCATGATAATGAAGATGATATATTTATATATGTAGAGAATTAACGGAACCATATATATTTATCTTTTTAGAGAATTAACGAAACATATATATTTATCTATAACACCAAAATCACAATATACAAAACACTGATCAGACCAGTTGTGCTGTATGGCTCTGAAACCTGGAGTACAACGAAAGGAGACGAAGCCTTGTTACAAACCTTTGAGAACAAAATTGTAAGACGCATCTTTGGACCCATTAGGGATACACAAAGTGGAGAGTGGAAAAGAAGAAGTAACAAAGACATTTATGATTTGTTTAAGTCCCCGCTAATCACTGGTATCATGAAGGCTAATAGACTACAATGGCTGGGGCATATAGAAATAATGGAAGATAATAGGGAAACAAAACTCGCTTACACTCAGGAAATAAATGACCGTAGACCCCGAGGTAGACCAAGAAGGCGGTGGAGAGATAATATACATACAGAGCTACAAGCACTTGGAATCAACGACTGGCAAGAGAAGGTCAACCAGAGAGACGAATGGAGACAGATTGTATTTGCAGCAAAGAACCTCAATGGCTCGGAACGCTGAAGAAGAAGAAGAAGAAGAAGAATATATTTATCTATGTAGAGAATTAACGGAAAGATATACATTTATCTATTTAGAGAATTAATGGAAACTTTTGTATATATCTATGTAGAGAAATAACGGACAGTGAGCAGTATTGAATATCTAGGTTTACTGCTAACAGGCGATGGAAATGGGAATACACAAATTAAAACAAACACTGGAGGTAAGTATGGCCGAATAGATAAAAGCGCTCTTAAACTTCCTGTACGCTGATGCCGAGATAACGGGTTCAACCACTAAACCAGTCATTTAGACTAAAATGTTGACTTCTCGCTCTTGACTTTAAATTACAAGTACCTCAGAAGTCGGAGTGGGTTCGCCTTCTAGCGAGGGACACTGATAATAGGGAAAGCTAATTCACACATAAAAATCTGTGCAGAGCACTAGAAGTAGGAACATTTGTATGGACTACGCTTGAGTTCAAAGTGAGCGGACGCAAAAGCACAAACAACATTGAACTCAATTGAAACCTGGCATGAGTTAGAACAGATAGTACAAGAGAAGTCGGAGTAGTTTAAAACGGTGGAAAAGACAGGAAGATCGACTTCATTGCACCGGGTTTTATCCCATATAACTCGGTCTCTTTCCTTAGGGCGGCCTGCTGAAAGCGTTGCACAAAGCACGAACTCCGTAGCTCCAGCGACAACCCCCTGAAGTCTCCGAGAAAATTTCCCCCGTGGACCGAACGACGACGGCCAGAATCAAACCCAAATCCGTTGAAGAGCGAACAGACGGCGTAACCACTACGTCGCGGAGACTCCTTTAGTCGGAGCAGTAAGAGAATTCATGTTTCCTGTAGCAATATATGGACGTAAAACTGAGATATTTAACAGTTGGTTTGAGTTGAACTAAGAACTGACATAACTGCACTCAGGACATTCCCATACGCGCTCCGTCCCCTCATTCAACAGCCAGCGAAGAGTCATACTACTAATCGTTCTCACCGCTATCTGCGAAGTGGTCAAGCCGTTTGACTGGGGCTCCGAAGATTGTGGGTTCGATTCCGGGCTGCGTCCTTCGGTTTACGGCTGAATTTTTTCGGAGACTCCTGTGGGTCGTCGCTAAAGCTACGGAGTTCGTGCTTTGTGTGACGCTTTCCGCGCTGCGAAAGAGACCGAGCCATATGGGATAAAACCCGATGCAATGACGTCGACCATGTCGACTTTTAAGAGACTTTTTAAGTTCTCCTGGTCTTACCTCTCGGCTTTGAGATTCTTTCAGAATCCTCCCCGATCTCCCGCAATCTCATTTTTTTTTCCAGTTACGGGTTCTCAGTCCCTTCCCCCGCTTTCTCCACCTGGTCCCACAGGCGCTCGACCACCTCTCCCTTGTCCATGGGTAAACTACCACCGAGAGGTGCATTCCCTGCCAGCATATCAGTCTGTTCATTCCCCAGCACCCCCGCATGGCCCTGGCAGAAGATATTTAACAGTTCAGTTGACAAGCACACGTGCACCTTTAAATGTAAGTCTGACAGAATGGCATTCAATCATTAAGCGCCATGGGATGATTAAACGTCTTAAGCCTCTGCCCGTATCTGCCGAGGGTTATACATCGCCAAAATGTTGCCATTGCGGTATATAATACAACATGTCTACTACCATACTAACAACTTTTATATCATAGCTGTGACACGACCCTACTTCTAATTTTAACTGATGAATTGCCGAAGAATATATATAACGCCAAATGTGACCTTCTATTTGGACAGAAGGACGAAATATCGCCATACTAGGGTCTTCGTATTATTTCTTTTATTTCTTGGCGTCTTCCACAATGCTCAGTAACCGGGAATTTCCATTATTAGACTTGCTCATCTGATTGTGTACAATCTTTAGTCTAAATCTAATGTTTGTTTGGCACGGAATCAGTTAACTCTACCAGACCTGAGTCACTGAACCTAACTGTCCCTTGTACCTGGGCTCCTGAGCATTAAAGAGAAAATACCAACATGATATAGAAAAATGTTAGTTACATGCAAATAAGTGGTTAAAATAAGATGGTTGCCAAAGGGCAATAACTCGTTTCTTATTACTTTCTTATACATTAATGATTATTAACAAAAGTCTGTAAGCAAAATAATTCAATTGACTATATTTAATTTATATTACTATTTTTCTGTTAATTTTCTAAGAATAAACCGCTTTTATATGTTATTAAGCTTAATTATTTATAATAATATTCAACATATATATAATTTTACATCATAATTTCAACTCATTCTTTTTCCTAAAGTGAGAACAATGATAATTGTTGGACTGTGAAAAACCTAAACCTACCGTTTCTCTTCACAACGTATAAATTATTGTGTCGAATTGTGTCTTGATTCCTGCCATTGTGGAGATTCCTCCATGGTTATCCGTGTGTGTTTTAATTATGTCCCACCTGTCTGATGTCTGCAGAATAGCTGTTCCTGACCCAATTTTGTGTGTGCCTAAACTAAAGCATGAATGTCTGAGGCCTAGCTGTGTGGTGATATGTTGTGCGAATGTTTTTGAACATATATTTGTTTCTTGTAGTAGTAGAAAATCTGGTTTGTGTTTGTTTATTAGTGTGATAATATGTTGTAATTTTGTACGTATACCACAAATGTTTAAAGTAATAATAACTAAATCACTAGTCATTATAATTTAAGTAAAAACAAATGAATGAGATATAATAAGTGTATCGAATCTCACGCAAAGTTGTTATCCGTGATGGGTACATTTAGGCGAGCAAGTCTGTAGCATCAAAAGTTTGTGTGGGAGGATCATCTTGATCCTCGTTCTTATCACTTGTGACTGTGTCTACAAAGAGAGTGTCTGGTATGCTGTATGTGTCGTCTTCGTCTTGTACTTGTGTCTCCTCTTGTTGTTCTTGTTCAGTTTCCTTTGTCTTGCCTATAGTGGCTTTGACTTTTTCTTTCTTTGGCAGTGATAAATCGTCTGTTTCTGTGTCGTCGCTGTGTTTTGACTGCGGTCTTCTGTTAGCCCATGTTCTCTTCTTTGGTTTGCTGACGACTTGAAAACCGTCAGAGTCTTCATTCCTTGGATTTATGTCTTGTGTATTAATTTCTTGTGTGTTATTTTCTTGTGTGTTGATTTGACTGTTGAAGGTCTGTGTCAGTTCAATCTCTCCCTGTGGAGAGGTTTCTCTTTCGAGCGGTGGAAAATCTTCTTGGCTTTGAACAGTAGAATTCTACCAACACTTCTTTCCTATCCTAGGCAATTTCCTTCTAAAAGTCTACCAAGAAGCTTTTAACAAACAAGAACTCCCAAACACTTGCAACATGTCATATATAACACTCATACCTAAAGACAATACAGACAAAACACAGCTGGAAAACTATAGACCCATCTCCTTATTAAACACAGACTACAAAATTCTAGCAAAATCACTTGCAAACAAAATTAAAAACTTCATTCCATCACTCATTCACCCAGACCAACAGTGCAGTATTCAACACAGAAACATACACCAACATACACACTTCATTAGGGATTTCATTACATACACCCACCAGAAAGACTGTCAATCCTCTCTCTTATCTTTAGACCAGGAGAAGGCCTTTGACAGAATCTCACACTCATACTTACACAAAACACTAGCACACTGTAACATAGGACAGTACTATAGACAGTGGATAGAAATATTGTATAAAAATCCTGAAAGTAAGGTACTGGTGAATCATTCACTCACTGGCAGTTTCAAAATCACTAGATCTGTCAGACAAGGGTTTCCACTATCACCAGTCCTGTATGTACTAACACTAGAACCACTCTTAGAAGCAATTAGACAGGACACTAACATTAAAGGTACATTTATACAAGGGTCTGGAGAGCGGAAATTAATTGCTCATGCAGATGACACCGCTTTCTTCCCTACAACCAACACTTCCATAACGAACATACTTCACACCTTCAGACAGTTTGGTGAAGGAAGTGGGGCCAAAATAAACATACAGAAGTCTAAAATAATGGGTCTGGGGAAGTGGAAGAATAAAGCAGATTTCCCCCCGGATCTAACAGTCACAGATAACATGAAGATTTATGGGTTCACTTTTCCATCCAATCCCAGAAAAACACACACAGGAACATGGCAATCACTGACAAAACAAATTATAGACACACTACATAGGTTCAAATACAAGACATCAACAATTTTTATACGAAGCACTATTGTAAACACTTTCATCTTTCCTAAAATACTATATTTAGCCACAGTATTAGACCCACCAAAACAAACAATCACAGACATAAACAAACACATCAGAAAATTCATCTTTAAAAACACAATCCACAGTATAAAGCACAAGACTTTAATACAAGAGAAGACTAGAGGGGGAATTTCACTACAGGACCTTAACACAAAAATACAAGCATTAAGAATCAACCACATAGGACGCATCATCAATCATCCAGATCAACACTCGCTAGCATTATACTATATTGCAATTAGATTACACAGAATTAAGAAAATAGACAAAACAACACCGCACTATTACGGCACACTACCGCACTTCTACAGAACATGTATGCAAGCAATTCAAGGTAATGAACACTTAATACAACAGACAACCAAGCAGATATACAAATATTTAGTACAACAACAAGCCCCACCACTACACCTGAGAATCAAAAGAGGATACAAAGATCACATGAAAGACTACAGTTGCACCTTCACTAACTTACACAACAAACATATCACATCAAAATCCAAAGAAATAACATACAGGCTAATTTATAATATAACCCCGACAACAGAGAGAGCTGCACAAACATCCAAGCAAATAGCCCCATGCAAACTATGTAGACAAAATATTCAGGAAACAGAGGACCATCTCTTCTATGAATGCCCAGCAATCACAGCCATTAAGATTGCACTGCAAAAATTAATAGAAACACACACAAACAAGACAACTGACGCTTATAAGGCCATTTTTTAAAATACAATACCCACAGCCACAAAAGACAAACACACTAAACTTCTTGTTGCACTGGCGGAGTATAGAAACGTAATATGGTCGAGTAGAAACTCGGCCACTCACAATCACCAAACAATACAACCACACACACTAGCAAAGATTTTTCAACAAAAAATCGCCCAGCTATTCGCAGATTAATAAACAAGAGCCACCCCCATCAAGTTTCACACTAAATAACATACATGTTCAAACACACACTCTCACAGTATATTTCTATACTCCGCATGTGTACCACTAAGCCCAATCATTGAGGAACAAAGCGCCAAATAACTGAATAAATGTCCCTTCTTTGTTACTGAGTCCTGGAGCCCAACCTAGACAGAACAATGGGACGGTGGCCTTTGTGAGTCAGTGGTCTTGTCGACCGAAGTTTGACCTCGGTCTGAACAGCTCAGGTAAACTCTTTAGTGAACCTAATAAATTCCATTCTCTTTACTCTCTCTCTCTCTCTCTCTCTCTCTCTCTCTCTCTCTCTCTCTCTCTCTCTCTGTCTCTCTCTCTCTCTCTCTCTCTCTCTCTCTCTCTCTCTCTCCCTCTCTCTCTCTTCTCCCCCCCCCCCACCCCAAACATGAATGAATATACGCTATATTCGCAATGTAAAAGCCTGTTTTTGTACATAATAAATGGGATATTTATGTATACGCTGAATTCGCAAATGGACAACTTAACAAATTCCAACCTGTTTACGCGCTCTCTCTCTTTATCCCTCCCCCTCCTCTCCCCCTCCCCAGCTCCCTCTCTCTCCCTCCCTCCGCGTTGACCGCGTTCCTGGTCTCAACCCACCCCACCACAAGCAAACCCTGGGCACTGCGTAGGGCTGTCATTCAGCAATAATATTGAATCCACTTACAGGAAACTAAGCTTGCATGAGACTGCCTGCAGTGTAAAACGTGGGGCGGCTTTTGCCGTTTCGACCTTGACACCAACATTTCTTTTAATGTATATATTGTCGGTGTGGAAGAGAACGCGTGATGTGTGTTGAAGGTTTATAAGCGTGTGAGAATGATGGGTTTAGAATGAACGAGGGGAAGGAATCATCATCATTATCATCACCATTATCATCACTATTACCATCAATCAAGTTAGAATGGGATGACTGAAAGCGTACGTCATTATCATAACTGTATATGTATGTTTTTGTTTCATTAACGCATATGACATAACACTAACAAACGGCAACGCTCTGTAATATACACAAACAAAGAAACACGCATTGCACCTTGTAAATATACATTGTTTTGTATGAAATAAACGTTTAAAAAAAAATAATATATATATATATATAAATTATTGAAGCCGTACAGGCTAGTAACCCCGGCGTTCGCTCTTCTCCTGTTTATTTATATTCTCAACTAGTACAAATCTAAGCATTTATTTCTCGTTCAGTTGTACTTATAAACTTTACAGCTCAGGATTATAGTGTTTGGCAGAGATTCAGACCTTGTTTCTGTAAAATTGGTGGATATTTAAACGTGTATCGTATTTAGTATTCGACGTTACCGCTTTGCGCAAGAATTTTTGTGAGGCGCCAAAAGAGAAATTTGCGCGGATACGGAACTTGTTGACTCATATAGCTGAAGGAAAAGGGATTTACAACTTTCCCGAGCTCGAATTCAATCCAAAATGGCTGACCAGCTTACAGAGGAGCAGATCGCAGAATTCAAAGAGGCGTTCAGTCTGTTTGACAAAGATGGTGATGGTACAATCACTACTAAAGAGTTGGGCACCGTCATGAGGTCACTGGGCCAGAATCCAACAGAAGCCGAGTTACAAGACATGATCAATGAAGTGGATGCAGATGGCAATGGCACAATAGATTTTCCAGAATTCCTCACCATGATGGCCAGAAAAATGAAAGATACTGACAGTGAGGAGGAAATCCGTGAAGCATTCCGTGTGTTTGATAAGGACGGCAATGGATTTATTAGTGCTGCTGAGCTTCGACATGTGATGACAAACTTGGGTGAAAAATTGACAGATGAGGAGGTCGATGAGATGATCAGGGAAGCTGATATTGATGGTGATGGTCAGGTTAATTATGAAGAATTTGTGACGATGATGACGTCCAAGTAATTTGTTGTTGGTATGATAGCTCCTCTCATGTTCATTGTTTTTCTGCCACTCACTGCACATCTGTATGGACAAACAAACAAAACAACTCGAAACAGCTGCTCTCCAACTTGTGGTCTGAACTGGTTCGCAGCAAACCGGGTGATGAATGCACAGGAAGTGGACTACTTCTTCTACCATCAATCATTTTAATGATCTATGACTTTAACTCTTTTTTTTATGTGAATGAAGTGGTGCAATTTTGATCTGACCTCCATTAATCTGTCTGCTGATATTTATACATACAAGGGAACAGCTTTTTGGCCTCGCAGTGATCAAATCAAATAGTTTCAGTATGAAATTGGGTTTGTTGTTTTTTTAAAAATTTGTTATATATATATATATATATATATATATATATATATATATATATATATATATATATATATATATATATATATATATATATATATATATATATATATATATATATATATATATATAACTCAGGATAGCTGTTCTGTTGGTATTTCATAATTTGCTTAATTTACATGGTTAGTTAAGTTGGTTTTTGCAGATTTAGGAATTACAGTTCGGTTCTCTTTGTCCACTAAATTGGACCAGGTCTTGTGTGTTGAAATCTGTGTTGTTACATTTGAAAGAAATGCAGTTTGATAACATAGTGGTCATCTTATGTAATATGTACCTTGATTGTGTTTCCCACTTCTTCATGTTTGCCAAGACACCTCAACCTACAGACATGGTTAAAATGTCTGTAGAGTGTATGGTGATGAGTGGATTTAAAGGTCACACAGGTTGTTGTGTGACTTGAGCACACAGATACCCCACCACCCCCCAAAGTTGTGATCACCATTAAAACTTTATTATATTTCACTTTTTTTTTTTCTTCTTGTTTTCAGAGTTGTAAATTGTTGTTGGGACCATTGCATGATAGCTGTAAACCATTTTGAATTTCATACGGTTTGTTATGGGCCACAGGGCATTTACCACATTGCCCTGTTAAGGTGCCGGGGTTCTTCGAGTCCCGACTTTTCTTCTGTGCTTTCGGGTGTCCTTATAGCTTTTGCGATGCTAAAATAATTTTCTAATTCTGTGTGTAGAGCATGAGATACCATTTTTTCCCTTTAAATGTTAGCAATTTATCCCCCGTTTTCATCTGCATAGTTTATTCATGACTCAAATTCCCATGTTTGAAATGTATGGCAAAAACAACACACAGGATGTTTCCTAGCTGCATTCTGTTGGAAAATTTAAAAAAAAAACAAGGTCTGTTGTTAATGGGCTTCTGCTGCCCCTATTACAGTTCATTTCAGTTTACCGTTCATAGCACACTCCAAATAGATTTTACCCCTCGTCTACATTTTAAATTGATTGTTGTTATTTTGAAACGTCTTGTAGATGATTAATATACTCTTATTACTCTGCAAATAAAAAAAACAATTAAAAAAAAAAACGTATAAATTATTTCTCTACACTAATTTCTGACGAGGAAGAAATAACCTGTCGTAAAAAAAAAAAACAAAAACGTATGACTGACTTATAACGATGTGGTTTTCTTTTTTCTATTGTTAGTGATATCTGGCCATCTTCAAAGTGCATAGAGTACTCATTTCGAATTATTCGTCCATTTTGGATACCTCGGGACAATGCTATTTTATTTTCGATTGATGAGTTACTTCCGTCCGTGATAAAGTGGGTTATCTTCGTGTAAAATATCTGACTATCTCTACTAAGGTATCTCCAAGGTCCTAAGCCAGGTATTTTTTGACATAAAGATAGGAGGACAACCAGCTGGAAGAATAATAATTGGCCTGTTTTGGCAAGACTGTTCCAAAAACAGTGGAAAATTTCAAGGCCTTAGCTATAGGTGATCGTAAGGATGGAGACACTGAATTAACATACAAAGGCAGCAAGTTTCATCGAGTCATTAAAGACTTCACGATTCAAGGTGGTGATTTTACAAAAGGCGATGGCACAGGAGGCAAAAGTATTAATGGAGATAAATTAAAGGATGAGAACTTCAAGCTGAAGCACTATCGTGCTGGTTGGCTGTCAATGGCTAATGCTGGGAAGGACACAAATGGCTCTCAGTTCTTTCTTACTCTTAAAAAAAACTGAGTGGCTGGATGGTCGTCATGTAATATTTGGAAAAGTTATCAAAGGCATGAGTGTTGTAAGAAAAATTGAATCAACACCAACAGCAGGGATAAACCCACGAAGGATGTTGTTATTGTTTACAGCGGCGTACTAGAAGTGACAGAGCCATTTTCTGTAGAAAAGGATGATGCTAAGGAATAATATGTTATCATATCTCAACATCATGTGTCATTTGGTGTTCCTGCTCAAGTAACTGTATACATGTCATTGTTATGATTGTCTGTTGTCATTCAGCAAATACTCTGTAGTCAGTAAATCATTGTCGTCATAGAGAATTTCAACAATATACCAAAGTATGTATCTGCATCAATTGGTACAGTTTTTAGTATTTTAGCGGTCATCGTTTTTCATTTTTGTTATTGAAAACATTGATTTGTGTTAAATATGAATGTGTGATTGTGTTCTGCTGATGGCATATGCATTGCTCTCTGAGCGCACAAGAGATGAAGAGTATGTCTGTTTTTAATGGTGTTTCATTCACTTTTGCATATATGAAAGCTAACACTTCATGTGCCTCAAGATTGTTACAATATTAAATGTTAACACCATTAAAAAAAAAATTAACAAAATAAATCTTTCGCTCTCAGCTGTTGATGTTTGAGGAGCCTCTCTATTGATGGTCAATCGTTATAACTTAATTTTAAAGATGGATTTATTTTAGATTCTCTTCACAACGTATAAACGGCGTAAAATTTCTGAGCACAATTTTTTTCTTTGTGCGGATAACAGATTTGTGCGGTGTGTGTGGTTTATTTCAACTGGACGTGACCTTTGTTACCTGAGAACATGGACCAACCAGTCTACAACTTTACATCCAGCGCGGTACACGGTAAACTACACAGTTCAGGTACCCTCGTGCTGTCTGTAACAGGGCCGGGAGCGGCAGTAAAATGCACCCCGACTCTAATCGCCAGCTCTTTGTTGGGCCCAGCTGGTGTCCCTGCGGGGGGCATAACGGACATTTACCGCTTCGAAATACCTACACGCTGGTTTGTGAACCTAACACAGGTAGCATACAACCAGAAGTATCAAGAACTACATGGAATGAAACTGAAGGTCGCGAGTTGCGATCTTGAAATAGAGATCCAGCACGTGGAAAAGGAAAAAGAGCGGGTGACCATCCACTGGTTGCCGAATACCATGAGCCGCGAAGGCAGTCAAAGAGTTGGTCGGAATGGCAACAGGCGACAAAGACGCCGAAGTATTCAGACTGAAATATGGTGCGGGGAAGTGGGGTGCTTTGTGCAACCCAACTCAAGAAGTGCCGCATTATGCGAGGTTAAACATCCCTGGAATAACCGGTAACAACCACCGTATCCTCTTCACGATGCCAGGGCGCAGAACAACGTGCCCAAACTGTGGTCTGGACGACCACTGGGCCAACAGGTGCCCGAGCCGAAGACCGCGGCCAAAGGTTGATGAAAACACGGTGGAAAACTTTCCACCGCTGGTAGAAGCAAATAGTCAGCAGCCGCCGACACAATCACGAGAACAAGTGGAAACCACAGGGGAAACCACAGTGCCGAAGACAACACTAATGCCCACGCCAGTACCAACACCACTTGAGACTGACAACACTAATACCTTGGCCACAAACGACATTACAACACAAAGAACAAATCAACAAAAGGAACAAGACAGCAAAACCCAACCCAAATCCAAATCACCTACCACCCCAAATACGCACCCATCCCCAACCCCGACCAAGGAAAAAAATTCAGATGAACGGGAGTCCATTAAAAATGACAAAGAGGTAGACAAAGATGGTTTCATTAAAGTGGTTCATAACAAGAAGCGCAATAGAATGCAGAAAAACGCAGAAAACAGCGATAGCGAAGACGACGATTCTCCAATTGACACACCAAAAAAAGTGAACAAACCGGACAGCCCCACAGTAAGGACAAATGATCAGCGACAGAACACAGAGGAAGAGGACAACATATCTTTAAGACATTTATTTATCGCCACTGACACTGAAGAAGAAGAAGAGAACTCGGGAATGTCCAAAACGCACTGAACAGCTATATGCAGCATATTTTTTTACTACCTTTAGTAATGTCAATTGTCAAGTTGCACGCAATATAATTTCTTTTTTTTTAAAATATACTTGTGATGGGTGACGACATAAAAATAATATGTTTAAATATATCTGGTATACGCACAAAACAACAACACATTTGCACACTCATACACAAATACAAACCAGATTTCATCCTACTACAAGAGACAAATATTCATTCAGATATACATGGCGCACAAATCACAACACAATTAGGACTGAGACATGCACACTTCAGTTTGGCAGTCCAAAACATAGGTTCTGGAACAGCCATACTACAAGCATCAGATAGGTGGAACATTTTAAAAAACAAATCGGGATAGCCAGGGTAGAATCAGCATAACACAGATAAGTAACACCTCACACACATATACCATTGTCAACATACATGCACCACCAAATTACAACTACCAGCCACAATTTTATGAAGAACTAGGCACACTACTCACACATACATACAGAGGACAGAACATCATACTCTGTGGAGATTTCAACTGCGTCTTACAGGCACTGGATATAATAGGCGGAGAAATGAAGACACAGGTGAGGGGAATAGAAGGAGAAAGCACAACACAGTTAGAAACACTGAAAAACATTTTAGACACACACAATTTAATAGACACATTCAGACACAAACATCCAAATAAGCGAGAAACAACCCACACAAATAAAACACACCACACAGCAAGAAGATTATATAGGATATCAGTTATCAGTTGGGGTATCTTCATTGCACTCCGGACATGTCCATAGGTGCTCAGATCCTCCCCCAGCATATGCATCAGCGTCCGGCGGCTAATAGTGCCAGTTCTGTGTTGATTGACGAGGCACCTCGTTTTCCCGATGTACCTCTCGCGTCTGGCCGTGCCGATTCTTACGCCAAAGATAGGATATATATACCTGCAACACACCACATAGTAAACACTCGGCACCTACAAGACACATTGCAGTACACAAACCACAAAGCCATATTAGCACACATCAGTACAAGCAACATAAACACACAGATAAACAAACGTTCACGACATTGGAAATTTAACAACACACTTCTAAAGAATACAGAATATGAGAAATACATGGCACAAATTTTACACTCATATACCGACCACATACCGACTGATAACATCGGAAAATACTGGGACCTACTGAAAAATACAATACGAAGAAGAACACAGCAACTAGTATCTATCATACACAAAGACAGATTAAGACAGGAACAAATTATACAAACCGCCATACAACTGACAAAACAGATGGACAACAAAGCACCACATTTAAACACACTAGAAGAATAATTAGAGCAGCACCAACAACACAGCTATCTAGGCGCTCTCCTTAGAACAAAACTAGCCACAATCACGCAAGTGTCTCCCAGTAAACAATATTTAGCGATTGAACAGAACGTACAATACAACAGACAAATAGGCAAAATAATAGACATGCAAGGGAACACACAAACAGAACCAACGCAAATAACAGAAGCATTCAATCAATACTATAAACACTTATTTAAAGCAGAGATAGTAAACACACAAATACAAGATAGCTTCTTACAATAGACAAAAAATATATCAGACACAGACAACGAGATATTGGACACACAATTGACACTAAAAACATAACACATGCACTTAGTAAAATTAACAAAGACAAGACACCGGGACCAGATGGATTACCAGTAGAATTATATCAACATTTCTTTCCTATCATAGGTAACCTTCTTCTCAAAGCCTATCAAGAAGCTTTGACAAACAAGAACTCCCTGACAGTTACAACATGTTTGATATAACACTTATACACAAAGCAAAGACAGACAAGACACAACTGAAAAATTACAGACCAATTTCACTTCTTAAAACAGATTTTAAACTTCTGGCCAAATCACTGGCACACAAAATCACACAATTTCTACAAAAACTAGTACACCCAAACCAGAAATGTAGTGTACAGCACAGGAATATACAAAACCACACACACCTCATTAGAGATATTATAACATACACACACTAGAAATACTGTCAATCCTCCCTCTTGCCCTTGGACCAAGAGAAGGTCTTTGACAGAATCGCACACTCCTATTTTCACAAAACCCTAGAACACTTCAATATAGTACAGCACTACAAAAAGTGGATACAGATTTTGTATAACAACCATGAAAGCAAAGTCTTAGTGAACCATTCACTGACTGCTAGCTTCAGGCTGACAAGATCTGTAAGACAAGGGTGCCCCTACCACCACTTCTGTATATACTGACACTAGAGCCATTATTAGAAAAGATCAGACAAGATACCAGCATTAAAGGCACTTTGATACAGGGAATGGGATAGCAAAAGGTGATTGCTTATGCAGACGATACTGCATTCTTCACTACAAGCAACACGTCCATCAGAAACATACTGCACACCTTCTCCCACATTGGGAAAGGCAGTGGAGCAAAAATTAATATACAGAAATCACAAATTATAGGCTTGGGAAAGTGGAGACAAAAGTCTAATTTCCCTCCAGACCTAACACATACACACAATATGAAACTGTATGGGATCCCATTTCCATGTGACCCCCAAAACAACACACATAGAAACATGGCTACAACTAAGACAACACATCACAGACATGCTACACAGGTATAAATACAAAACATCACCAATATTTGGTAGAATCATAATAATCAACACACACGTCTTACCAAAAATAATATACTTAGTGACAGTGTTAAACCCTCAAAAACGGACAATCACAGACATAAATAAACAGATAAGACATTTCATATTTAGTAAGACAATACACAGCATACAGCATAAAACTCTCATAAATGACAAAAATCAAGGAGGAATAGCACTTCAGGACATGCAAACAATACAAGCACAAAGAATTTTAAAAAAATTCCCCCCCCCCCCCCCCACACACACACACAGGCAAACAAACAGACATTTACAAGGAAATCTTTCTAAACACTCTTCCTAAAACATCGAAACACACACACACACACACACAAAATTACTTCAAACACTAGCAGAGTACAGACAATTAGTCTGGACTTGCAGAATCAAGGCAAGGTTCAACTCCCTTACATACAACAGAAACGTATTTTTACTGATGTTCAAATACAAACTATCTACTATTTTTCCTGACTGAAATGTGTAAACTTTCTTTAATTTCATTTTCTCTTGCAATTAGAATTGCTGTTGAGTCTATTTAAACAAATGTGCGTCTGTATCGTTGGCAGTCACATATGTATGCGTCTAGGCACTAGAGTGTCGCCATGTAATTTGATATTAGGCCAACAACATCAAACATGTAATCCTTCACCTCTGTAACTATGTGACCTAGTAATTATAGGAAAGCGACATTTCAATAGGAATGATAACGTAAAGGTTATTGCACAGCTCACAGCAATCAATGTACTGCTATCTCCTGAAAGCACGAGATAGATCAAGATAGAATGTGTGTGTGTGTGTGTGTGTGTGTATGTATGTATGTGTGTGTGGGCGCGCGCGTGTGTTTGAAAGAGAGAGAGAGAGAGAGAGAGAGAGAGAGAGAGAGAGAGAGAGAGAGAGAGACGGACAGGTGTAACAAGCATTCCGCCTGTGGAGGTGGAATTGAAGCATATGCAGGGAGCCTGTGTTTACATGCACTATGCCATAAATGTCATACTATTTGTTTTATTCACATATGTAACACTTAACACTAACAAACGGCAACGCTCTGTGAAATACACAAACAAGAAACATACATTGCATCTTATAAATATACATTGCTTTGTATAAAATAACAAATAAAAATATCTGTGGGGAATGTGACATCAGGCCAACAACACCAACAATGTGAAGCTTCACCTCGGTAGCTATGTGGACCAGAAATTACAAAGAAACCACGTTTTAATGGGAATGATAATTTAAGGTTTATTGCCCAAGGTCACGGCATTCAATGTACTGTTGTCTCCAGAAAGCACAAAATAGATGAAGATAAAATGTGTGTGCGTGTGTGTGTGTGTGTGTGCGAGAGAGAGAGAGAGAGAGAGAGAGAGAGAGAGAGAGAGAGAGAGAGAGAGAGAGAGTGAGTGAGTGAGTGAGAGAGAGAGAGAGAGAGAGAGAGAGAGAGAGAGAGAGAGAGAGAGAGAGAGAGAGAGAGAGAGAGAGAGAGAAGGACAGGTGTAACATGCATTCCGCTTGTGGAGGTGGAAATGAAGCAATGCAAGGAACGTGTGTTTACATGCACTATGCCATAAATGTCATATTATCATAACTGTATATGTATGTATTTGTTTTATTACTGCATGTGGCACTTAACCACTAACAAAAGAAACACACACTACACCTTATAAATATACATTGCTTTGTATGAAATAAACGTTTAAAACAAAAAAGAATTGGTTCACCAGCCGCTCGTTTCATTGTGAATTTTTCAGAATATTTTCACGTTAAACTACACAAAGTCAATTCAAACATATGGGGGCAGACATTTGCAATGGCTAACCATGAGGTTTGACCACGATTGGTTGGTTATTTTTAGTTTGTCATCATCAAGTGCCCTCCCAGCTGGCGTAGGTGTTCATGGCTCTCCACAGATCTCAGTCTTTGGTTTTCTGGATCAACTCTGCTGCTGATATTCCTCCGTGCCACCGTCTCAATCCATCCAGCATCATTTCTCTTGATCTGCCTCTGCCTCTCTTCCCCTCGATCTTTCCACTTGTCACGATGTTTTCCAATGCCTCTCTTCTCATTACATGACCAAAGACAGCTGTTTGTCTCTTTCTTATTGCTGTATATAGTGTTCTAGTTTCATTATCCTGTTTCAGGCTGTCGTCGTTAGGTACTCTGGCAGCCCAAGGAATTCTCAACATTCGTTTCAGGAACCACGTCTCTGTTGCTTCTAATTTCTTCTGAATTTGTTCATTTATATTCCACGATTCACTGCCATACAGCAAAACTGGTTCTACATAGCATTTCAACACTCTCTTTCTTACACTCAGTGATGGTGACTTATTGCATAAGATACTCTTCATTTTCTGAAATGCGGCCTTTGCATACCCTATTCTGCTCTTAATCTCTGTTGTACATATTCCATCTGATGTTATAAATGTCCCTAGGTATCTAAAATTATCCACTTGGTTAAGAATTTTTCCTTCTATTTCTATGTCACATTTTGGTGTCACCATTTTCTTTGATATCACCATTGTTACAGTTTTCTTGATATTCAAGGAGAGTCCTTTCCTTGCACTCTCTGTTACTACAACGTCTAATAATTGTTGTAGGTCGGTTGATTTATCTGCCACCAATACTGTGCCATCTGCATAGCGTATATTATTTATATTATAACCTCCAACTAGTATTCCTGGCATCTCTTTGATCTCTCTCATTATTAATTCGCTATATAGGGAGAAGATATCTGGTGACAAGACACATCCCTGTCGTACTCCTAGCTTTATGTGTTCGTAACTACCCTCTTTATTTCCTATTTTAATTGCTGCTACTTGGTTCCAGTAAATATTCTTTATTATTCTTAAATCTCTCCCATCAATGTTGATATCTTCCAACATTTTAATCAGCTCATCATGTTTTACTTTATCAGATGCATTAGTATAATCTATGAAGCACAAATATATGTCTTTCTGTTTCTCTATTAACCTTTCTATTAGTTTCCGTAATGTGTAAATTGCATTGTTTGTGCCCTTTCCCTCCACAAATCCATACTGTTCTTCACTAATTTCCATTTTTATTTTCTTTCTGGTTCTTCTCATTATGATTCTGAGCAGAAGCTTAGTGATATGGTTTATGAGGTTAATTGTGCGAAAATCTTCACAATCAATTGCTCCTGGTCTTTTTGGTATAGCTATAAATAAAGATTTCAGCATATCACTGGGTAGATATCCACTGCTGTAAATATCAGTTAACATTTTGGTTAATATGTCTACTCCAAATTCTCCCAATACTTCTAATTCTTCTAGTTTATTCTTCTTAGTTTGTACTAGGCAAAGTACCGAAAATTAGGTACAGCGGTATAGCGGCAGATTCTGAAATTACCGAAAAATCGGTAGAGTGGTCTGGTAGAGTTAAGCTGCTATGTCTGTTTGGTCAAAATCTACTTTTTGTTTGGCACATAGTCTATTAAAACCCAACGGACGAAAAGGAGAACAGATCTATCTAGCAAAACATAAATACCGAAGAAGATATGTTAGGCAAATAAACTAGAGGCAAGATTAATATTTTTGGCATATAAAAAGAACCGAAAGTCTGGAAACGATAATTGTGGAAGAGCTTGTAGCAGGGGATGTGTAGAACAGAAAAACGTAGATGGAATCAAGATGTGTAGATAATTTACACACGCAAGGCGCCATGCTTATGATAGACATTAATTTCGAAAGACTGTTACTTTTACCGCCGATGTTTTAACCCACTCCAATTCCTGAGGTACTTGTGTGTGAAAGATGTTACGGACGCTGTTCGTAATCCCACATGCCGCATTTTAAACAAAGCAGCGGGAGATTGGACAGCAGACCGCTAGGGTTGGTTTTCATACAATCGTATGTGTGCTGGTCATTCGGAAAACAATGAGAAACTACTGACGTAAATTTGCCAAGAAATCACAAACAGCCTGTGGTTGACTGCGACGTCCTGTAAAGGATATGCAATTAACTTTTTACGTCAAGGATGAGATGAGGACACAGTTCTGCCGTGATATCATAAGTACACATCTATAAACACCCGTAAGTTGACCTATACTTGTACAGTCCCATCATCACTCGATGGGTCACGTGGTCACCATGGCACTGAGCACCTTATCTTCCCATTTCTGTCCTTATTACCATATGTGGGCTGGATCAACCCGAGACCAACATTAATCATACAAACATATCCATACCACAACGGACAGAAGATGTTTGACCCGGAGAGCTCAACGCCTGTCTCTGGCATTGTTAATTTTGTGTTGAGTTCGCTCGCTTTGAACTCAAGGATACGTGTTACTTCTAATAGATCTTAGCTGCATTTTGCGTGTGGATTAGCTTTCCCTATTAAAAGTGTCCCTCACCATGAGGTGACTTCTGTGGTACTTGTAATTTACATCCACAAGTCAAAGACGAGAAGTCAACATTTTAGTCCAATTGACCGGTGTAGGAGTTGAACCCGCCACCTCGACATCAGCACACCGAATGTATAAGAACGAGAGTTCTTACCCACTCTACCACGCTGACCACCATCAGCGTGCAAACGACATCGGTACCGGAGCTCCCGTTCTAATCTGTGCCCGTGGAGAAACAACAACAGCGGAAACCTCATTGGAATAGATCTATAAGGACGTTCTTGTCTGCCACATAAGACCTCGATGAATAGTTCTATTGGGACGTTCCTGTCTGCTTCACAAAACCTCAATGGTATAGTTCTAGTGGGACGTTCTTGTCTGCTACATAAAACCTCGATGGAATTGTTCTATTGTGACATGCTTGTCTGCTACATAAAACCTCAATGGTATAGTTCTATTGTGACATGCTTGTCTGCTACATAAAACCTCAATAGTATAGTTCTATTGTGACGTGCTTGTCTGCTACATAAAACCTCAATGGTATAGTTCTATTGTGACGTGCTTGTCTGCTACATAAAACCTCAATGGTATAGTTCTATTGTGACATGCTTGTCTGCTACATAAAATCTCAATGGTATAGTTCTATTGTGACGTGCTTGTCTGCTACATAAAACTTCAATGGTATAGTTCTATTGTGACATGCTTATCTGCTACATAAAACCTCAATGGTATAGTTCTATTGTGACGTGCTTGTCTGCTACATAAAACCTCAATGGTATAGTTCTATTGTGACGTGCTTGTCTGCTACATAAAACTTCAATGGTATAGTTCTATTGTGACGTGCATGTCTGGTACATAAAACCTTAATGGTATAGTTCTATTGTGATATGCTTGTCTGCTACATAAAACCTCAATGGTATAGTTCTATTGTGACATGCTTGTCTGCTACATAAAACCTCAATGGTATAGTTCTATTGTGACGTGCTTGTCTGCTACATAAAACTTCAATGGAATTGTTCTATTGTGACATGCTTGTCTGCTACATAAAACCTCAATGGTATAGTTCTATTGTGACGTGCTTGTCTGCTACATAAAACCTCAATGGAATTGTTCCATTGTGACATGCTTGTCTGCTACATAAAACCTCAATGGTATAGTTCTATTGTGACATGCTTGTCTGCTACATAAAACCTCAATGGTATAGTTCTATTGTGACGTGCTTGTCTGCTACATAAAACCTCAATGGTATAGTTATATTGTGACATGCTTGTCTGCTACATAAAACCTCAATTGAATAGTTCTATTGTGACGTGCTTGTCTGCTAAACAAAACCTCAATGGTATAGTTCTATTGTGACGTGCTTGTCTGCTACATAAAACCTCAATGGTATAGTTCTATTGTGACATGCTTGTCTGCTACATAAAACCTCAATGGTACAGTTCTATTGTGACGTGCTTGTCTGCTACATAAAATCTCAATTGAATAGTTCTATTGTGACTTGCTTGTCTGCTACATAAAACCTCAATTGAATAGTTCTATTGTGACGTGCTTGTCTGCTACACAAAACCTCAATGGTATAGTTCTATTGTGACATGCTTGTCTGCTACATAAAACCTCAATGGTATAGTTCTATTGTGACGTGCTTGTCTGCTACATAAAACCTCAATGGTATAGTTCTATTGTGACATGCTTGTCTGCTACATAAAACCTCAATTGAATAGTTCTATTGTGACGTGCTTGTCTGCTACACAAAACCTCAATGGTATAGTTCTATTGTGACGTGCTTGTCTGCTACATAAAACCTCAATGGTATAGTTCTATTGTGACATGCTTGTCTGCTACATAAAACCTCAATGGTACAGTTCTATTGTGACGTGCTTGTCTGCTACATAAAATCTCAATTGAATAGTTCTATTGTGACGTGCTTGTCTGCTACATAAAACCTCAATGGTATAGTTCTAGTGGGACGTTCTTGTCTGCTACATAAAACCTCGATGGAATTGTTCTATTGTGACATGCTTGTCTGCTACATAAAACCTCATTGGTATAGTTCTATTGTGACATGCTTGTCTGCTACATAAAACCTCAATAGTATAGTTCTATTGTGACGTGCTTGTCTGCTACATAAAACCTCAATGGTATAGTTCTATTGTGACGTGCTTGTCTGCTACATAAAACCTCAATGGTATAGTTCTTTTGTGACATGCTTGTCTGCTACATAAAATCTCAATGGTATAGTTCTATTGTGACGTGCTTGTCTGCTACATAAAACTTCAATGGTATAGTTCTATTGTGACATGCTTATCTGCTACATAAACCCTCAATGGTATAGTTCTATTGTGACGTGCTTGTCTGCTACATAAAACCTCAACGGTATAGTTCTATTGTGACGTGCTTGTCTGCTACATAAAACCTCAATGGTATAGTTCTATTGTGACGTGCTTGTCTGCTACATAAAACCTCAATGGTATAGTTCTATTGTGATATGCTTGTCTGCTACATAACACCTCAATGGTATAGTTCTATTGTGACATGCTTGTCTGCTACATAAAACCTCATCGGTATAGTTCTATTGTGACGTGCTTGTCTGCTACATAAAACTTCAATGGAATTGTTCTATTGTGACATGCTTGTCTGCTACATAAAACCTCAATGGTATATTTCTATTGTGACGTGCTTGTCTGCTACATAAAACCTCAATAGTATAGTTCTATTGTGACGTGCTTGTCTGCTACATAAAACCTCAATGGTATAGTTCTATTGTGACGTGCTTGTCTGCTACATAAAACCTCAATGGTATAGTTCTATTGTGACGTGCTTGTCTGCTAGATAAAACCTCAATGGAATTGTTCCATTGTGACATGCTTGTCTGATACATGAAACCTCAATGGTATAGTTCTATTGTGACGTGCTTGTCTGCTACATAAAACCTAAATGGTATAGTTCTATTGTGACGTGCTTGTCTGCTACATAAAACCTCAATGGAATTGTTCTATTGTGACATGCTTGTCTGCTACATAAAACCTCAATGGTAAAGTTCTATTGTGACGTGCTTGTCTGCTACATAAAACCTCAATGTATAGTTCTATTGTGACGTGCTTGTCTGCTACATAAAACCTCAATGGTATAGTTCTATTGTGACGTGCTTGTCTGCTACATAAAACCTCAATGGTATAGTTCTATTGTGACGTGCTTGTCTGCTACATAAAACCTCAATGGTATAGTTCTATTGTGACGTGCTTGTCTGCTACATAAAACCTCAATGGTATAGTTCTATTGTGACGTGCTTGTCTGCTACATAAAACCTCAATGGTATAGTTCTATTGTGACGTGCTTGTCTGCTACATAAAACCTCAATGGTATAGTTCTATTGTGACATGCTTGTCTGCTACATAAAACCTCAATGGAATAGTTCTATTGTGACGTGCTTGTCTGCTACATAAAACCTCAATGGTATAGTTCTATTGTGACGTGCTTGTCTGCTACATAAACCTCAATGGTATAGTTCTATTGTGACATGCTTGTCTGCTACATAAAACCTCAATGGTATAGTTCTATTGTGACGTGCTTGTCTGCTACATAAAACCTCAATGGTATAGTTCTATTGTGACGTGCTTGTCTGCTACATAAACCTCAATGGTATAGTTCTATTGTGACATGCTTGTCTGCTACATAAAACCTCAATGGTATAGTTCTATTGTGACGTGCTTGTCTGCTACATAAACCTCAATGGTATAGTTCTATTGTGACTTGCTTGTCTGTTACATAAAACCTCAATGGTATAGTTCTATTGTGACGTGCTTGTCTGCTACATAAAACCTCAATGGTATAGTTCTATTGTGACATGCTTGTCTGCTACATAAAACCTCAATGGTATAGTTCTATTGTGACGTGCTTGTCTGCTACATAAAACCTCAATGGTATAGTTCTATTGTGACATGCTTGTCTGCTACATAAAACCTCAATTGAATAGTTCTATTGTGACGTGCTTGTCTGCTACAAAAAACCTCAATGGTATAGTTCTATTGTGACGTGCTTGTCTGCTACATAAAACCTCAATGGTATAGTTCTATTGTGACGTGCTTGTCTGCTACATAAAACCTCAATGGAAATTGTTCCATTAGTGACATGCTTGTCTGCTACAAAATATACAGCTGCAAATGGTATAGTTCTATTGTGACGTGACTTGTCTGCTACATAAAACCTCAATGTATAGTTACTATTGTGACATGCTTGTCTGCTACATAAAACCTCAATTGAATAGTTCTATTGTGACGTGCTTGTCTGCTACACAAAACCTCAATGGTATAGTTCTATTGTAGAATGCTTGTCTGCTACATAAACCTCAATGGTATAGTTCTATTGTGACATGCTTGTCTGCTACATAAAACCTCAATGGTTAAGTTTCTATTGTGACAGTGCTTGTCTGCTACATATAAATCCTCAATTGAATAGTTCTATTGTGACGTGCTTGTCTGCTTACAAAAACCTCAATGGTATAGTTCTATTGTGACGTGCTTGTCTGCTACATAAAACCTCAATGGTATAGTTCTATTGTGACATGCTTGTCTGCTACATAAACCTCAATGGTATAGTTCTATGTGACGTGCTTGTCTGCTACATAAAACCTCAATGGTAATTGTTCTATTGTGACATGCTTGTCTGCTACATAAAACCTCAATGGTATAGTTTCTATTGTGACGTGCTTGTCTGCTACACTAAAACCTCAATGGTATAGTTCTACTTGTGACGTGCTTGTCTGCTACATAAAACTCAATGGTATAGTTCTATTGTGACTTGCTTGTCTGCTACATAAAACTCAATGGTAATAGTTCTATTGTGACGTGCTTGTCTGCTACATAAAACCTCAATGGTAATAGTTCTATTGTGACTGGCTTGTCTGCTACATAAAACCTCAATGGTATAGTTCTATTGTGACATGCTTGTCTGCTACATAAAACTCAATGGTATAGTTCTATTGTGACGTGCTTGTCTGCTACATAAAACCTCAATGGTATAGTTCTATTGTGACATGCTTGTCTGCTACAATAAACCTCAATGGTATAGTTTCTATTGTGACGTGCTTGTCTGCTACATAAAACCTCAATGGTATAGTTCTATTGTGACGTGCTTGTCTGCTACATAAAACCTCAATGGTATAGTTCTATTGTGACATGCTTGTCTGCTACATAAAACCTCAATGGTATAGTTCTATTGTGACATGCTTGTCTGCTACATAAAACCTCAATGTATAGTTCTATTGTGACCTGCTTGTCTGCTACATAAAACCTCAATGGTATAGTTCTATTGTGACGTGCTTGTCTGCTACATAAAACCTCAATGGTATAGTTCTATTGTGACAGTGCTTGTCTGCTACATAAAACCTCAATGGTATAGTTCTATTGTGACGTGCTTGTCTGCTACACTAAAACCTCAATGGTATAGTTCTATTGTGACAGTGCTTGTCTGCTACATAAACCTCAATGGTAATAGTTCTATTGTGACATGCTTGTCTGCTACATAAAACCTCAATGGTATAGTTCTATTGTGACGTGCTTGTCTGCTACATAAAACCTCAATGGTATAGTTCTATTGTGACGTGCTTGTCTGCTACATAAAACCTCAATGGTATAGTTCTATTGTGACATGCTTGTCTGCTACATAAAACCTCAATTGAATAGTTCTATTGTGACGTGCTTGTCTGCTACATAAAACCTCAATGGTATAGTTCTATTGTGACATGCTTGTCTGCTACATAAAACCTCAATGGTATAGTTCTATTGTGACGTGCTTGTCTGCTACATAAACCTCAATGAAATTGTTCCATTGTGACATGCTTGTCTGCTACATAAAACCTCAATGGTATAGTTCTATTGTGACATGCTTGTCTGCTACATAAAACCTCAATGGTATAGTTCTATTGTGACGTGCTTGTCTGCTACATAAAACCTCAATGGTATAGTTCTATTGTGACATGCTTGTCTGCTACATAAAACCTCAATGGTACATTTCTATTGTGACGTGCTTGTCTGCTACATAAAATCTCATGGTATAGTTCTATTGTGACGTGCTTGTCTGCTACATAAAACCTCAATGGTATAGTTCTATTGTGACGTGCTTGTCTGCTACATAAAACCTCAATGGTAATAGTTCTATTGTGACGTGCTTGTCTGCTACATAAAACCTCAATGGTATAGTTCTATTGTGACAGTGCTTGTCTGCTACATAAAACCTAAATGGTATAGTTCTAGTGGGACGGTCTTGTCTGCTACATAAAACCTCGATGAATAGTTCTATTGGGACGTTCTTGTTTGCTTAACAAAACCTCAATGGTATAGTTCTATTGTGACGTGCTTGTCTGCTACATAAAACCTCAATGGTATAGTTCTATTGTGACGTGCTTGTCTGCTACATAAAACCTCAATGGTATAGTTCTATTGTGACGTGCTTGTCTGCTACATAAAACCTCAATTGTATAGTTCTATTGTGACGATGCTTGTCTGCTACATAAAACCTCAATGGATATAGTTCTATTGTGACATGCTTGTCTGCTACATAAAACCTCAATGGTAATAGTTCTATTGTGACATGCTTGTCTGCTACATAAAACCTCAATGGTATAGTTCTATTGTGACGTGCTTGACTGCTACATAAAACCTCAATGGTATAGTTCTATTGTGACGTTCTTGTCTGCTACATAAAACCTCAATGGTATAGTTCTAGTGGGACGTTCTTGTCTGCTACATAAAACCTAAATGCTATAGTTCTATTGTGACGTGCTTGTCTGCTACATAAAACCTCAATGGTATAGTTCTATTGTGACGTGCTTGTCTGCTACATAAAACCTCAATGGTATAGTTCTATTGTGACGTGCTTGTCTGCTACATAAAACCTCAATGGTATAGTTCTAGTGGGACTTTTTTGTCTGCTACATAAAACCTCAATGGTATAGTTCTATTGTGACGTGCTTGTCTGCTACATAAATCCTCAATGGTATAGTTCTATTGTGACGTGCTTGTCTGCTACATAAATCCTCAATGGTATAGTTCTATTGTTACGTGCTTGTCTGCTACATAAAACCTCAATGGTATAGTTCTATTGTGACGTGCTTGTCTGCTACATAAAACCTCAATGGTATAGTTCTATGTTGACGTGCTTGACTGCTACATAAAACCTCAATGGAATTGTTCTATTGTGACATGCTTGTCTGCTACATAAAACCTCAATGGTATAGTTCTAGTGGGACGTTCTTTTCTGCTACATAAAACCTCAATGGTATAGTTCTATTGTGACGTGCTTGTCTGCTACATGAAACCTCAATGGTATAGTTCTATTGTGACGTGCTTGTCTGCTACATAAAACCTCAATGGTATAGTTCTAGTGGGACGTTCTTGTCTGCTAATAAAACCTCAATGGTATAGTTCTATTGTGACGTGCTTGTCTGCTACATAAAATCTCAATTGAATAGTCCTATTGTGACTTGCTTGACTGTTACATAAAACCTCAATTGAATAGTTCTATTGTGACGTGCTTGTCTGCTACATAAAACCTCAATGGTATAGTTCTAGTGGGACGTTCTTGTCTACTACATAAAACCTCAATTGTATAGTCCTAATGTGACGTTCTTGTCTGCTACATAAAACCTCAATGGCATAGTTCTAGTGGGACGTTCTTGTCTGCTACATAAAACCTCAATGGTATAGTTCTATTGTGACGTGCTTGTCTGCTACATAAAACCTCAATGGTATAGTTCTATTGTGACGTGCTTGTCTGCTACATAAAACCTCAATGGAATTGTTCTATTGTGACATGCTTGTCTGCTACATAAAACCTCGATGGAATTGTTCTATTGTGACGTGCTTGTCTGCTACATAAAATCTCAATGGTATAGTTCTATTTTGACGTGCTTGTCTGCTACATAAAACCTCAATGGAATTGTTCTATTGTGACGTGCTTGTCTGCTACATAAATCTCAATGGTATAGTTCTAGTGGGACGTTCTTGTCTGCTACATAAAACCTCAATGGAAGTGTTCTATTGTGACATGCTTGTCTGCTACATAAAACCTCAATGGTATAGTTCTATTGTGACGTGCTTGTCTGCTACATAAAACCTCAATGGTATAGTTCTAGTGGGACGTTCTTGTCTGCTACATAAAACCTCAATGGTATAGTTCTAGTGGGACGTTCTTGTCTGCTACATAAAACCTCAATGGTATAGTTCTATTGTGACGTGCTTGTCTGCTACATAAAACCTCAATGGTATAGTTCTATTGTGATATGCTTGTCTACTACATAAAACCTCAATGGTATAGTTCTATTGTTACGTGCTTGTCTGCTACATAAAACCTCAATGGTATAGTTCTAGTGGGACGTTCTTGTCTGCTACATAAAACCTCAATGGTATAGTCCTAATGTGACGTTCTTGTCTGCTACATAAAACCTCAATGGTATAGTTCTAGTGGGACGTTATTGTCTGCTACATAAAACCTCAATGGTATAGTTCTATTGTGACGTGCTTGTCTGCTACATAAAACCTCAATGGTATAGTTCTATTGTGACGTGCTTGTCTGCTACATAAAACCTCAATGGAATTGTTCAATTGTGACATGCTTGTCTGCTACATAAAACCTCGATGGAATTGTTCTATTGTGACGTGCTTGTCTGCTACATAAAACCTCAATGGAATTGTTCTATTGTGACATGCTTGTCTGCTACATAAAACCTCAATGGTATAGTTCTATTGTGACGTGCTTGTCTGCTACATAAAACCTCAATGGAATTGTTCTATTGTGACGTGCTTGTCTGCTACATAAACCTCAATGGTATAGTTCTAGAGGGACGTTCTTGTCTGCTACATACAACCTCGATGGAATTGTTCTATTGTGACATGCTTGTCTGCTACATAAAACCTAAATGGTATAGTTCTATTGTGACGTGCTTGTCTGCTACATAAAACCTCAATGGTATAGTTCTATTGTGACGTGCTTGTCTGCTACATAAAACCTCAATGGTATAGTTCTATTGTGACGTGCTTGTCTGCTACATAAAACCTCAATGGTATAGTTCTATTGTGACGTGCTTGTCTGCTACATAAAACCTCAATGGTATAGTTCTATTGTGGCGTGTTTGTCTGCTACATAAAACCTCAATTGAATAGTTCTATTGTAACATTCTTGTCGGCTGCACAAAACCGTGCACGGCAACACGCCACAGGGAGGCTATTTGCCGGAGGATCGAATGTCTGGGCCAGATTTCTCAAGGTTGACCAGTAACCTCAAACATGTCAATCAAAAGTGGGCATGGTCCAGGCGTTGGGGAGAGGGAGATGGGGAGTGGGAAGAGGGATATGTGGTGTGGGAAGAGGGAGATGGGGAATGGGAAGAGGGAGATGGGGTATGGGTAGAGGGAGATGGAGTGTGGGAAGGGGAGATGGGGAGTGGGAAGAGGGATATGGGGAGTGGGAAGAGGGAGATGGGGAATGGGAAGAGGGAGATGATGTGTGGGAAGGGGGAGATGGGGTTGGCAAGAAGGAAATGGTGTGAGAGGGAGGGAGATAGGGAGTGGGGTGAAGGGGATAGAGAGAGGGAGATGGATGTGGGAAGAGGGAAATGGGGAGATGGAGATGAAGAGAGGGAGATAGGGAGTTGGGAGAGAGAGATGGGGAGTGGGGTGAGGGAGATGGGGAGTGGGAATACGGAGACCGGAAGTGGGGAGAGGGAGATGGGGAGTGGGGAGAGGGAGAAGGAGAGTGGGAGAAGGGGTGGGAGATGGAAATAGGGCGTCGGGACAGGGAGATGGGGGAGGGAGATGTTGTGTGGGGAGAGTTAGATTGGGGTGGGGAGCGAGAGATGGCCAATGGAGAAAAGGAGATGGGCAGTGAGGTAATGTCGTCTTATTCCAGGAGGTGAATTGGGTGGGCTTTCTAAACGTAGTTTGGAAAATAGGTCTGTTTGTTGCCAGTTCACTTCGTTTACTGTAGAAACCAGGTGTTTGTGTGGATTAAACGTTAGTTGCATATCCTTTACAGGACGTAGCAATCAACTCCAGCATTTATTTACAGCATATTTGAGCAGTCGATTATTGTTCGTCGAATACAAAATACGAAACTCATGTCCTTTGTTCACGCAATGACCATACTTTATGAGATGTTGAGAAATAGACGAGTTTTAGAATTACGTTAGGCGGTTTTGGTCAGTTTTGTGCTAACAGAAAGATTTCATGTTAAATTTGAGATTACCGTCGGGATAACAAATGTTCCATACTCGAACAATGTGTTTTAAATGTTTCAGCTTAAGTGTTATTCATTTACTCACTTCAGATGATATATAACTCTCTAGTATGAACATGACGAAATACAGCAAAATATGCCAGGCAATAAATTGTGTCTTCTGTGGTTAAATTCACCAAGGGAATACACTGTTTTGAATATCTGAGATTTTTTCGTTCAAAGAAGATTGCGTCCTCTACCACGACAGCCCTACCATTAACTCTTTAATTCACAGCAAACTGCAGCAGATGGTCGATGGAGAGAATAACCACAATGAAACTAACTTAAATGTAATCCTTTCACAGGGGCAACCTAAACAACATCTAAAGTATGCAAGTAAAGGATTTGTTATATGCATTAAAGTGTATAGGGGTATCTGTTATCTGTTGGGGCATTATCCTTGCACTCCGGACATGTCCACAAGTGTTCAGATTTCTCTCCCCCTCCCCCTTTAACCCACACCATACATATGCATCAACCTCCTATGGCTATCCGTGCCAGTTCTGTGTTGGCTGATGAGGTCCCTCATTCTCCCAATGTTGCTCTCCTGTCTGGCCGTGCCAGTTCTGTGTTGGCTGATGAGGTCCCTCATTCTCCCAATGTTGCTCTCCTGTCTGGCCGTGCCAGTTCTGTGTTGGCTGATGAGGTCCCTCATTCTCCCAATGTTGCTCTCCTGTCTGGCCGTGCCAGTTCTGTGTTAGCTGATGAGGTCCCTCATTCTCCCAATGTTGCTCTCCTGTCTGGCCGTGCCAGTTCTGTGTTGGCTGATGAGATCCCTCATTCTCCCAATGTTGCTCTCCTGTCTGGCCGTGCCAGTTCTGTGTTGGCTGATGAGATCCCTCATTTTCCCAATGTTGCTCTCCTGTCTGGCCGTGCCAGTTCTGTGTTGGCTGATGAGATCCCTCATTCTCCCAATGTTGCTCTCCTGTCTGGCCGTGCCAGTTCTGTGTTGGCTGATGAGATCCCTCATTCTCCCAATGTTGCTCTCGTGTCTGGCCGTGCCAGTTCTGTGTTGGCTGATGAGGTCCCTCATTCTCCCAATGTTGCTCTCCTGTCTGGCCGTGCCAGTTCTGTGTTGGCTGATGAGGTCCCTCATTCTCCCAATGTTGCTCTCCTGTCTGGCCGTGCCAGTTCTGTGTTGGCTGATGAGATCCCTCATTCTCCCAATGTTGCTCTCCTGTCTGGCCGTGCCAGTTCTGTGTTGGCTGATGAGATCCCTCATTCTCCCAATGTTGCTCTCGTGTCTGGCCGTGCCAGTTCTGTGTTGGCTGATGAGGTCCCTCATTCTCCCAATGTTGCTCTCCTGTCTGGCCGTGCCAGTTCTGTGTTGGCTGATGAGGTCCCTCATTCTCCCAATTTGCTCTCCTGGTCTGAGCCGTGCCAGTTCTGTGTTGGCTGATGAGGTTCCTCATTCTCCAATGTTGCTCTCCTGTCTGCCGTGCCAGTTCTGTGTTGGCTGATGAGGTTCCTCATTCTCCCAATGTTGCTCTGCCTGTCTGGCCGTGCCAGTTCTGTGTTGGCTGATGAGGTCCTCATTCTCCAATGTTGCTCTCCTGTCTGGCCGTGCCAGTTCTGTGTTGGCTGATGAGGTCCCTCATTCTCCCAATGTTTGCTCTCCTGTCATGGCCGTGCCAGTTCTGTGTTGGCTGATGAGGTCCCTCATTCTCCCAATGTTGCTCTCGTTGTCTGGCCGTGCCAGTTCTGTGTTGGCTGATGAGGTCCCTCATTCTCCCAATGTTGCTCTCCTGTCTGGCGTGCCAGTTCTGTGTTGGCTGATGAGGTCCCTCATTCTCCCAATGTTGCTCTCCTGTCTGGCCGTGCCAGTTCTGTGTTGGCTGATGAGGTCCCTCATTCTCCCAATGTTGCTCTCCTGTCTGGCCGTGCCAGTTCTGTGTTGGCTGATGAGATCCCTCATTCTCCCAATGTTGCTCTCCTGTCTGGCCGTGCCAGTTCTGTGTTGGCTGATGAGGTCCCTCATTCTCCCAATGTTGCTCTCCTGTCTGGCCGTGCCAGTTCTGTGTTGGCTGATGAGATCCCTCATTCTCCCAATGTTGCTCTCCTGTCTGGCCGTGCCAGTTCTGTGTTGGCTGATGAGGTCCCTCATTCTCCCAATGTTGCTCTCCTGTCTGGCCGTGCCAGTTCTGTGTTGGCTGATGAGGTCCCTCATTCTCCCAATGTTGCTCTCCTGTCTGGCCGTGCCAGTTCTGTGTTGGCTGATGAGATCCCTCATTCTCCCAATGTTGCTCTCCTGTCTGGCCGTGCCAGTTCTGTGTTGGCTGATGAGGTCCCTCATTCTCCCAATGTTGCTCTCCTGTCTGGCCGTGCCAGTTCTGTGTTGGCTGATGAGATCCCTCATTCTCCCAATGTTGCTCTCCTGTCTGGCCGTGCCAGTTCTGTGTTGGCTGATGAGATCCCTCATTCTCCCAATGTTGCTCTCCTGTCTGGCCGTGCCAGTTCTGTGTTGGCTGATGAGGTCCCTCATTCTCCCAATGTTGCTCTCCTGTCTGGCCGTGCCAGTTCTGTGTTGGCTGATGAGGTCCCTCATTCTCCCAATGTTGCTCTCCTGTCTGGCCGTGCCAGTTCTGTGTTGGCTGATGAGGTCCCTCATTCTCCCAATGTTGCTCTCGTGTCTGGCCGTGCCAGTTCTGTGTTGGCTGATGAGGTCCCTCATTCTCCCAATGTTGCTCTCGTGTCTGGCCGTGCCAGTTCTGTGTTGGCTGATGAGGTCCCTCATTCTCCCAATGTTGCTCTCCTGTCTGGCCGTGCCAGTTCTGTGTTGGCTGATGAGGTCCCTCATTCTCCCAATGTTGCTCTCCTGTCTGGCCGTGCCAGTTCTGTGTTGGCTGATGAGGTCCCTCATTCTCCCAATGTTGCTCTCCTGTCTGGCCGTGCCAGTTCTGTGTTGGCTGATGAGGTCCCTCATTCTCCCAATGTTGCTCTCCTGTCTGGCCGTGCCAGTTTCTGTGTTGGCTGATGAGGTCCCTCATTCTCCCAATGTTGCTCTCCTGTCTGGCCGTGCCAGTTCTGTGTTGGCTGATGAGATCCCTCATTCTCCCAATGTTGCTCTCCTGTCTGGCCGTGCCAGTTCTGTGTTGGCTGATGAGATCCCTCATTCTCCCAATGTTGCTCTCCTGTCTGGCCGTGCCAGTTCTGTGTTGGCTGATGAGGTCCCTCATTCTCCCAATGTTGCTCTCCTGTCTGGCCGTGCCAGTTCTGTGTTGGCTGATGAGGTCCCTCATTCTCCCAATGTTGCTCTCCTGTCTGGCCGTGCCAGTTCTGTGTTGGCTGATGAGGTCCCTCATTCTCCCAATGTTGCTCTCCTGTCTGGCCGTGCCATTCTGTGTTGGCTGATGAGATCCCTCATTCTCCCAATGTTGCTCTCGTGTCTGGCCGTGCCAATTCTGTGTTGGCTGATGAGGTCCCTCATTCTCCCAATGTTGCTCTCCTGTCTGGCCGTGCCAGTTCTGTGTTGGCTGATGAGATCCCTCATTCTCCCAATGTTGCTCTCCTGTCTGGCCGTGCCAGTTCTGTGTTGGCTGATGAGATCCCTCATTCTCCCAATGTTGCTCTCCTGTCTGGCCGTGCCAGTTCTGTGTTGGCTGATGATGTCCCTCATTCTCCCAATGTTGCTCTCCTGTCTGGCTGTGCCAGTTCTGTGTTGGCTGATGATGTCCCTCATTCTCCCAATGTTGCTCTCCTGTCTGGCCGTGCCAGTTCTGTGTTGGCTGATGAGATCCCTCATTCTCCCAATGTTGCTCTCCTGTCTGGCCGTGCCAGTTCTGTGTTGGCTGATGAGGTCCCTCATTCTCCCAATGTTGCTCTCCTGTCTGGCCGTGCCAGTTCTGTGTTGGCTGATGAGATCCTCATTCTCCCAATGTTGCTCTCCTGTCTGGCCGTGCCAGTTCTGTGTTGGCTGATGAGGTCCCTCATTCTCCCAATGTTGCTCTCCTGTCTGGCCGTGCCAGTTCTGTGTTGGCTGATGAGGTCCCTCATTCTCCCAATGTTGCTCTCCTGTCTGGCCGTGCCAGTTCTGTGTTGGCTGATGAGGTCCCTCATTCTCCCAATGTTGCTCTCCTGTCTGGCCGTGCCAATTCTGTGTTGGCTGATGAGATCCCTCATTCTCCCAATGTTGCTCTCCTGTCTGGCCGTGCCAATTCTGTGTTGGCTGATGAGATCCCTCATTCTCCCAATGTTGCTCTCCTGTCTGGCCGTGCCAGTTCTGTGTTAGCTGATGAGGTCCCTCATTCTCCCAATGTTGCTCTCCTGTCTGGCCGTGCCAGTTCTGTGTTGGCTGATGAGGTCCCTCATTCTCCCAATGTTGCTCTCCTGTCTGGCCGTGCCAGTTCTGTGTTAGCTGATGAGATCCCTCATTCTCCCAATGTTGCTCTCCTGTCTGGCCGTGCCAGTTCTGTGTTGGCTGATGAGGTCCCTCATTCTCCCAATGTTGCTCTCCTGTCTGGCCGTGCCAGTTCTGTGTTGGCTGATGAGGTCCCTCATTCTCCCAATGTTGCTCTCCTGTCTGGCCGTGCCAGTTCTGTGTTGGCTGATGAGGTCCCTCATTCTCCCAATGTTGCTCTCCTGTCTGGCCGTGCCAGTTCTGTGTTGGCTGATGAGGTCCCTCATTCTCCCAATGTTGCTCTCCTGTCTGGCCGTGCCAGTTCTGTGTTAGCTGATGAGGTCCCTCATTCTCCCAATGTTGCTCTCCTGTCTGGCCGTGCCAATTCTGTGTTGGCTGATGAGGTCCCTCATTCTCCCAATGTTGCTCTCCTGTCTGGCCGTGCCAGTTCTGTGTTGGCTGATGAGGTCCCTCATTCTCCCAATGTTGCTCTCCTGTCTGGCCGTGCCAATTCTGTGTTGGCTGATGAGGTCCCTCAGTCTCCCAATGTTGCTCTCCTGTCTGGCCGTGCCAGTTCTGTGTTGGCTGATGAGGTCCCTCATTCTCCCAATGTTGCTCTCCTGTCTGGCCGTGCCAGTTCTGTGTTGGCTGATGAGGTCCCTCATTCTCCCAATGTTGCTCTCCTGTCTGGCCGTGCCAGTTCTGTGTTGGCTGATGAGGTCCCTCATTCTCCCAATGTTGCTCTCCTGTCTGGCCGTGCCAGTTCTGTGTTGGCTGATGAGGTCCCTCATTCTCCCAATGTTGCTCTCCTGTCTGGCCGTGCCAATTCTTACTCCCGAATCTCTCATTCTGGACAGTTGAGTTGAGTTGAGTTGAATTAAGAACCGACATCACTGCACTCAGAACATTCCCATACGTACCCTCGTTCAACAGCCAGCGAAGAGTCATACTACTAATCGTTCCCACCGCTATCTGATTAAAAGTTCTCCTGGTCTTCCCTCTCAGTTTTGAGATTCTTCCGGAACCCCTGCCGATTCCCCGCGATCTCATTCTTTCCACATATGGGTTCTCAATCTGTTCCTCCGCCTTCTCCACCTGGTCCCACAAGCGCACGACCACTTCCCCCTTATCCATAGGCAAGATACCACCAAGAGGTGCATTCCCTGCTAGCCTATCAGCCTATTCATTCCCCCGTACGCCCGCATGGCCAGGGCAAAATATCCATACAATTCTCACAATCTGTGACCTCTGAAGCAACGAGAGCCATTCCACACGAAACATTCCTTTTCATTCTGGACAACAAAGTGGATTCACTAGCGTCAAAGCCATTCGCTCTCAACATCTATCTAAGAGCATTAATAACATCGGCACGATCCATGGGTTGACCATCTGCAGGGGATGCAGAGCCAGCAAGTTTATCAGCTCGTTTATTTCCCCCAACTCCCACTTGTCCCTGAACGAAGATGAAGGTGACTCTACGACAACAGAACTTCCGCAGCGTTTCAGTCCACTGTCTGCGTACGGAACCCGCCTTAACTTTTCGGATCATACTCGTTGAATCACTTAGTACTCTAGTGAAAGTGGGAGGTGGCGAAACATGGCCGTCCACGCTTATCGGTATGGCATATGATGATGAGTACACAAACGCTCGTATAGTGCTGAGTGTATTGGGTGTATGGTCTAGTTCCATATTTATTTTATAAACAGTCTGTTGCTGTGTTGATCCGGCCACAATGGGTACAAGGACATGTCATGAGATGCAGAGGCGGCCTAGTGCAACAACGACCATATTACCACCCATCGAGCTGCCAGTAGTTCATGAACAAGTGGAACTAGCACTAGGTACTTCCTAGTACATGCCTGTGTACCAAATTTAGATTAAGTATATCTGGGAGCTCATGTGAATTAGAGAATCCCTGGTGGCCTTTAGTTTCGCCCAGGACATGCTGGTGTGCTTGGAAACGAGCAGGCGGATAGACTGGGTGGGTCTGCAGAACTTAGTGGGGTATTGGTGCATGATAAGGCAGATGTAGTCGAGGTCCTTTGGAATCTTGTGTATAGTGCAGGAGAACAGACTAGATCATCACGACGTGGAGAGAGTGGTGCTGTAGGGAGTGACCAGATGATCTGGCCCACACTCAGAACTCCCAGGCAAGGCCACACCCAGACATAATCACGCTACTACTAGTACCATTAGTACTGGGAATCTTTGGTGGCTGTTGAAGACTGAGGACGTAGCACGTATAGGAATCTTCCGAGTGCTGCCGATCCTAGTCTTGACTGAGCTCGAACACATGACAAGCTTGCCAGCCACTGGACTAGCGCTGCTCCCGAGGCAGGTGTAGGAGCTACAATCACAAGCGTCCCCCTCACGTCTAGAGACCTATTGTGTATATGATGCTAGCCACATATGTTTAGACTGATCGGCATTCGCTGGGGGAATGTGGTCAAATCCACACCGACCACCTGTGCTTCCAATAACATTTCCGGGTACCCATTTTATTCTGGACAGAAAAATAAACCGTGGTCCCATTGGGGATCCGAACAGATGCCTTCGGGCCGACATGCCAGCGTGCTAGCTTCTGCGCTACCGCGACTTCCCCCGTGGAAGGTTCACAGTTTGTTGCATGTCCTTTACAGGGCACCGCAATCAACCCCAGCATGTTGTGGGTGTCTGTAATGTTCCAGGCAAACTGAAGTTCAGTAGTATTCCATTGCATTCTGCGATGTACTAAAGTTAAAATTACTTTCAACCGAAGTTACGGATAACATTCCGTCAGAATACTAAGACAGCCTTCAGCAGATGTAGCCCGAAGTGCTCTTTCTCTGGTAGATGATACCGGGTGTTTAGTATGAGAATGGACATTGAGGTGGTCAATGCGGCGTTTCGCTGGCTCTATGATAAACCGAGCACATATGTCGTGATTGTAACAAGCTGAACGAAAGAACTTTATTTTAAACGGTTAAGAATTGGGCATGCAGGCCCGTCTGAAATTCTGCCCTTCTTATCGGTCAGGCTCTCATACATTATTTCATACATATCACGCATGAAGCTAATCTTAGACAGCAACTACGACAACAGCAGAAACAATATGCACTATAGACGTATGGAAAATGTGCAATAATCAATCATATATGACTCACTATAACTAATTGTTTACATGGCAATTATAAGTAACAACGGTATATACGATGTACCATAGTTAGGAGAATGTGTTTTAAATACCATTTCTCAATAGAGATAATAATATTTTTTAACGGACATGTAGTCTGTACTATGATAGTGTTAAAATAGGTTGACATTATATGTATAGGGATTAGTGTTTTTTTTTTTCTTCAGAGTGGCACTCTTCAATTACAAACTGGGAAGCAGAGGTGTTTCCAAGGCACCAGGGCCAGGTTCTATACCGGCCAAGACCTAGTAACACATCCTAGTCGGGGCAACAGGTCCCTTCGGGGTCCTGGCTAACGTAGTAGGATCGCCGATTCCTCCGAAGTCGGAGAGTAGTCTGCCTGTACGGCGAGGAACCACCAGTCTGCACACCAATAAGCCAGACATGGGACAACGGATACTCACGCAAACCTTAGGTCCTGTATAACATCACACTGATGTTGGACACCCTCCGACATACAGGACTTCACGCTGGAGTTCACAGCCAGCGAACTCAAGCAAGCAAGCAGCAATTACAAAATAAAATATAGGAACATCTGTTAGACAATTAGACACCCCCCCCCCCCTTCCCAAACCAGGACATGCTGGTGTGTTGGGAAATCAACGTGCGGACAGATTGATTGAATAAGCACCCTGGGTGCTGTATTACTGCATTGGTGCACAGTAAGGCAGATGTGGCCTGGGGCCTCATGGATCATATGGATAATCAGTAGATAGACCACATAAATGGTGCGACAGGGCCTGTCCAAACGATGTGACCCGGTACTCCAGGGAAAGGCCAGATGGACACATAATCAGATTGCAGCTGGTTCCTGTGATAGTGAGACTCTTCATTGGTTGTTAAAGATAGGGACGGCGCGCGTATGGGAATATCCCGAATGTTGTGATTTCAGTATTAACTCAACTTAATTCATCTCAACTGAATTCTCATAGAAATGAACGCAGCAGTGTAGAGCTCTCACATTGCGAATTTTTCAAGCAGTTAGTGAAAATGTGTAAATCGATTAAATGTCTCAAATGGCATCCCATAACTTGTTCCGGCCATTCATTTACCCACTCACTATAGATAACATCCGACAGGATTGGATACCGCCCATGTAGAGATTACATTGGTGAACTTGTCAGACCTTTGGTCATGCCACGACAAGCAAATATCGATCCCGTCCGTTATTACTATAACCTTGTAGGTTGTTGTTATTTTTATTGTTGTTTTCTTCCACTTAAGCTTTAGGCGTCGTGGGGAGGAGTAACCTAAGTGCCTGTGAATAGCGCCTTTCCTTGTGGGGAGGAGTAACCTAAGTGCCTGTGAATAGCGCCTTTCCTTCAATATCCCCCCCCCCCCCCCCCATGATTCGTTGTCTAGGATCAAGTCAATTCCTTGCCTGTTTGCTAGACCTGTCATAGGATCCTCATCCAACACCTTGTCGTATGGCAAAATTGTGGTACATTTCTGTATAAACTCACGTCATTCATCATGATGATTCTAATCATTTTAATCATAATCATCAGTGTGTGAGTTGCATTGGTAGTGTTTGTGTGATGTGTGTTTGTGTGATGTGTGTTTGTATGCTGTGTGTGTGTGTGTGTGTGTGTGTGTGTGTGTGTGTGTGCACATGTGAGTGGGTTAAAAATGAGCATATCCTTTACAGCGTGTTGCGATCAGCTCCAGGTTGAATATGCTGAGAGTTTTACGTTCAGTAGTTTGCCATTGCTTTCTGAACGACAGCCAGCTCTGTGTACGCAATTCGTAATCCCGCATACCGCGTTCGAAACACAGCTGCGGGCGATTTGGCATGCAGACGGCCTTGCGTTGGTTTCCATACAATGGTATGAGTGCCGGTCGTTCAGAAAGCAATGGCAAACTACTGGGCGTAAACTTGCCCTGGAATCACAAACAGCAAAAAAATGCTGGAGTTAACTGCTTCGTCCATTAAAGAATATGCAACTAACTTTGTTTTAATTTTTTTAACAAGAAGTCATCGTTTAAGTCCAGCTTAATGCGGGTGCTAGGGTTAAACCGCCTACCCGCCGTCAGAGCACCGGAAGTTTAAGAGCAAGCGCTGTTGTCCTCTCGGCCACGCCGACACAAGCATGTGTGTTACAGAATGTGGTTACACAGGGGACGCAAACGGACCAGTAAAATCATGGATTAGTTGTCTACCCCTGACGGTTTGACCTGACAGGGGGAGACAACTTTAAACATTGAGCACAACCCACCACTGGCAACGCTGATCGTATTCCGGCATGAACCTAAGGCCTATCCACGTCAATGGCAAGTGATTTCTCCTAAATATTTGTAACCTTTCCGCCTGTGTTGATTTCTTGATTGTATTTGTACAGTTTTACTGCATTTCAAGTCAATTATTTGTTTAAAAAGAGTATACTTCAGCTGTTCAGTTTGATGCAGTTAGTCCTGCTGCTATTTCGAAGTCATAATTGATGATGAGCTATAAGGGTTGGTCAGTCAGTTTTTTAAAACCGTCACGCTACGATATCACACAGTTGAGAAATCATTGTTGGTAGTTTATAAAGGTGTCATTATGTGGCATATCCATCTAGTTTGCTGTTTATGTCAGACAGACGATTACTCGCCCACGCTATGTGAATGTGCACACACAGATTTAAGCCCTCGTTGTGCTGACAATGTCGGCCATAACCGAAGATTGCACAACCGAAGAATAGCGTACTTCTGTAAAGATGTTTGCCAGGGAATTGACTGCCAATAGAAATGCTGCCTGTCTAAGTGGGGATCGGTACATAATTTGGCGGCAAACGATTTGCTGGTGACAAAGAGGTTAAGCGTGAACTGCGAACGTGGCAAAGGCAGCAACCCAAAGACCTATGTCAGTAGTTCTAAACCGGTGGAGATTTCCCCCCTCCCCCCAGGGGGCAATGTTAGGGTTTCCAGGGGGGGGGGGGGGGGGGAATGGAGATCATTTCAAGATCGCATTAATACAAGAACCGATTACTTGATATTGCTTTTCCCTTCATACTTTACAGTTATGCACGTCTCATCCTCCTAAAATTCATTTTATAAAGTAAGTAGACCCACAAATCACGTTTTATGTGGCATGTCTAGACCTGTTTTAACATATTTACCTTCCATTTTTACGTATACTGTGTAGGGGTGGGGGGATTTTTAGGTAGGAAATATGAAAGGGGGGGGGGAATGACGTTCTGAAAATATGGTGAAGGGGGGCACGAGCCATAAAAGGTTGAGAACCACTGACCTATGTGGTGCAGGCACTTGGGGATTGATAAAAAGATTGATAAAATGCATGAAAGTTCGAGAAGATTTTGTGATAAATAAAAAGAGATTTGAATTCAATAATTAACCGTTTTCAAGCTGGCATCTCATATCCTTTTCTGTTCTGTTCTGTTCAGTTCTGTTCTGTTCTGTTCTGTTGTTTTGTTGCTCGCTTTGAATCTCAAGCGTAGTCCACACACTAGCTACCACTGAGAAGTGCACTGGACTGATGTTTCTCCAGGCGAATCCACTCCGACTTCTGAGATACTTGTAATTTACCTCCACAAGTCAAGGACGAGAATATATATTTTAGTCCAACTGACCGGTGTAGGGGTTTAACCCGCTACCTTGCCATCAGCACACAGGAAGTTTAAAAACGAGCGCTCTTATCTACCAGAGAATTATAGCAAAGGATATGAGCGATTAATCTGAGTTGGGGAGAGGATGAGGAAATGATTGCTGATGTTGATAGTTGACGTATTCCCCAAATCTGCAGTTCTCCTCTCCAGGGGAGCAGGCACACTGCGCATGTCTGGGACAAGTGGGAAAAGGACTCAAGTGTCTCGAAACAGGGTAAGAACATGGACAGCAGTAGAAAGACACGCGGAGTCATGATCCGAGTAGGTCCTCCTCCCGAGAGTGTAAAAAAGGTCAAGGGCAAAAACATTACGGGAAAGGGGACTACTTCTGACGATCAGAAACCCCCTGTTGTGCTTGCTCGGCGGCGGAATTTATATCACTGATATCAACGGGAGTCACTGAATTATGGATTTGTGAAGAAACTGGATAAGGTGAAGCCGATTACATATCAGTCCCCTCAACAACCCCACCTCCTCGCTTCTCTCATGCCCATCAAGCGTAAATGTTCTGTCCGTATGTTCATTTCAATGGCTAAACTGTCACAATATTCTACTTATTTTGATTTTACAGGAATCAAGATATTATGCTATATTGTAGCTATTTCGTTCATACGTGATTACGTTTTCTTGTTGTTATTTGCTGATGAAGGTTTGCCGCTGAAACGTACACTATATTTTGTAACTTTATTTTGTAAAGCTGCCATACACTTCGTGTGTTTGTTGCTAACACAGCTGCCGCGCACATTTTGCACAGACAGGAAGCACAAACAGCACACGGCGCACTAAAGTAACCCGCACACAAGCAGGAACAGCCTCAATCCATGCACACGGCTACAGACGCTATGTCCGATAGTTATGGTAGTCATTCTTTTTCTTGTTCTTGTTCTTGTTCTTCTTGTTCTTTCTTGTTCTTCTTCTTCTTCTTCTTCTTCGTCGTCGTCGTCGTTCGTCCGAAATGTTTGCTTTGGAAGTAAATGCGTTTTTCCCGTTTACAGCAGAGCTGCGATATTTGAGTCTTTTGGCCGACACCATCTAACTTGTTCGGGTGTTTATTCTAAGGCTGTGTTCAGAAATAATGCTAACATCACAAGACAGATTGTGCGCTGTGTGGAGCGGGCATGTTGCATATACAAAACTGAGTTCCCCCACTCAGACATGAATCTCATTCGGGTTGTATGGTGATAGAAAGAAATGAGACAGAGTATCGGCTTCTAGGCTGCATAATTCTACTCGTAGGACAGAACAGCCGTCTCCCTGGCGAAGGTGTTAACGACTTTCTCCGTAATCCCGTATTTCTACGTGAGGAACACAGATTCGACAGTGAATCGCGTCGCGTTGGTTACCTACGGGGCAATTGAGCCGGTCGCTCAGAAAGCAATGGCAAACTACTGAGAGTAATCTTGTCAAGAACATCAACAGCAACTGAAAAATGATGGTGTTGACTGCAACGTCCAGTAAGGGATATGCGACTTTAAAAAAAAAAAAAGACAGAACATACAAATCATCTTTAGTTCTAAGAAACATTTCTTTGATATGAATGTTGAGAATATCGTGGGCAGAGAAGAATTTGAGAATATCGTGGACAGAGAAGAATGTTGAGAATATTGTGGACCGTAAAGAATGTTGAGAACATCGTGGACAGAGAAGAATGTTGAGAATATCGTGGACAGAGAAGAATGTTGAAAATATCTTGGACAGAGAAGAATGTTGAAAATATCGTGGACAGAGAAGAATGTTGAAAATATCGTGGACAGAGAAGAGAAAAAAAAACAACACATAACTAGACTACCAACTGACACTATACCACATCAAGTATAGGGAAGCTCCGTGGCGAAGAGGTCAAACCATCTGACTCGGGCTCTGAAGGTTGTTGGTTCGATTCCGGGCCGCGTCCTTCGGTTCACGAGGTCATTTTTTCGGATACTTCTGGATGTCATCGCTGGAGCTACGGGATTCATGCTTTGAGCGATGCTTTCGGCAGCCCGCGCTGCGGAAAGAGACAGAGCCATATGGGATTAAAACCTCGTGCAATGAAGTCGACCCTGTCGACTTTTAAGCGACATTTTAGTATACTTTTTTTTTTTTTTTTGCATATCCTTTACAAGACTTAGCTGTTGTAGCGAAACGCCAGTGGTCCATGTCCTTATGCATTCTTTTATTTTGGGTAAACAGGGGGAAACGGCTTTCGGAAGCTCTCAGTTCTCTTGTTCGCTCAAATCTCCATGAAAGATGGTTCTTTGGGTTATCTTCATACCACAATCTTTACATGGAGCGAGTATATATTTGTCTTTCCTTTCGGGTAGACCCGATGGAGCGCCTTGCGTCAAATGTGCACTGGTGCAGCTGCTGGTCAATTGATGGCCGTGCCAACACATACCGTTTGATAGTTGCAGCATGTCAAGTGATTTAAAGATTACGACAGAGATGCAACATACTACTGAGGTAGTGGAAAGGTAATACTTGAGTTGTGGGTGGTCCAGCCAGACCTGGACTTATAAATGTATTTTGTCTCGAGGGGGAAGATGAATTGGCGAAAAGCCGATCATAACAAATGAAGAGTTGGTTGGCCGTTGGCAATCTAACTAGGTGTTTTGTTCTTGGCATAGCCGGGGAAGTGAATCTGAACAATATATCTCCACAGAGGATTTCATTTGTTCTTGGCGTCAGAGGAGCTGTTGCTATCTTTCTTTCTACGGCTTGAATTGGGCATATTGTCATCTTTCTGTGAAATATCATCATTGGATAGCTATGGTAATCTATGATCTATCTTCTTGAGCCAGGGGAGGCTAGCCACAGGACTATCTCTTTCGTCTGTCACTCGATAGGATGATGTCGGGAGGATAATGGACTCCTCTATCTCACTGAGAGAACCTGAACTCATCTACACTATGGCTTGTGCAGGGCAATGCCGGTACATTGGGGCGACAGCTCAGTCGAGAGCGGCGGCCGGGAGGGGTAGTATCTTCTTTGAATGGGGAACTACACGGTGTGCCATATAACCCCACTTAACAGGGGAGAAACACACAGATTACTAGGCGCACCACACCACAAGATCTTGGTTGCGAGAAAGGCATGGTTTGCAAGTGAGAGGAAAGCATGGAAATGAATGTGCCCAATAATAATAAAGGCTTGGTATGAGTGTGGAAAGTGTGTCTTGTAAACAAAACGTTCCTAGGGTGGACAACCTGACATCCACAAGCTGGAGGTCTACTCAAGCCCGGACGTAGCCAATCCAGGGGCTACCTGACAGGTCAGGCCCATTCATTCGGGTATGGTATATACTGCATTGGGTCAAGATCCTATATGTCAAATATATTAACTGAGACCCTATTGGTCTTCAGGATTGTGTGATGCATGAGTCCGCCCAGTCGCTCAATATTGTTTGTCATCTCCAGGGTCCTCTTTTGTTGGACGTGACTAAATCGGACAGTATCCACACAGCTTCTGTGCTAGAGCCAAATACGTCTGATGAAGCCAGGTCAATGTATTAGCCATATCACACATGGTGTGCCTAACTCTGAGAGAGAGGCAAGGGCATATCTTGAGGAAATGACATAGGCCCGAGAAGCAGTTGAATTCTGGGCTGAGTCTACGCATGATTATCCTGCATACCATGAGAAAATGACAATTTGCAGTAATGGTGCATCTCGGGTCCTTTCAGTGACATAGGCCCGAGAGCAGTCGAATTCTAGGTTGAGTCTACGCATGATTATCCGGCATACCTATTTTGTACCGGACATTGAAAGACACCTATCTAAGTTAATTCCATGAACAATTCCCATTATGGGAAACAGTGGATTTGATTCTACAGAAGCCTGTTGAACTTACACCCAAGTACCGGGAAGGAAGGAGATTCTGGCCTACGGGGTGAGATGTATGTGGACAGATCGGACAGTATATGAAGCTGGGTCTGTGACTATGGCAACCTGAGGCTCTGTGCCTGAACTTTATCTGTGTTGTGTCTGTTTAGAACTTTCTGTGTTAACTGCCTTGATGTTTTTCTGTGCTGTCCTGTATTGATTTAATAAATCAAGTTTTAGTTTATTCCAACGAGCACTGTGTTATATATATGGATCAGCCAGAAGAACACGGCAGGAAATAGGTCCTTAGGTCGAAAGAAAGAGTGACAGTGAGTCCGGGGAAAACGGAGGAGGGTTGGCAGGTAAAGACCTATCCCAGCCAGGGCTATAAAGAGAAGAATTTTGAAATATTGTGATAGGGCTATTTGGGACCCTCCACATAGCTTGTTACAGCTGTCAACACCAGCATCTTTCAGCTGTATGTTGATCTCTTGGCAAGATTACGCTCAGTAGTTTGCCATTGCTTTCTGAGCGGCCGGCTCACATACCCCGTAAGTTACCGATGCGATTCGAACCACTGCTGATTTGAACCGTCATCACGTCACCGGCGAGAGTATACGAGATTACGGAGAAAAGTCATAACCTCTAAGCCACGAAGCCGGCTTTACAACAAGCAATTATGTACAGACCAGAAGAAGGGACCGACCATATAAACGATGGACAGAGAATAACAGAGTCCATAGGAATGTCGATATATGAAACACATAAACGGACACTCTGATGATAAGATAAGATCAGAGTGTCATGATCGCCCATGTCTGCCCCAGACCTATCACCTGGAGAAGAATACTTGCATAATATTTATGTAATTGGATTGTTGGGTTTAACATATCCCCCCACATTGTATGGGAACCCCCGATAATATTTATATAAATAGATTGCCAGCTTTATCTCCCCCACATTGTAAGTGAAGCCGCTATAATATTTATGTAAGTAGGTTGCTGGGTTTGACATATCACCCCACACTGTAAGGGAAGCCGCTATAATATTTATGTAAATAGATTGCTGGGTTTGACATGTCGCCCCAAATTGTATGGGAAGCCGCTATAATATTTATGTAAATAGATTGCCGGTTGTAACATATCTCCCCCACATAGTAAGGGAAGCCGCTATATTGTTTATATAAATAGGTTGCTGGGTTTGGCATATCGCCACGCATTGTTAGGGAACCCCTTATAATATTTATATAAATAGGTTGCTGGGTTTGACATATCGCCACACATTGTAAGGGAACCCCTTATGATATTTATATAAATAGGTTTCTGGGTTTGACATATCGCCACACATTGTAAAGGAACCACTTATAATATTTATTTAAATAGGTTGCTGGGTTTGACATATCGCCCCATTAACGTTGAAGGTAGCCGCTTGCCTGTTGGTCCACTGATCGTAGGTTCGAATCGCCACAGAGGCTGATTTATAAAACTTATGTGGGTTGACAAGTCGACACAGTCCTGAAGGGTACCAGGAAGTGTGTTGGGAAGTGAAGGTGCCTGGGGATTATATTGGACATATCACTGCCGAGTTCCAGTTGGTGCATACAACCATGGGTCTTGCAATATATACTTAACATACTCGAAGGCGTGTAAAAGTGGACATTATCTTAGCAACTTTGGGTATTTCTTTTGAACATTACATGTTACGGGAGTCTCCGTGGCCAAGAGGTTAAACCGCATGCTTCGCGCACGCAAAGGTTGTGGGTTAGTTTCAAGAATCCGTCATTCGGTTCATTGAGTGCAGCGTTCTCGGAGACTCCTGGGGGTCGTCGCTGGAGCTATGGAGTTGGTGCTGTGTCCCACGCTTTTGGCAGGCAGCTCTGCGGTAAGTGTCCGAACCTTATGGGACCAAACCCGGCGCAATGAAGTCAATTCTTTGGCCTTTACGCCGCTGAAATACATACCAGTTCTTCGTTCGTGAATATTATCATTTTTAGAATTCCATGAAATATAAAATTCAAAGAAATTCTGAGAAGATAATGTGGTAGTTTCCCTTGATTCCACCTCTGCATTTGACATCAGTTTCCAGCTGACACGACAAGCGAGAACTCTGCTCTGCTCAGTTCAAGAGTTGTCCACTTATCCGGGTGGTTACTCAGTTCTTAGGTCTGAATGTGACACCCCGTGGTGTGTTTCAAGTCCACTAACATGTCGAAATGCGTTTGAGATTTTTCCTTGAGCGAGTCATGAGGCCATGATGGCATTTCTCAAATTCCCCGTTACTTTTAGAAGACATTCTCGAGTAATGAGAAGAGACGCACAAGAAAACATGGTGGCAACTGGAAATATCAGCAACAGAAAAGGCAGAGACAGATGTATAGACATGAAGCTGGATGACATGAGACTGTGGCATGGAGGAATATCATCAGTGTATTTGATCTAGAACACCAATGAATGAGATCTATGAAGAAATGTTGAGTTTAGTTGGGTTGAGCTATGATCTGATATAACTGCACTCAGGACATTCCAATAAGCGCTCCGTCCCTTCGTTCAACAGTCAGCCAAGAATCACACTACTAATCGTTCCTACCACTATCTGATTGAAAGTTCTCCCAGGTCGTCCCTCTCAGTTTTGAGATTCTACAAGAACTCCTGCCAATCCCCTGCAATCTCATCCTTTCCACAAACGGGTTCTCTATCTGTCCCTCACCTTCTCAACCTAGTCCCATAGGCGCACGACCTACTCAACCTTATCCATAAGTAATCTACAACCAAGAGGTGCATTCCCTGCCAGCGTGCCAGCCTGTTCATTCTCACAATCTGTGACCTCTGAAGCGAGATGAGTCAGTCCACATGAAACATTCCTTTCTCCACCGTACTAAGCATACTCCTTGAATACATGATGAAGACAAAGTGTGTTGCAGTGGTCTCCTCTAACCTCCGTGACTGCTTCCACCTCCATTCTCATGCTGGAGGTCATAGCCTCATATGCCAGATTCTCCTTTTTTAAGAATCGCCCTGTAGCCTTCGCAATGAAACCCCAACCACTCCGTCCATTTTTCAAAACTGACCCATCACTATAGATCACTATGTCACCTTGATGTGTGTTACAGTGGATCAGTTGTTGCACCTCAAACTCTGTGCGCCCGATGCTAATTCTCTGCACTCACGACTCAGTGTCACTATTACATTGTGCCAGTCCGTCATGTCTTCCGTTACTTCAACCCACTCTGTTTCACGATTGATGGTCTCTAGATCACACACCTGTGCCATCCATGACCTGCCTCGTCTTAGTATATGACCCTTGACCATATCAATGGATTAATGCAAGGTTTGATCCCTATTTGCAGCGACTCTCAGGTACCATTTGGCTTGAAAGACCTTATGCCTATCCGCCATTGTTGGTAGCGCCAGGATATGCCTCATGCAAATAATTGGTGTGTCCTTTATGAATCCCCAGGATCACCCGCATGGCCGCATTCTGTATGCGCTCCAACCTTTCAAGCTGGCTCTTCGATACTATCAGCAGCCCCAACCATACTCAATGACAGAAATTATTAACTGATGAAAGATCCTGTACAGCATCCTCTGATCTACCCCGGTTGCTGCCATCGCCCTCAATGCATTAAGCCCCTTACCAGCCTTCACCACCAAAGCCTCCACATGATCCTTAAAAGACAAACACCTGTCAAAGGTGATACCCAAGTACTTCAATTTACTCTCTCGACTAAGAGGACATCCACTCAATATACGAGGGTAAGTTAATAAGTAAGTCACAAATGGTTGTAGAAAAATAACTAACTGTGATAATAACTTGAAAGTTTATTTGTATAAACACTTTATTCCTTTATTTCTCAACTTAATTTTCACCAATATTGATGCACTAATCCTATCGTTTTATCAGTTCTCCCAAACCGGTTGCATAGAACTGCGTGCCTAGTTTTCTAAACCACTTTAACGTCACATTCAGCTTCGGCATCATTCGCGAAATGTCTCCCGCCAAGGTGATTTTTCAGTGGACTTAGCCCCTAGCGATTTCCCGCAAAGCGGTGCATAGTTGTGTAGCAAAAGTTACTAGGGCGAGTCAATAAGTAAGTCACACAGCTCTGTGGGATGGCAGGTAAATGAAAACAGGGCACGCAGATCTATGCAGCCGGTTTAGGAGGACTGATAAAACGATGGGATAAGTGTATCAATGTTGGTGGAAATTATGTTGAGAAATAAAAGGGCAATGTATGTATAAAAATAAACTGGTTTCAAGTTGTTATCGTAGTTAGTTATTTTTCTAGATCCATTTGTGACTTACTTATTAACTCACCCTCGTAATATACGGCTATGAAGAAATATGAACACTGCGTCATTTGACAGGACTCATGATGAAGCTGATTTTCTTTTAAAAGATGTCTAATAATATCCAACACTCAGACAAGGAAACGTCACATACAGCAGGCTGAACTTCTATATATGCTGAAAACAATTTCCATAATGAACTTGAAAAAGGAAGACACAAACAATAGATTGCACGATGTGATGTGTGGCATAATTCCCCACTCCAGCAGTAAAAGAACATGTTCCTCTGTACGCCAAATCCAATTATATTTATCAATTTACATTTAGCTGTCAGTCTATCCTCATCGGTAAAACAGAGAGGCAGCTGAAGAAAAGGGTGGTCGGACACATACACAATTTTACTGACAGAATAACACACAAAGACTCTGGGAACCTGGCAAAAGTCTACATACGACAAACCTCCCACGTCATTGATTAGATGCAACGTTTTGGAAACCGGTCACGTGATTGATAGGAAAAATGCGTATCGTACGTTAACACACAAAATAGTCGCTTGTTAAAGCTGGCAGAGGCAATTGCCATTCATTTAAAGAAACCAAATTTGTGCAAACAAAACGACATGATAGTCAGTTTAAAATTACCGCGGTAGGCAATTCTAATTATTGTGTAAATATGGTTGTATATATATTTCAGCTGTAAGGATTTATCTAATTATATTAGTTTATGATGTGTATTTACCAATGAGTAAACAGACGAAAAATCCATATAAATTTGGAGATGTAGTTGTATAGAACTATGCTGAAAATTAATTGGACAACCAAAGAGAGCAACTGGACATTTTGAAGGAATCTATGTCGCAAAGACAACTTGTCACAAACATTAGAAAGACGCAGTCATTATTTATTGGTCACATTATGAAGAAAAAAAAACTTGAACATTTTATGACAATCTGACATATTTGTGGAAAGAGAGATAGAGAGTACAGAGGAAGAAAATTCTTGATAGTCTTGTGTCATGGCACGCAAAGGAGTCAACACACGAATTGATCCATGACGTCAGAGATCGGAATTTGTGGAGAAGCATGGTCGCCCAAGCCAGCCAGCAAGGCACTGGATAATGATGATGATGATGTTGTGTGATCTCTGCAGTTTGTACCTGACGATGTGCGGCGAAATATGCCAGGCAATAAATTATTTGTGTCTTCGTTATTCTATACATGTGCCAGTGTGGCCGTTTTTTTTTTTTTTTTACAAAAACTAACAAATACAATATATCCTTACACCTTTAGCCACGGTAAACTAATTCAGCAACGCCAGGTTTGCTTAGCAAGAACGAACACTCTAGTCCTATGAGTAAAATCGTACAACGTAATTGTCTACCCTGACGACTGCGCTATTGAAGAGAAGATAACTTTGATAAGCAACACTTCACAAGTTCTTTCCCCAAATGTTCTGTTTAATGCGCGACGATAAGCGACAACTCAAACCTTCTGCCTTCATTAAGAAGAAACATGAATATTACTTTTTGTACAATCTCTTTAGCGAGGGTAGGAAATTCCCAGATCGTGTGTTGAAACTGCACAGTTTCACCTAAGCTTGTTAAGATTTCCAGATAAGATCGTTTCAAGATGGCGTCGAGTGACGAATGAAAATACGCCAGGTTTTTTGCGGTTCACGACCAAATAACAGTTTTATAAACGCGATAACAGGCAATACAAGCCTCACTGACGCACAATTTATGTAGAACCTAGTATATGCAAACCAGGTGGTCTTTCCTGTAGGAAGTAAACGTTTTCGATTTTTAATTTTAAAGAGGGTAATAATAAACATATTACAACATGGCTGTAAAATGTGCATCCTGTAGAAGTGAGCAGTAATTTGGAAAGTATACTTGATGTGAAAGCGATGGTTGGGCTATTCGTCGCAAGACGTTATGTTATTGGTGAGTTGTCTCTGTTGCACATAGACTTGGGGTGTTGACTGCTGTATATTGTGTAAAGCAGGGGTGGCCAACACGAGGCCCGCGGGCCCCATGCGGCCCGCCGGACGTCAGGTTGCGGCCCGCTGAGTGGGAAGCGATGATGTGGTCGAAGCTGTAGCACGCTTGCTTGTTTACTTTAATTAACAAAAAAAAAATTAGGTGCGTGGCCCGGCAGAAAATATTAATTCTGAAATTTGGCCCGCCGGCTGAAAAGGTTGGCCACCCCTGGTGTAAAGTATCTTGGACATGGTGTAAAGGCGCAGGCGATTATATTCCTTCATGTCCATCTGTTTTCTGTGTTGTTAATAAGTTTAGTTTCTGGTCGTCTGTCATAACACTCCACTAACTCCCACTGCGTTTTCTTCGTTCATCATCATCATCATCATCATCATCATCATCATCATCATCATCATCATCATCATCATCATCATCATCATCATCGTCATCGTCATCATCATCATCATCATCATCATCATCATCATCATCATCATCATCATCATCATCATCATCATTATATTCCGTGATAATTGGCGTAGGTGTTCACACACTTCCACATACTTTGGTCCTGGTGTTCTGGATCAATTCTTCTGATGAAATTCCTCAACGCCGCCTTCTCTGTCCAACCAGAATCATCCTTCAGTTATTCTATTTGTCACAATATTTCACACGATAACATGACTATTTTTCTTCCGTGGGTAATCGTCCGCCTTTGTGAATGTGCCTCTCATCTTCACATTAATGTTATGTTAAATTATATTATATTATGTTAGGTTATGCTATGTTATATGATGTTATGTTATGTTATGTTATATATTATATTGTATTATATTATATTATATTGTATTATATTATATTATATTATTATTATATTATATTATATTATATTATATTATACTGATTTATATTTTTGCGCTCACTTGCTTTGAACTCAAGCGTAGTCCATGCACACTATTTTTAGTAGTGCTAGATTGAATTGTGGGTGTGGGTTAGCTTTCCCTATTAACAGTGTTTTCATCAGGCGAACCCACTCCAACTACAGAGGTACTTGTAATTTACGTCCCTACGTCAAGGACGACAGGTCAACATTTTAGTCCAGCTGTCTGGTGTAGGGGTAGAACCTCCTTACCACGGCATCAGCACAACGGATGTTTAGGAATACGCATTTCCTACCCATTCGGCCATGCGGACCTGCGTATTAATTTGTGTTGTGTTATATTATGTTATGTTATGCTGCGTTATGTTATATTATATGTTATGTTATACGTAATGTTATACGTATTATATTATGTTGTGTTATATTATATTATGTTATGTTATCAAGATCGATTGGGTATTCCCATGCGTGATCAGTCCTCCGATGCAGCAGCCTTCTCTCTGTATCTCTATTCACTCTTCCCTTGAGGGGGTGGTTGTAATGTCTCCTCTCTCACTGTTCCCATGAGGAGTTGGTTGTAATGTCTCCTCTCTCACTGTTCCCATGAGGAGTTGGTTGTAATGTCTCCTCTCTCACTGTTCCCATGAGGAGTTGGTTGTAATGTCTCCTCTCTCACTGTTCCCATGAGGAGTTGGTTGTAATGTCTCCTCTTTCACTGTTCCCATGAGGAGTTGGTTGTAATGTCTCCTCTCTCCCTGTTCCCATGAGGAGTTGGTTGTAATGTCTCCTCTCTCACTGTTCCCATGAGGAGTTAGTTGTAATGTCCCCTCTCTCACTGTTCCCATGACGAGGTGGTTGTAATGTCCCCTCTCTCACTGTTCCCATGAGAAGTTAGTTGTAATGTCTCCTCTCTCACTGTTCCCATGATGAGTTAGTTGTAATGTCCCCTCTCTCACTGTTCCCATGACGAGGTGGTTGTAATGTCCCCTCTCTCACTGTTCCCATGACGAGGTGGTTGTAATGTCCCCTCTCTCACTGTTCCCGTGAGGAGGTGGTTGTAATGTTGTAAGAAGAATCACCCAGCCTTATCTGAATAGTCAACTATTTATCTTAATCCCTCCTCAGTAAAGTCACTGTGTCTCAGGTTGTGTAACTGTCTGACTGAATCCATCCACAGTAAAGTCACTGTCTCTCTGGTTGTGTAACTGTCTGACTGCATTCATCCACAGTACAGTCTCAGGTTGTGTAACTGTATGACTGTATCCATCCACAGTACAGTCTCAGGTTGTGTAACTATATGACTGCATCCATCCACAGTACAGTCTCAGATTATGTAACTGTCTGACTGAATCCATCCACAGTAAAGTCACTGTCTCTCAGGTTGTGTAACTGTCTGACTGCATTCATCCACAGTACAGTCTCAGGTTGTGTAACTATCTGACTGCATCCATTCACAGTACAGCTGGCAAGTCCGGAGTCTGGTGCCAGGTACACGTTCAAGTCTGTAGGACCTGCAGACTGAGCCTGCGGTTTGAGGAGCTGAGTTTCGAACTCTGCACACCCTCACAGGGGTCACAGAGCGAGCTGGGACCTGACTGGTGTCACACAGGGTAAGTTGAAGAAAGAGACACATCACTCACTGGGTGCGTGTTTAGTTGTGGGTCTAACATGATGTTTTCCGAGGCCTAGTGGGTTCTGTATGTGTTTCTGGTGTCTAATGGGTTCAAATGTTTCCAGGTACTTAGTGAGTTCAAATGTTTCCTGGTACCTAGTGGGTTCAAATGTTTACTGGTGCCGAGTGGGTTCAAATGTTTCCAGGTACTTAGTGAGTTCAAATGTTTCCTGTACCTAGTGGGTTCAAATGTTTACTGGTGCCGAGTGGGTTCAAATGTTTACTGGTGCCGAGTGGGTTCAAATGTTTACAGGTGACTGGTGGATTCAAATGTTTACAGGAACCCAATGGGTTTCAAATGTTTTCATTTGCACAGTGGGTTTCAAATGTTTCTAGATGCACAGTGGGTTTCATATGTTTCCAAGTGCACAATGGGTTTCATATATGTGCATGTGCACAGTGGGTTTCAAATGTTTCCAGGTGCAAAGTTGGTTCAAACGTTTCCACGTGCTCAGTGGATTCAAATGTTTCCGCGTGCACAATGGGTTTCACATATGTGCATGTACACAGTGGGTATAAATGTTTCCATGTGCATAGTGGGTTCAAATGGTTCCAGGTGCCGAGTGGGTTTCAAATGTGCTCAAGTGCCTAGTGGATTCAAATGTTTACAGGAGCCCACTGGGTTTCAAATGTTTCCATTTGCACAGTGGGATTCAAATGTTTCCAGATGCACAGTGGGTTTCATATGTTTCTATGTGCACAGTGGGTGTCATATGTTTCCATGTGCACAGTGGGTTTCATATGTTTCCAGGTGCTCATTGGGTTCAAATGTTTCCACATGCACAGTGGGGTTCCGTGTTTCCATATGCACAGTGGGTTTCACATGTGTGCATGTGCACAGTAGGTTTAAATGTTTCCATGTGCACAGTTGGTTCAAATGTTTCCAGGTGCCGAGTTGGTCCAACATTTGTTTACAGGAGGCCAGTGATTTCATACATCATCATCATCATCATCATCATCATCATCATCATCATCATCATCATCATCATCATCATCATCATCATCATCATCATCAACACTATCATCAACACTATCATCATGTACCATGCCGATAAGCGTGGGTGGTCATATTTCGCAATCTAACTCGATCACCAGAGTCGTGGACCAGCTCTGTATTTTTGTTTAAACCATACCACGTGACCAAGCCATGCATTTACTTCTCTGCCTTCCCCTTGTTCTTTTCCCCTCAATCTTGCCAGTTGTCACCAAGTTCTCCAATTTGTTTTCTCATAACACGTCCAAAAAAAGTGTGATATAATTTCTCTAATCAGTTTAAGGTGTTCATTTGTTTCTTGTAGGACTTGGTCAATGGCTTTTGTTGTTGGTCTGCCCATGGCATTCTTTGCATTTTCCCTCAGAAACCACATCTCCACAACCATCAGATGTTTTTCAGCTTTTCTGCCCATTGTTCATACACACATCCATACAAAAGTACAGGTTCAATGTAGCAATTCAACACTCTTTTTCTCATTGCAAATGACATCTTGTTCTAATCTCTTCAAGGCATCTCCCATCAGATATTATGACTGTTCCCAGATAATTGTACCGATTCACTTGTTGAAGAATATTCCCATTTACTTGTATATTACATTGTGGTATTTTCTTCTTCTTAGTGACTACCATAATCTGTATCTCCTTACACTTTAATTACAACCCTAGTTGTTCACTGCGTACAACAACCGTATTCAATAAATGTTGCAGATTCTGCTGAATGTCTGCAATCAATACTGTATCATCCTCGTAACTAATGTTATTGATGTTACGTCCCCCCAACGGTGATTCCTCTCATATCTTCTTCATTTCTGAAAATATTTTCACTATATAGGGGAAAAAATGATCTGGAGACACTACACAGCTCGCTGCTGTTGAAATCTCGCTAAGTATAGTAAGCAAAAACGAACGAACGAACGAACGAACAAACTTTATTTTCAAAGGATAACAAATTGGGCACGCAGGCCCGTCTTACATTCGGCCCTTCAAGAGAAGGTGAGCGGTCTATACCCCAGTATATCCATCACCCGTGCTGTCTCTCTTACACACCTATCTGTTCTTTATCTCTTACAATGAACAGCCACTAGAGTAGCTGTGGTTGACACACCCCCAATATACCCATCATCCCGGCTGTCTATGGTATACGACGTTCCATGATTTCCATCATGGGCTATGCACTCATACACAATCTTGCTTCGCAACTCATATCATGTGTATTTTCTATGGTCTGATCTCTTACAAGCCCAATAACACAATGCACTTGGGGATTTGATCCTACAATACCTGGTATAACAATCAACCTCATTGACCCTGTTTTCTATGGAACAGTATGAGTGAAGTCTCATAGTTAGACCTTCTAATTCCGCATATCCCATGTGACATATCACAGGTACTATACCAACTCAACCCCATTCCCCCCCATGTCTCCCTCTCTCGCTCCCTCTCTCCTTTCTTACATATGCCATATACACATGTATACATATAGTTTAATGAATGTTTGTTGATGTGTGTATATGTATGCATGTGCGCTCACACAAATCAGTCCACCCAAACTTTAGGATTCTTTTGGTACAGGAGTACAGAAAATAAGCTTCGTTATTATCACCATCATTCTTAAGTGCTCACATTATTGCTCTTTAGTATTCGTCCACAATGGTCAACCTTTCAATGGCACCCGCTCACGCATTGTACGGACATCCACCTGGGAACTTCTTCTTGGTTTTCACTCTCCGACCACCATCACAACTTCCAGTTTCCCGCCTTACCTACCTCCTTTTTTTTTTCCTTTCATGTACCACTTCCACTCATTTACCTGGGATCTTCACTGAACAGTTACCATTCCCTACCCCTGTCCCCATAACCCACAGACTCCCAATGTTGTCTATATAAGTGTATCAAGGTGAAGTTCATGTTAGCATCACAGCCTGGGATTTTGAGGTAAGTAGCAAAAAAAAAAAAAATGTTTCTCTTCTTTCAAGTTTTCATTGTCTGTTCTTCGTTATCGTATTTGCATCTTTTCATTCTTCTCATACCGCTCTTATGCCTTAATTTAGTCATTGGAGGGTCTTCTCCGTGATGATATATTGTGTTCTATGTATGTATTTTTTTGCTGATGAAGGCTACTCGCCGCAACGTTCTGTATTTTCGTAATTCTGTTCTGTAAAGCTGCATTACTTTGTGCTATTTTATATTGTTTACATTTCCACAGCTTTACCGCAGTTCCACTAATATTATTCCTACTTATATTAAGTGCGAATCAACACGTATAGCTTTATAAACACAGTTGCAGGGATAAAGTTGTCCTCATGATCTCTGCTTTCAGCTGTGACCACCTCCACGTGCACGAGGTCGATCCGCCATACAACAGGGTCACACACCGGAACTACTTCTCATATAGCGAGGGCCAGAGCTACGTATCCATATCCGGTAATGTCAAAGTGAGACACTGCACAGGAAGTACGTCACTGGAGGACGGGAAGCGGTTTCGAATCGGGTATACTGTTGTTGGTAGGTTGTGGTGATGGAGGTTTGTTTGTTATTTCTGTTTGTGGGGGTCGCCGTGGCTGAGAGGTTCCGGCATCCTTCTCAGGCTTAGAGGGTACAGGATTCGATCCTTGCAGGGCTGAGAATTCTCTTTTAAAATTATTGGTATCTGATGATGTCACATGTCCCATTGACCGCTTGGGTTTTTAGATCTAATGCCTACAGTGCCCTGGGAAGGTTAACCCGGTCAACAAATGCCCGCAGAAGTCGGATGTGTCGGCCTGACGGCGCAAGAACGCAGCTCTGCTGTAAACAGGCACAATGCAATCGCGTCCCAAAAAAAAAAAAAAAAAAAAACTCCGGATGAACGCAGAAGAAGAAGAAGATACCTACAGTGCATTCACAAATGAATTTCCTTATTCACGTTCAGTTTATTTTTTCAAGATATCTGTTGCATCGTTATGATTTTTTTCCAGCGTCTCCCACCAAAAGAGTTACCTCCGTCGGACAACCGAATCAGATAGCCCTAACGTGAACCCACGACTGTCTGAGCACAAGGCTGAGGGTTTAATCATTTCGCCACGATGACCCGCTGTCCTTCTGTGAAAAAGTGAATTGTGGAATGTTCGTGAACCAACTGTGAGGAGCTTGGAAGCATGGGAGATGTGGTTTCTGAGACAAATGTTGCGAATTATCTAAACTGCCAGTGTAACTAACTATGAACGATAGCTTAGATTAAGCTAATGTCAGTAGAACATTGTATACAACTATACGAAAGTAGAACATTGTATACAACTATAAGACAATAGAACATTGTATACAACTATTAGAAAGAGACAAACGATGTTCTTTGCTCGTGTGATGAGAAGAGAGGTGTTGGAGAACATTGTGACGACTGGAAAGATCAGCTACTGAAGAGGCAGCAACAGACAGAGAGAAATGATGCTCAATGATCTTAGATGACGACACAGAGGAATATCGATGGCTGCATTTTCCAGAATCACAGACGACAGAGGAACTGTAAAGAAACATGAACAACTACACCATTTTGCAGGGTTCAATATTATTATTGACTGGCACCTTGCCGTTTTGACAGACGACAAATTGTAAAATGGAAAGTTATACTTCTCCATAACACAAAGCCTGGGCTGAATTTAGAGACCATATGTTGTTCATATGGCATGATCCCTCTCTCGGCCTGTCTAGTTCATTCCAGAGGAAAGGTGACACCGATATATCTGGAGCAAGACAAGCTGCAGAACCTGCCGGATCAGCAAAGCAATGCTCTAACTGTCCGCATGTCTGAGTTTCCATCTTATACCAGATGCTGACCAATATATCCTGATCTGACCTGCCATGACATTTAGTCTTTAGGTTGCATTTCCTCGCACTAAAGTAAGGCTTTTAGCCTCCCATATGCGCTCCTCCGTCCATAGCCGTTGGCACAATGTGGGGTGTCGGGTTTGGTTGGCGCTGCCCTAATTTCGACGCTAACTGAAAGCAGGTAGTACTGTCTACTGTCATACTTACATTATTATTATTATTATTATTATTATTATTATTATTATTATTATTATTATTATTATTATTATTATGTGCGCCGTGCTTTAGGGGTAGTGAATCCGTTTCACGATTCCCCGACTCACTAAGTCCAGGATTCGAAATCAGCTACAGACATTTTGAAAGCATAACGCCTTGCGTTGATTTTAATGATATGGTCGTCGGTCGTTCAGAAAACAATAGCAAACCACTGAAGGTAAAGATTGCCTAGTAAATAAAAATGCCGAGGTTGATTGTAACGTTCTGTAAAGGACATGCAACTAACTTAACTGTTATTATTATTATTATTATTATTATTATTATTATTATTATTATTATTATTATTATTATTATTATTATTATTATGACTGCTCGCATCATTGCATGTTCCAGACAAAACTGAATTATTTAAAGGCGTCGTCTCGGAGTACGGTGAGAGCACGGGGTATATCACATCTCCCAATTTCCCTGGTGGATACGCCCTTAACGGCGAGACCTTCACCTACATGATACAGAACCTTGACCCATACGGCCACGTCAGGTTAATCTTTGACGACTGGGACCTAGCGCCGGAGTCAAAAGTCAAAGTAAGTTTTGTTTCAACTCGTATTTCTCTCTCTCGCTTTGTCTCTATCGGTCTCTCTCTCTCTCTCTCTCTCTCTCTCTCTCTCTCTCTCTCTCTCTCTCTCTCTCTCTCTCTCTCTCTCTCTCTCTCTCTCCCTCCCTCTCTGTGTCTCTCTTTCTCTCAGCATCTCCCCAGTCTCTCTCTTTATTTCTCTGTCTCTCTCTCTCCACCTACCTCCCGACTCTCTCTCCGTCTCTCTCTTTCCCTCCCTCCCGCTCCCCTCTCTCTTTTTTGCTCTCTCGCCCTCTCTCAATCTCTCTCAGTCTCTCTCAGTCTCTTATAGACTGAGACTGATGGACTTATACAAAATATATTACACATTCCGAAGCCTAGGATTGACTTATACAAAACAAGTTTAACGTACTCTGCAGCTCAGCTGTGGAACAATCTTCCACAAGAAACCAAAGACATCATCAATCCCTATACATATAATCGCAAATTATTCGAACACTATCTCAGTACGGATTACCTTCCCCCTTAATCCATCCATCATGTGCCATGCCGGTAAGCGTGGGCGGTCATGTTCTGCCATCTCACTCGATCAACAGAGTCGTGGATCAGTTCCGTGTTTCTGTCTCGACCATGCCACAAGGCCAAGCCATCCAGATACTTGTTTCTTAATAATAGAAATAATAATAATAATAATAATCATAATAATAATAATAATAATAATAATAATAATCATAATAATAATAATAATAATAAATCCCTATTATAACAGCCAGTTCTCTTTTGGTAGACCAGTATATTTCACATAGCTAATAACAAGTGCCACACTATTATCTAATATTACTGAGTCGTGTAGTATTGATGTTCGCACTTTGCCCATGTCTTTATAATGCATATCTTTTATATTGTTGCCGTTCTCTGTTAGCCTTGAATGATGTGTGGATTAAGTAAGTATGAAAGAGAGTGATAGAAGGGCAGAATGTTAGACGGGCCTGCGTGCCCAATTTTAACCCGTTGAAAATAAAAGTTTTGTTGTTGTTGTTGTCTCTTTCTGTATCTCTCTCAGTCTCTCTCTCCCTGTCTCTCTCTCGTCCCCCCCCCCTCTCTCTCTTTCCCTCCCTCTCTTTCGCTCTGTCCCCATCGCTCTCTCCCCTCTATCTGTCTGTCTCTCTCTATCTCTCTCTCCTTTCCTCCCTCTCCCATCTCTTTAGCTCACCTCTCTCTCTCTCTCTCTCTCTCTCTCTCTCTCTCTCTCTCTCTCTCTCTCTCTCTCTCTCTCTCTCTCTTATATCTGAAAATACCCCAGAGTATCTTCTACCGTTAATTCAATCTAATGCAATGAACAGTAAGCGCTTAAATTTATTACGGCTTCCTAAGCCTAGATTGGACTTATACAAAACTTGTTTCCCATATTCTGGTGCTCACTTGTGGAATAGCCTTCCACCAGAACTGAAAACACCAATGAGTCCCTACACATTCAACCGAAAACTCTTTCAATACTTACTTCATACCGACTATATGCCTCCATAAGTCACCTACTAGTATCATTTTTCCACTATCATTCTTCACTGTATGTGTGTGAGCGAGACAGTGGGTGAGAGAGTGAGTGAGAAAGAGTGTGAGTGGAAGAATTAGTATGAGTGAGAGTGAGTGAGTATGCATGCGCGTGTGCCTGAGTGAGTGTAAAAGTGAGTGGGTGTGTGTGGACATATGTGTGAGAGATTTAGTTAGAGAATGAGTGAATCTGAGAGAGTGGGTGTGTTGTGTGTCTGCCTGTCTGGGTGATAGAGTGTGAAAGTTAGTGAGTGAGTGTGAGTTAGAGAGTCAGCGAGTAAATGAGTGAGTAAGGGAGCGTGAGTGAGTGAGAGAGAATTTGTGGGTATGCGTGTATGTGCGCGAATGAGTGAGTGTGAGAGCGATTGAGTGTGTAAAAGAGAGAGCGTGGGTGAATGAGAGAGTGCATTAGAAAGTGTGATGTATGTGTGTGCATGTCTGGATGTGTGTATGTGTGTACATGTGTGTATCTGTGTGTGCCTCTGTGTGTATGCATGTACGTGTGTTAAGGTGTGCGTTCATATGTTTATATGCGTTTATATGCATGTGCGTGTGCATATGTGTGTATGGATGAGTGTGTGTGTGTGTGTGTGCGTGCTCGTGTATGTATTGTATATCTTTGTATGTGTAAGGTGCATGCATGCAGTGTATGCTAGGGAGTGTATATTCGGGTGTTATGTGAGTACGTGTGAGTAAGTATATGGATGTGTGTAGGTGTGTGTATGTACATGTGTGTGAGAGAGAAGAGAGAGAGAGAGAGAGAGAGAGAGAGAGAGAGAGAGAGAGAGAGAGAGAGAGAGAGAGAGAGAGAGAGAGAGAGAGAGAGTTGAGCGCACGCATTTCATGTAAGATTTCATGTAACATGCTATTCCATATTATTTATGTATTCTCATCTTTCATATTACGAGGTATAGTTTAATGCCACTTGATTGTCCTGTAACATGCCATTCCATTTTTTTTGGGGGGGGGGGGGGGGGGGGGGGGGGGGGGGGTTATTCTCATCTTATCATTTTGTATGCCATTTGATTTTATCATGTATAATATAACATTACTGTGATGTGAGTGAGAGAGTTAGTGAGAGAGAGAGAGAGAGAGAGAGAGAGAGAGAGAGCAAGAGAGAGAGAGAGAGAGCAAGAGAGAGAGAGAGAGAGAGAGAGAGAGAGAGAGAGAAGAGAGAGTTGAATTGCATCACTAATTTTTACGCCTTTTTTTGTTTGGGTGGGTGAATGGGTGTGTAGGAGATTATGTGGGTTGGGGATAGGTGTGTAATGGGTGTGGAGGATGAGTGTGGGGGTGACTGTGAATGGGATATGTCTGCGTGGGTGGGAGTGTGTGAGTGTGGATGGGGTAAATGTGAGTGGGTGGAGGATGTATGTGTGGGTGGCGAGAATGTTTGTAGGTGGAGGATGTGTGAGTTGGTGGGGAGATGTGTGGGCGGGGATGTGTATGGGGAAGGTATGTGGGGGATGTGTGTGTGGGGGGAATGTGTTTATGGGTGGAGTTTTGTGTGGGAGGGGAGATGTGTGAGAGGTGGGGAGGTGTGGGATGTGCAGGTGATTGAAGGGTGAGAAAGAGAGAGAGGGCGAATGTGTGTGTGTCTGTGTACTTGTCTGTGCTTGTAAGAGAGTGAGTTAGTGTGGTTTAGAGAGTAAATGAGTGAGTGAGAGGGTGAGATTATGTGAGGCAGCGTGTATGTGTGAGTAAGTGTGTGGGTGGATGGGTTGGTGTGTACGTGTGTCCATATGTGTGTATGCGTGTGGTTATGTGTGTGTATGTGTGTGCACGTTTGAATGTGGGTGTGTATGTGTAAGTGTGTGTAAATGTGTGTTTGTATGTGTGCTTGTGTGTGTAAGTATGTTTATATGTGTGCGTACATGTGTGAGTGTGTCTATATGTATGTGCGTGTGTATATGTGTGTATGTGCGTATATATATATATATATATATATATATATATATATAGTATATATATATATATATATATATATATATATATATATATATATATATATATATTTATATATATATATTTATATATATATGTTCGTGTATGTGAGTGCATGTTTGTGTGTATGTGTGCATGCATGCAGTGTATGCGAGGGAGTGTGTATTTGTGTGTGTGTGTAAGTATGTGTATATGGGTGTGGATGTGTGTATGTGTGCGTGGGGATATGTGTGTATTTGCGTGTGTGTATTGTGTGTATGCTCGTGTGTACATGCTTTCGTGCGCACGCGAGGGAGTGTGTATTTGATAGCGAGAGGGTGTGTGTCTGTCTGTGTGTGAGTTAGAGTGAAAGAGAGTGTGATATTGAGTAAATGAAAGATGGAGAGAGTGACTTAATGGGTGAAATAGTGATTACGAGTGAGAGAGAGAGAGAGAGAGAGAGAGAGAGAGAGAGAGAGAGAGAGAGAGAGAGAAGGGGGGGGGGAGGAGTGAGCGAACGAGAGAAGACAGTGGAAGAATGGATTTGTTAATGTGTATATGTGTGCGGCCATTGTTTGTGAGTGTCTATGGGTGTGTGTTAGTGAGAAGAGAGCGAGAAAGACAGAGAAAGAGAGATTTAAGCGCACGCATATCATGTAACATGCTATTCCATATATGTTGTGTATTCTCATGTTCATATTACCATTTTGAATGCCAACTGATGTTATAATTTATAACATGAACACATGTACATCACTGTAGAGTGGGTGAGAGAGTTAGAGAGTATGAGAGAGAGAGAGAGAGAGTGAGAGAGAGAGAGAGAGAGAGAGAGAGAGAGAGAGAGAGAGAGAGAGAGAGAGAGAGAGAGAGAGAGAGAGAGAGAGAGAGAGAGAGAGTTGAATTGCATCACTAATTTTTAAGTTACAAAATGCATATGTACAATTTTTCTCCATTTTCTTTACAATTTTGCGACAATGCTCACGACATTCGTCACTGTATGTGTGTGTGTAAAGTGTGGGAGTTTGATCATAATAGTAGGTTGGGGGATGGGGGATGTGTGTGTGGGTGGGCGGGGTGGGATTGTGTGGGTGGGTGGGGGATTTGTGTGTGGGTACGTGCGGGATGTATGGGTTGGCGGGGAGATGTGTGTGTGGGTGGGGATGTGTGTTTGGCTAGGTGGTTGTGGGTGAGTGGGTGGAGGATGATATGTTGATGGATCATTGATGGTGGGTTATGGGATGGGTGGGGGTATATGTGTGGGTGGGAAGATGTGGGTGTGGGGATATGTGGTGGGTGGGAGATGTGTGCAGGTGGGGTGGTTGTGGGTTTGGGGGTGTGGTGTGAGGGATGTGTATGGGTGTGGGATGTTTGGGTGGATGGTTGGGGAGTGTGTGTGGGTGAGATATGTGTGGAGGATGTATGTGGGTTGGGGAGGGGTGCATTATTGGTGTGGGTGATGGATTTGGAGATGTGTGTGTGGGTGGGGGATATGTCTGGCTGGGTGGGGGTGTGTGTGGCTGGATGGAGGATGTATGTGTGGGTAGTGAGGGTGATTGTAGTTGGGGGATGTGTGGATGGGTAGGAGATGTGTGGGGAGATGTGTGTGTGGTGTGTATGGGTGGGGGATGTGTCTTTGGGATGTGTGTGGGTGTGGTGTTGTGTGGGAGGGGAGCTGGGTGTGGGTAAATGATGTGTGTGTGGGTGGGTGCAGGTGTGGTTGGGTTTGCGGGTGGGTGAAGGATGTGTGTGAGGGTGGGGAATGTGTGCTTAGATGGGTGGTTGGGGTTTGTGAGTGTGGGTGGGTAGATAGGAGATGTATATGTTGATGAGTGGGTAAGGGATGTGTGGGTGTTAGTGGTTGAGGGATAAGTACGTGTGTCTAGGGATGTGTAAGGGGATGAGTGTATGAGTTGGGGATGTGTGTGTGGGTTGTGTGCGTGCGTGGATGGGAGGTGTGTGTGTGTGAATGGGGGGTGTGTTGGTGGGTGGGGATGTGTGCGAGGGATGTTTGTATGGGTGGGGAGATTGTGCCTGGGTGGGGATGTGTGTGTATATGGGTAGGGGTGTGTGGTTAAGGGATGTGTGGCTGGGGGATGGGTGGGTGGAGGATGTGTGGTTGGGTAGAGGATGTGTGGGTGGGTGATTGTATATAATAAGGGTGTGTGGTTAAGGGATGTTTGGTCGGGGGAAGGGTGGGTAGAGGATGTGTGGGTGGGTAGAGGATATGTGGGTGGGTGAGTGTATGCAGGTCAGGAGATGGTGGGGGATGTTTGTAGGTGTGGGCTCGGGATCTGTGAGTGGGCTGGGGGAGATGGGAGATTATGTGGGTGGGTGCGGAATTTGTGTGTGGGTAGGTGCGGAATATGTGAGTTGACGGGGAGATGTGTGTGTGGCTGAGGAATGTGTGTTTGGCTGGGTGGGTGGAGGTGTGTGGGTGGAGGAGGATATGTTGGTGAGTGATTGTTGGTGGGTAATGGGACGGGTAGAGGATATGTGAGTGGGTGGGGAGATGTGTGTAGGTGGGGGATGTGTGGGTTATTGAATGTATGTGTGCTTGGGGTGTGGGTGGATGGGATGTGTGGTGGGTGAGAGGTGTGTGTGGGTGGGGAGATGTGTAGGTGTAGGGATGTGGTGGATGGGTGGGGGAATGTATGTGTGTGTGGGTTATGTGTGTGGTTGGGTGGGGGAGTTTGAGTGAATGGGGGATGTGTGGGTGGGTGGTGGATGTGTCTCATAACATAGTAATATGCACTGTTTATGTTTACAAAATTCATGTGACAATGTTTATTCGTATGCACTGTTGATGAAAGAAAGATGAGTGAATGGAAGGGCCGAATGTAGTCGGGCCTGCGTGCCCAATTTGTTACCCTTTGAAAATAAAGTCTGTTCGTTCGTTGGTTCGTTCGTTCTCTCCCCCACCCCTCTACAAAACATCGTTGTATATTTTCTATCTAAAGGCAATCGATCGACATATATTGCCTCTTAAAGGGGGGGTGGGGGTGAACAGGAGGAATGAGCATTGGCCGAGAGGTTAGTGTGCCCGCCTCAGGCTTTGAAGATAGCGGGTTCCATCACCGCAGAGGACTGGGCATTTTTCTAAGAACCATCGGGATCTAATGCTAACACATACCCCCTGATCTCTTGGGAAGTGAGGTTGCACAGCTCGCCTTCTCGGAAAAGGCCAACAAAACTGGAAATACCGTGAGCAAGTTGTTTACGTTGGAAATCCAGCGGCAGTTTAAAATCTCAAATAATAGACCGCATAGTCGCTTCTCTGTCAAAATTGTTGAACCCGCAACCTCGGCATCAGTACATCGGAAGTTTAAGAGCGAGCGATCTTCTCCATTCGTCCATGCTGAAGATGCATGGGTCGATAGAGTCCCTTATCTGGAATTTGCCGACAGGAAACATACCTGAAGCAAATAGATGCCGAAGTCTGACACACCGACCTTTGAGGTGTATGGCTAGATGTGACGAGCTCGCCGTACAAGAGGAACACAGAAGACAAGAATATGTCAGTGAAGCTGGATGGACCCTAGAGCACTACTAGGTCGGGAACTACTCCATCTACTAGCACCTAGCCGTTTTTACACACCTTAGATTGTTACACTGTGCTTAAAGTCAGGTTTAATATCCTCTCCATAACACAAAACCTGTGCTGCATTTTAGAGACCATGTGTTGTCCATGCACCATGATCGCCTCTCTCGGCCTGTCTAGTTTACTCTAGAGCAGTGGTTCTCAACCGGTGGGGAATTCCCCCCCCCCCAGGGGGGAATTTCATGGTTTCCAAGGGGGGGGGGGGGGGGGGGGGGGGGGAAATGAAGACCATTCAAGATCAGTTAATACAAGAACCGATTACTTGACATAGTTTTTTCCTTCATACTTTACAGTTATGTATGTCTTGTCCTTCTAAAATTCATTTTATAAAGTAAGTAGACCCACAAATCATGTTTTATGTGGATGTCTAGACTTGTTTTAGTATATGCTATTACATTTGCCTTCCATTATTACGTATACTGTGTAGGGGTGAGGGGACTTTTAGATTGGAAATATGAAAGGGGGGCAGGAATGACGTTCTGAAAATACGGTGAAGGGGGGAACGGGCCAAATTTTTGATAGGAGGGGGGGGGGGGGGGAATGGCGTTCTGAAAATACGGTGAAGGGGGGAATGGGCCAAAAAAGGTTGAGAACCACTGCTCTAGAGGGAAGGTAACACCCATACGCCTGGAACAAGGCAAGAGGCAGATGCCGCCGGACCAGCAAACCAATGTTTCTAACTGTCTGCCTGTCGGAGCGTCGATCCTAGACCAGTTGCTGACCAAGGCTTAGGGCCTGGTCTGCCCGGCTTTGACATTTAGTCTCCAGGCCGCGTAACCTCGCACCAGGATAAGGCTTGTACCCTCACAGATGCGCTTCTCCGCCTGGAGCCGTTCACACGATGTCGGGTGTCGGGTTTGGTGAGCGCCAATCCAAACTTCGGCGCTACATCAGCGACTACTATAGATTTAACCCTAATCACTTTCTTTAGTTGATAGCCTATGTGCCACAGTGGTTAGCGTGCTTGCCCGCCAGCCTGGTGGTCACGTCTTCGAATCCCCACCTAGGCGGGGTTTTAACGTAGCCTGAGCTCCCAGGTCGGCCCACCTACATGTCGACCCAGCCTACAGGTCCACCCAGCCTACAGGTCCACCCTGCCTACAAGTCCACCCAGCCTACAGGTCCATCCAGCCTACAGGTCCACCCAGCCTACAGATTTGTTCTGGGAAGATAAGGCGGCCGGCGTAACAGCGTTCACCTCACCCATCCAGTGCTGATTGGTCAATTAAAATATCTGGCTACCACCATATATACAACCCGCCTGGGTGCAGGGAAGACGACCCTTCATCTCTCTTATGTTTCAGTCGACAAAACCGCCTACTTTACTGTCTGATGATGGTTGTGATGATGATGTCAACGTGGACTGGCTTTCGTCTCTAAATAAGAATAAGAGAGCGCCCTCGCTCCCTCTCTCTTCCCTCCCTCTCTCTATCTTTCCCTCTCTCTCTCTATCTCTCCCTCTTCCTCTCTCCCCTATCCCTTTCCCCTCTCTCTCCCTTCCTCTCTTTCTCCCTATCTCCCCCTCCCTCCCTCTCTCCCCCTCTCTCTCTTAATTTTACGATGCACTGATGTCGAGGAGGGGTATTCAATCCCTTTACCCCCCCCCCCCCTCACCCCCATCGCCATTAAGTTGGAATTGACCGTTGACATCTCGTTCAGAAAACAATAGCAAACTGGTAGTTGCATATTCTTTACAGGACGTAGCAGTCAAATCCAGCATTTTTTGGCTGTTTGTAATTCCTGGGCAAGTTTACGTTCAGTTAGTTAGTTAGTTAGTTAGTTAGTTAGTTAGTTAGTTAGTTAGTTAGTTAGTTAGTTAGTCGAGGTTCTAACTTCACGGCAACGGGTCGTACCCATTATGCTCCATTCCAGTGCCAGTGAATATCACACAAAATGCTCCCCACTGTCCAATGTGAAAAGTGGAATAGACAGGAGTCTCAGCAATCCAACAGCCCGCACATGTACACTGTGCATAATGCCGCAGCCAGAATAGATGTTTTGCATATCCTTTACAGAACATCGCTGTCAACATCAGCATCTTTCAACTGATTGTTGATTTCTTGACAAGATTACGCTCAGTAGTTTGCCATTGCTTTCTGAACGACCGGCTCCATACTCTCATAAGTCACTGGCGCGACTCGAACCGCTTCCAATTCTCGTGCGCTCACGTCAACCACGAGAGTATTCGGGGTTACAGAGGAAGCTGCTAACTTCTCGACCAGGGAGACCTGCCGCCGCCAGAATGCCAACACAAAATTCATCCACGAAAACCACAATTCATCGTCGATGGACTCGACAGTCACCAGAAAGACCTCATTGACCCGGGTTTTCTCACATGGCTCGGTCTTTTACCGCAGGGCGACCCGCCGAAAGTGTCACATAAAGCACGAACTCCGCGATAGGCACTTTTAACATTGTATGGAAACCAAAGCAAGGCGCTCTACTTCCAAATCGCCCGCAGCTGTGTTTCGAACGCGGTATGTTGGATTACAAATTGCGTCCGTAACGTCTTCGACACGGGGCCAGCAATGGCAAACTACTGAATGAAAATAGCTTAGCTAATCAACTTCGGGTGTATCGCAAACGTCCTGCAAAGGACATGCAACATTTATTTATGTGAACTTTAATATTTCAATCTTCACTGCACTATCCCGTTTACCTCTCGCTCAAAGAGCGGAGTCAGGGCAAGATACACGAAACAAATTCTCTTCACTGAGAGACAATACCGTCTTGTGTTTGCACTAAAAACTTTGCTTCTGTATATTTACATTTTTAGGCCACGTATCCATTTCTTGTCAACGGTGCCATACATTTAATTCCCAGAAAAATATCCAGTTCTGGCCTTTTTTCCAGTATTCTTGAGACGCACGTCACATTTCTAGCTCCGCACCATAAAATTTGTCACAGAGGCGGTTTGTTATTGGAATATTGCTTTCCCGAGCTGACACGGGTTATCAATCATTGAGTAACCTTAGCAACCCAGTCCTGTTGTGTATATCCATTATTCTTTGCCGCGCGATGCTCACATACTGGTTAGCTGGTTAGGGTTGCCAGACGACTCGGTTTTCCGGAAGAGTCCCGGGTTTTAATGAAATAAATCATTGCTCCGATAAATGTTTTCGGGACTCTCATTTGTCCCGGTTTTCCCTGTCAAATGAAAGATTTCATTAAGTCGAACAGATTCTCGATTTTCAGTTTATAGAACATTTTAACCTTTGACAGAGATTAAGAGCGGAATTTGTCATGCAATAGCTGCATTTCACAAAATGAAACACAGCGTATGTAATAAGTCACTATCACTGAAAGAGATAACTGAAATGCTACATACACCCTGTCTTGATGTATGACAGTGAATCATGGATACTGAATCAACAAATTGGGAAGAGCTTGGAGGTAATGGAGAGTGGTTCCTGAGACGAATGTTCAGAATACCTTGGGCTGTCAGAGTAACTATGAAGGGGCTTCAAATGAACACATTTAAAGTGTGATATAAATTACAATAAATATGCCATTGTCTGTAACCTGTCATTATTGTTGCTAAGGATGTCAAGAGAGTTCAGCATGTCATTAGGACAGTTTTAAAGATGACGTCCCCCATTTTTGACATGCACCATCCGTTTTTTTGATCAATGAAGGAATGAAACCTGTAGGAATTCATCGGCGAAGGAAGGTCCAGTATGGTGATGCATGTCTGTATTTGTATTTTGACAACTCTTTACGCATCAATTTTCCCAGTCGACACTACATTTTCAAGTTAACATCTGCTCACACAAAGCCAGAAAAATCTTGCCTAGCTTTCTCTAATTTCTCTATTCAGCTTCTGGATTTCATCTTTTTCTTGATACACAGGCCTTAAATAGATGCAAACAGGTGGGGCCTTTAAATGAAAAAAGGTCTTTTTGACGGTACCTTCAAAGTATCACATAAATTATAATAACTATGCCATTGTTTTGTAACCTGTCAATAATATTGTTAATGATGTCAAGATGTTAAACACGTGACTTCACGTTGCAGACGAACACGGTGATATCATAAGGGCAATTTAAAGATGGCCACCCCACTTTTGATATGCACCAAAGAGGAGCAGCGTTCTGTTATTCGTCTTGTTTTTAATCAGCGAAGGACTGAAACCTATAGCCATTCATCGGAGAATGAAGGTCCAGTATTCTGATGCATGCCTGTCGGTGCAGCAAGTGTAAGGGTGGAGTAGGGAGGTCCAGCCTGGTGATGCATGCCTGTCGGTGCAGCAAGTGTAAGGGTGGAGTAGGGAGGTCCAGCCTGGTGATGCATGCCTGTCGGTGCAGCAAGTGTAAGGGTGGAGTAGGGAGGTCCAGCCTGGTGATGCATGCCTGTCGGTGCAGCAAGTGTAAGGGTGGAGTAGGGAGGTCCAGCCTGGTGATGCATGCCTGTCGGTGCAGCAAGTGTAAGAGTGGAGTTGGGAGGTCCAGCCTGGTGATGCATGCCTGTCGGTGCAGCAAGTGTAAGGGTGGAGTAGGGAGGTCCAGCCTGGTGATGCATGCCTGTCGGTGCAGCAAGTGTAAGGGTGGAGTAGGGAGGTCCAGCCTGGTGATGCATGCCTGTCGGTGCAGCAAGTGTAAGGGTGGAGTAGGGAGGTCCAGCCTGGTGATGCATGCCTGTCGGTGCAGCAAGTGTAAGGGTGGAGTAGGGAGGTCCAGCCTGGTGATGCATGCCTGTCGGTGCAGCAAGTGTAAGGGTGGAGTAGGGAGGTCCAGCCTGGTGATGCATGCCTGTCGGTGCAGCAAGTGTAAGAGTGGAGTAGGGAGGTCCAGCCTGGTGATGCATGCCTGTCGGTGCAGCAAGTGTAAGGGTGGAGTAGGGAGGTCCAGCCTGGTGATGCATGCCTGTCGGTGCAGCAAGTGTAAGGGTGGAGTAGGGAGGTCCAGCCTGGTGATGCATGCCTGTCGGTGCAGCAAGTGTAAGGGTGGAGTAGGGAGGTCCAGCCTGGTGATGCATGCCTGTCGGTGCAGCAAGTGTAAGGGTGGAGTAGGGAGGTCCAGCCTGGTGATGCATGCCTGTCGGTGCAGCAAGTGTAAGGGTGGAGTAGGGAGGTCCAGCCTGGTGATGCATGCCTGTCGGTGCAGCAAGTGTAAGGGTGGAGTAGGGAGGTCCAGCCTGGTGATGCATGCCTGTCGGTGCAGCAAGTGTAAGGGTGGAGTAGGGAGGTCCAGCCTGGTGATGCATGCCTGTCGGTGCAGCAAGTGTAAGGGTGGAATAGGAAGTGCCAAAACGGAGGGATTTCTGTGAAGAGGTCCAGGAGGTGGTGCATGCGTGATTACACACCATACCAAGAGAATTGTTATCTATAGGAGTCCAGGCTCTTTATCGGCGCTAGAAGACATGCGTGATTACACACCATACCAAGAGAATTGTTATCTATAGGAGTCCAGGCTCTTTATCGGCGCAAGAAGACATGCAGTAAACGCAATGGTGACTACATCGAAACATGATTTAAAAAAATATTCAGGTTTTGTTTTGAAGCTCCCTCGTAGAAAGACACATTTCTGTGTGAAACAGGATCGCCCACACCACACAACATTGCACATCTTAAGTTAGCTGGTTCCATATCCTTTACAGGACGTCACAATCAACCCCACCATTGTTAGGCTGTTTGTGATTGTCTAGGTGTTTGTTACGTTCAGTACTTTGTTATTGCCGTATGAACGATCAAAATCAACGCAATACGGCCTGCTTCCACATCTCCCAGGAATAGGTCTGATTGGGAATTGTGAAACACGTTCACTGCACCCAGGCCACATTGGCGGCTGTAGCACATAATGGCGAGGAAATACTAAACAAAAATGACGGATTATTCAACCAAACCCTCCTCTAGCTCAGTGATTCTCAACCGGGGGGGGGGGGAATAACCCCCCCCCCCTTCCAGGGGAGAATTTAGGGTTTCCAGGGGTTGGGGAGGGGAATTAAGATTATTTGAAGATCACGTTAACACAAGAACCGATTACTTTTTATTATTTTTCCCTCCATACTTTACAGTTCTGTACTTCTCCCCCTTCTTAAATTCGTTTTATAACGTAAATAGACCTGCAAATCACTTTTTATATATAATCTAGACTTGTTCTAGTTTGTGTTATTTAATTTAGCTTCCATTTTTACTTATACTGTGTAAAAAGAGGGGGGGGGGGATTTGTAGAGAGGAAATACGAAAGGGGGGAATGACGTTCTGAACATATGGTGAAGGGGTGCATGGGCCAAAAGAGGTTGAGAACCACTGCTCTAGCTCATCGATATAGTACTCATATTCGTAGGTCAGCACGGCCGAGTGGATAGAACGAATGTCCTTAAACATTCGGTATGCTGATGCGGAGGTAAGGGGTTCAACCCTACACCGGACAGTTGGACTAAAATGTTGACCTCTCGTCCTTGACTTTGGGATGTAAATTACAAGTACCTCTGAAGTCGGAGTGGGTTCGGCTGATGGCGAGGGACACTGTTAATCATCATCGTCACTTGCCATGTCGGCTTTCTTAGGCGTTCATGACTCTCCACAGATCTCGGTCTTTGGTTTTCTGGATCAACACTGCTGGTGATATTCCTCTATGCTACCGTCACAATTCATTCAGCATAATTTCTCTTGGTCTGCCTCTGCCTCTCTTCCCCTCGATCCTTCCAGTTGTCACGATGTTCTCCAATGCTTCTCTTCTCATCACATGACCATAGAAAGCTGTTTGCCTCTTTCTTATTGTTGTATATAATGTTCTAGTTTTATTAGCCTCTTTCAGGCAGTCGTTGTTAGTTACTTTGGCAGTCCAAGGAATTCGCAACATTCGCCTCAGGAACAACATCTCTGTTGCTTTCAATCTCTTCCTAATTTATTATGTGGTTGTTTCGGGATTTGAAATTTAATTTGAAATTCTTCCTAATTTGTTCATTTACATTCCAAGATCCACAGCCATACAGCAAAACAGATTCTATATAGCACTTCAGCACTTTCTTTCTTACATTCAATGAAAGTGACTTATTGCATAAGACAGTTTTCATTTTCTGAATCTTTGCTTGCCCTATTCTGCTCTTAATCTCTGTTGTGCATCTTCCATCTGATGTTATAAACGCCCCTAGGCATTTTAAACTATCCACAAAGTGAAGAATTTTCCCTTCTACCTCTGTTTGACATTTGGGTTTCACCTTTTTTTCTTTGTGTGTCACCATTTTTACTGTTTTCTTGATATTCAGTTTTTAATAGGGAAAGCTAATCAACACTCAAAATTCAGTTCAGGTCTGCTTGAAATAGTGTGTATAGACTACGCTTAAGTTCAAATCGAGCGAGTGAAAAATAAATACTCATATTCACAATCATTAATTGTTTTCCCTTCAAAGCACCACCCTCAGGACCTAGATTCTATCAGAATGAACGAACGATTTCATCCCTGTATGACACACAGCCAACTGTCTCAATAATACATTATCACCCAAGGTCTAAGTGATAAATTACTTGGAGAGGAAACATCCCAGCTTACATGACCGAATCAATAACAAGAACGCTTGCCGTGCGCATGCGTAAAGACTTTCCGCTCTGACCTCCGGTTTGTCTCGCTGTCTGGGGGTTAAGCGCGGGAGAGTAGGTGATATCCGGTTCAACAATGCGACGTTGACATCCGTGACAGGGGAGCTAATGTGTTTAGTACCGCGTTACTCGACGGTGTCTTTATTTCACTCCTTTTACAACCATAGGAGATTTCAATAGGATCAATTCATTTAATGGAATAATCTATACTTGCAATGTAAACCAGCTTCATAGTTATATGTCTGTCTCTGTGTCTGTCTGCAGGTCTCTGTATCTGTCTGTCTGTCTCTATGTCTGTCGATGTGTCTTTCTGTCTGTTCCTGTATCTGTCTGTTTGTCTGTATGTTTGCTTCAGTGTCTTATGTATGTCTGTCTGTCTCTGTATGTGTTTGTCTGTGAGTGTCTGCCTTTTTGTTTTATGCCTGTCTGTCTCTAGATCTGTATGTCTGTCTGTCTCTGTCTGCCTTCCTGACTGCCTGTCTGATTGTTCGTATCAGTCTGTCTGTCTCTTCGTGTCTGTCTGGAAGGCTGTCTGTATACCTGCCTGCTTGTTTATGTGTGGAGTCTGTCTGTCTGTCTGTCTGTCTGTCTGTCTGTCTGTCTGTCTGTCTGTCTGTCTGTCTGCCAACAATCTAATCAACTACCTCATTATATGAATATATTCACCGATATCTCACATTCTATTCTATCAGAATCTAACCCATTTTCTCTATATAATTATCTACAGCCGGTCTCTCTGGCTGTGGGGTTACAACACTTTCTCTCTGTAATCCCGTTTATCACGCAGAGTCTCGTAGCGGAGCGAGAGCTGAGGCGGTTCGACCCCCGCTCGTGACTTGCGGGATACTGAGCCGGCCGCTCAGAAAGCAATGGCAAACTACTGAGCGTAATCTTGCCAAGAGATCAACATACAGCTGAAAGATGCTGGTGTTGACAGCTAAGTCCTGTAAAAGGATATGTTAAAAAAAAAAATTATCTACATGTGTGTGTCAGTTTACCAGTTGCTCTAATAATATATCTAATAATATATCCAACAATACATCTAATAATATCTCCTCTCTACTGTGTCTCTCCCTCGACGTTATAGATGGATTTGCGTGTTCCAACGACCAAGAGCTATGCCGACGGTAGCGCAGCTACTGTTAGGGTCTCCCATGTCGGAGACGTTAAGGGGTAAAGACCAGACGAAGTGAGACATAAACCTGCTGCCTTGTAGGTAGACTGGGACAGTCAAAGGCTAGGGAGACACAGAGAGACACACCTGCTGCCTTGTAGGTAGACTGTGACGGTCAAAGACTTGGGAAAGCAGACCAGAAGAAGTGCTTATCAATGTCTGTTGTACAGAGGTACAGGATTGACGATGCAGTGCCTTTCAATTCACTCCATGATAAAATGTTATATGATTGATAGGGAAAATCCTGTGTTGTTTAACACACAAAGCTGTTGCATATTAAAGCTGGCAGAGGCAATTGCCATTCATTGACAAAAACCAACTTTGTGGAAACAAAAAGACATGATAGTCAGTTTAAAATAACCATGCTAAGCAATTCAGATTACTATGTGAATATGTGTTGTATATTTCAGTTTGACAGATTTTGTATTTATTTATTATTTTGCACTCGCTCGCTCGCTTTGAACTCAAGCATAGCCCATACACACTAGTTCTAGTACTGCTAGACTGAATTTTACGTGTGGATTTGCTTTCTTTATTATTTGTAACCCTCGCCATCAGGCTAACCCACTCCGACTTCAAAGGTACTTGTAATTTAGAAGTCACAAGCAGCCAAACAATGTTAGGGTTAAGTGTGACGTCCTGTAAACGATATGCAACTAACATTGTTTTTTTTTTAAAAAATGTTCTATGATTTCTGAAGTATGTACCTGACGAGATGCAGCTACATATGCCAGGCAATACATCGTGCAATATATTGTGTGTGTCTGTTGTTTTACTTCACTGCGGGAAAACATTTGTTTAAATATATGTCTGTCTCACTTTATCAGTCGTTCTACCCATCTGACATTTTATAAATCGATCTACAAAGTTATCGCTAAAGTAGCAATATTTCTACCTGTCTATCTTTTTATCATTGAATCTACAAATCTATAGCAATATATCAATCTATCTACCGATCTGTATTTTTATCAATCGATCCACAAAATTATCGCAATGTATCAGTCTTTCAACCCATCTGTCTTTTTATCAATCGATCTACAAATGCATCGCAATATATCTGTCTCAATATTTCTCTGCCGTTGTTTCACCTCCGTATCTCCCTAACTCCATCTCAACCACCACACCCAAACATCCATCTCTCAACACCAAAAACTCACAACTTTCTCGAGAGAACCCTGACAATCTGAACATCTCACAGTTCCCTCCCTTACCACATCCGAAAACTCTCGTCACGACAATTTTTGTCAAAACTCTTCCAATCCCATCTCTGACTGCCCACTATTGTTGCGTGTTTAGCTCCATTAGCTCCCCGCACGGTCCATCGGTTGCATTAAGGCTCTTTTATGGGCTCCGATAAGATCAAGACATCCTAATTGTTTTACTTGGCCCATCTATGATTTCACCGAGGACACGATAACAGCGTAGTGTAGAGATCCCACTGTTTATTTGCTTGTTTATAGCTCTTGATGACATAAGCAGAGCTTGCTTTTGTTTTCTTTTAAATTTGAAAACATTTTATTATTGATCGATATAATGGCTTTGACATCGTATCAACCGGTACATATCCAGTGGCGGAATAACTCAAGAGCTTTAGGGCTGCAGCTTTGGGGTTCCCCAGAGGTGATCTGTCTCTGTACCCGAGAATGGTCATGTGTATATTGAACACTCCACATATGAAATTCAAATGTAAGAAGGGCACAGCGTGTTCTTTGGTATAGTAATTTGGAGAGTTGAGTTGAGTCAAGAACCGATATCACAGCACCAGGTACATTTTAATACTCGCTCCGTCCTCATCTTCAACAGCTAAAGAGGAGTCCACCATTAATGGTACCATTAGCAGTTTGAATATGTGTCCATCTGGTCTTTCCTTAGAGTCCAGAGTGTCGGTCAGATCCCCTGGTCACTACCTATAACACCATTCTCTCCAGGCTGTGATTATCTGCCTGTTCTTCTGCACTACACACAAGATCCAAAGGGCACCAACCACATCTGCCTTATCATGCACCAAAACCCCATAATGTGGTGCAGACGCAGTCAATAAGTCCGCCTGCTCGTTCCCCAACCCACCAGCATGTCCTGGGGGGGGGGGGGGGGGGGAATCCAACAGATGCTCTCTGTGCTTGATTGTTGAACGGAAGCCAAAGTATTATTCATTTATTCACTTCAATGATATATAACTCTGCAGTATGCACTTGGCGAGATGCAGCAAAATATGCCAGGCAATAAATCATGCAACATTTTGTTTGAGGCTTCTATGTTTAAATTCACTAAGGGAAAACGTTATTTTCAACAATAACTCTCCTCCACAGGTCTACGATGGATTCTCCGAAACCTCCCCACACACTACCCTGGAGAGGTTCACTCGGCCAGTCATTGTAGTCCAGAACCAACACTCTGGTGCTCGTACTGTCCACGGGGACTCGCCTGTCCGACTGTTGCCTCCACTCAGGATTCAAGGGACAGTATCAGTTCGTCTCCGGTAAGTCCCCAAGAATATCGATGCAGTACTGCAGTATATTGCCACTTCTTCTGATGTCTCGGTGTTGTGGAGTTTACTTGAGGTCCTCCCGTACGACGTAGAGATATGACATGCGCGTATAACTAGATCAGTTCCGGGTTAAATGCTCCTAGCTGTGAACGGCATTCGAAGTACAATATTCTCACTGCAATATTCTCAGTACAATATTCTCAGTACAATATTCACCGTGAAATATCCACAGTACAATATTCACAGTACACTATTCACCGTACAATATTCACAATAAAATATTCACAGTACAATATTCACAGTATACTATTCATAGTACAATTTTCACAGTACAATATTCATAGTACAATATTCTCAGTACAATATTGTCAGTAAAATATTCTCAGTAAAATATTCTCACTACAATATTCTCAGTACAATATTCTCACTACAATATTCTCAGTACAATATTCCCAGTACAATGTTCCCAGTACAACATTCTCTATACAATATCCTCAGTACAATATTCCCTATACAATTATACAACATTCTCAGTACAATATTCTCAGTTCAGTATTCTGAGTGCAATATTCTCAGTACAATATTCTGTATATAATATCCTCAGTACAAGATTCCCTATACAATATTTTCAGTGCAATATTCTCAGTACAATATTCTGTATACTATTCGCAGTACAATGTCCTCTATACAATATTCTCAGTACAATATTCTCTTTACAATATTATCTATACAATATTCTCAGTACAATATTCTCTATACAATATTCTCAGTACAATAGTTACAGCACACTATTCCTCAGTACAGTATTTTATATACAATATTCTCTATACATTATTCTCACTACAATATTCTCAGTACAATATTACATATACAATATTCTCTGTACAATATTCTCTATAAGATATTCTAAGTACATTATGCTCAGTACAATAATCTCAGTACAATATTCTCGGTACAATATTTTCGGTACAGTATTCTCGGCACAATATTCTCACTACAATATACTCAGTACATTATGTTCAGTATTCTGAGTACAATATTCTTTGTACAGTGTTCTCTGTACACCATTCTCAGTACAATATTCTCAGTACAAATATTCACCGTGAAATATCCACAGTACAATATTCACAGTACACTATTCACCGTACAATATTCTTTGTGTAGTGTTCTCTGTACACCATTCTCAGTACAATATTCTCAGTACAAATATTCACCGTGAAATATTCACAGTACAATATTCACAGTACACTATTCACCGTACAATATTCACAATAAAATATTCACAGTACAATATTCACAGTACTGTATTCACAGTACTGTATTCACAATACAATATTTTCAATATATTACTATTATTACCCCCTGTAGTCGCAGTTTACCCGTCTCCCTGGTGAAGAGGTTAAGGACGTTTTTCGTAATCCCGTATACCTACGTAAGAAACACAGCGGCCGAGATTCGTCAGCGGATCGTGTCTCGCTGGCTACTTACGGAGTATGGGAGCCGGTCGTTCAGAAAGCAATGGCAAACTACTGAACATAAAACTGGCCAAGACATCAACAGCAGCTGAAAAATGCTGGTGTTGACTGCGATGTCCTGTAAAGAATATGGGGGAGGGGGAGGGGGAGGAGAAGTCGCAGTTTACGACGTGCACAGAAAGTCAACAGTGTTGTTAATCTTTACCTCCGCTGTGGGGAACCGGTAACACACGGGTGTATGGGTTATATACTGATTTTTACATGCAGTTTCTACAATAGGTAGAGTTACAGGTAGGTGGAATTACAAGTAGCTAGAATTACAGGTAGGTGGTTTTTTCCACAGTAGAGATATGACCAATGAAATGAGAATGCTATAGGATATTATGCAATAAGTCACTATAATTGCATGTAAGAAAGAGAGTGCTGAAATGCTATATAGAACCTGTTTTGCTGTATGGCAGGGAATCTTGGAATGTAAATGAACAAATTAGGAAGAACTTGGAAGCAACAGAGATGTGGTTCCTGAGACGAATATTGCGAATTCCTTGAACTGCCAAATAACTAACATCGATTGCCTGAAAAAGGCAAAGGAAACTAGAACATTATATACAACGGTAAGAAAGAGATAAACAGCTTTCTTTGGTCATGTGATGAGAAGAGAGGCATTGGAGAATATCGTGACGACTGGAAAAATCAAGAGAGATAGAGGCCGACCAAGAGGAATGATGCTGGATGGATTAAGACAGTGGCATGGAGGAATATCATCAGCAGAGTTGATCCAGAACACCAAAGACCGAGATCTGTGGAAGGGCATAAACGTCTACGCTAGCTGGCATGGCACTTGATGATGGTAATGATAATGACAGGATCTAGTTAATGAAATAGTTTGTGGTGCTAGGAATATGACCAATGAAATAGTTTGTGCTTCTATAGGGTGTGGCTAATGAAATAGTTTAAGCGACTAGGGGTTTAACCAACGAAATACGTTATGTGCTAGGGGTGTGGCTAGTGACATAGGTGGAGGATAAGCATGTATGTAGTGAAATATTAGGGGTGTGGATAACGATACCGTTTGAAAACTCCTCACTTAAATTAGTTCCCAGTTACTGGGCACAGCGGTCTAGGAGGAACAGTACTGGTAGATATACAGAAGGTGTGGTTTCTGTAAGATGAGGCAGGTGTAGATCAAGACGGAAGACGTGGCAGGACATTAAAGACACATCCGGCGGCAAAGGATAAAAAAATGGGGTTAAAAGGCAAAATGATCGTCTTAGTTGCAACGGGTTCGATCACATATGACTCGGGATCTTTCTCCAGCCGAAAGCATCGCACAAAGTATCCCCAGGAGTCTGCGAGAAAATTGCACCCGTGAACGGGGCATAGCCCCGAATCGAATTCACTGACTTTCAGAGACGGAGGCAAGCGGCGTAACCACTTGGCCACAGAGGCTCCCTGGAGGATCAAGAGTCTGTTCGGTGGGTTGTGATGAGAGCGACAGTTCTGCATGACACATGATGATGATAATGAGTATGATAGTAGTGATGATGATGGAAATCTCTTGGAGAGAAAAGGGATTGATAGAGACAGTGCGTTTCCGTGTGTTGTTCAGTACACAAAATAGTCGCTTGTTAAAGTTTGCAGAAGCCATAATGATTAATCTGCATAAGCTAGTTTTGTGCAAACAGAAAGACATGATAGTCATTTTAAAATTACCGTGGTATACAAATGACATTACTGTGTGTATATTTCTTATTTCAGCTTGAAGGATTTGTTCAGTTATTTTACTTTGTATTGTGTGATTTCTGCAGTATGTACCCGACGAGGTGCAGCGAAATATGCCAGGCAATAAATCGTGCAATCTATTGTTTATACCTTCGTTATTCAAATTCACTACGGGAAAACATTGTTTTGAAATATCAAAATATGTTATGTTCGTGATGTTAATTTCCCTCATCCAGAGGCGTCACTAGCCTTTGTGTCACATAAAAGGATAAATACACTCTCCTAGAATTACCATAGTAACGCCGATGTTCCAGAATGATGTATGTATCATGTACAATGATGAGCTAAGTCTTGTGTGTTTCAATAAACAGAACTGGAGTGGAAGGAGCGTCCAGACTCCAGCTGTAGCGAGGCACATCCAATGCAAGGCGGGGGGATCATTTCATTCACTGGGGCTATGTCGTCAGGTAAGTGAAAAAGGGATGTAAGATGCTTGAAGTAGTAGTAGTAGTAGTAGTAATAGTAGTAGTAGTAGTAGTAGTAGTAGTAGTAGTAGTAGTAGTAGTAGTAGTAGTAGTAGTAGTAGTAGCAGCAATAGTAATGGTAGTAGTTCTTGTAATAGTAGGAGTAGTAGTAGTAGAAATAGTAGTATTAATTGTAATGGTAGTAGTTGTAGTGGTAGTAAGAGTAGCAGTACGGATAGTAGAAGTAGTGGTAATGGTGGTGGTGGTGGTGGTAGTAGTAGTAGTAGTAGTAGTAGTAGTAGTAGTAGTAGTAGTAGTAGTAGTAGTAGTAGTAGTAGTAGTAGTAGTAGTAGTAGTAGTAGTAATAGTTGTAGTAGTGAAAGTAGCAGTAGAGATAGTAGAAGTAGTGGTCGTGGTCTAGTAGTAGTAGTAGTAGTAGTAGTAGTAGTAGTAGTAGTAGTAGTAGTAGTAGTAGTAGTAGTAGTAGTAGTAATAGTACTAGTAGTAGTAGTATTGTAGTAGTAATAGTAGTAGCAGCAGCTCCAGCATTTATAATAGCAGCAGAAAAAGTAGAAGTAATGATGGTAGTAATAGTAGTAGAAATAGTATAAGTAATGGTGGTAGTAGTAGTAGTAGTAGAAGTAGTATAATGCTGATGGTCATGGTGATAGTAATACTATTAGCAGTAGAAATAGAAGAAGTACATGGTGTTTGTAAAGTCTAAGTACACTTTATATGTAGAAAGCTGATGGAGAGTATATTTTCCGTCTTGCAAAACGAACAAAATACTCTCCAACAAACAGCTGTTCTACATACAAAGTGTAGTGAGACTTTACAAACACCATGTAGTAGCAGTAGTAGTAGTGTGATAATAGCAGATGTAGTAGTATTAGTAGTAGTAGTAGTAGTAGTAGTAGTAGTAGTAGTAGTAGTAGTAGTAGTAGTAGTAGTAGTAGTAGTAGTAGTAGTGGTAGTGGTAGTAGTAGTAGTAGTAGTAGTAGTAGTAGTAGTAGTAGTAGTAGTAGTAGTAGTAGTAGCAGCAGCAGCAGTAGTAGTAGTAGTAGTAGTAGATTGCAGTTGTAATTGTAGTTGTATTTGTAGTTGGAACTAAACAGATAAATATCTTGCTGTATTCCTCCACAGGTCCCCGCTTCTACGACTGCCTGTGGCTCATCAAGCGGTACAGCAGCCATTACACCGCTGACGCCGTCATTCTGCGTCTCCGCGAGGTCTTGCTTGGAGATGGTAAGTTAGCAATTGTTGTTGGTAATAGAGAAAGTATTGGTGGTAAGTGAGCAATTATTGTTGGTAAGTCAGCAATTGTTGTTGGGGAGTAATGTTTGTTCTTATGTGAGCACCTGTTGTTGGTATGAGAGCAAATATTATTGGTAATTGAGCAACTGATGTTTATACGTGAGAAACTGTTATTGGTATGTGATCACCTGTTATTGGTAAGTGTGCACCTGTTGCTGGTAAGTGAGCACCTGTTATTGGTAAGAAAGAAATTGTTGTTGGTAAGTGAGCAATTGTTGTTAGTAAGTGAGCAATTGTTGTCAATATGTGAATACCTGTTGTTGGTATGTGAGCACCTGTTGTGGTAAGTGAGCACCTGTTGTGGTAAGTGAGAACCTGTTGCTGGTAAGTGAGCACCTGTTGTTGGTAAGTGAGCAACTGTTGTTGGTAAGTGAGCAACTGTTGTTGGTAAGTGAGCACCTGTTGTTGGTTAGTGAGCACCTGCTGTTGGTAAGTGAGCAACTGTTGTTGGTATGGAGCCCATGCTGTTGGTAAGTGAGCACCTGTTGTTGGTAAGTGAGCACCTGTTGCTGGTAAGTGAGCACCTGTTGCTGGTAAGTGAGCACTGTTGTTTATACGTGAGAAACGGTTTGCCTTAATTAAATTCCCCCATACATTGATGTCAAATTGTCCAGCTTCTTCTCTCTTGGTCTGGCCCGACCTTCCCCCCCCCCCCCCCCCCCCCCCCCCCCCCCCCCCCCCCCCCCCCCCCCCCCCCCCCCCCCCCCCCCCCCCCCCCCCCCCCCCCCCCCCCCCCCCCCAACCTTCCCGTTGTGACGGCAACTCCAGCTTTCCCCTTCTCATGCCATGCCCAAAGAATGCGGACTGTCTTCTTCCGATGCGAGTAACCAGTCCTCTCTGTGAGTTCACTTCTTGCAGACAGCCCGTTCTGTCCATCCACCGTGTTATCATCATACTACTATACAACCACATCTCCGCAGCTTCCACATTATTTCTCACAGGTCTCCTAATTGTCCATGATGCGCTTCCTTACATCAGGATTGGCTCTCTTTAGCCCTTAATACGTCTTTTCCTCACCGCATATCGTGATCGAAATAAGCTGCATGCGATTTGGAAGAAGACCGCCTTGCGTTGATCTATAACTATAGTATGAGAGTCGGTGGTTCAGAAAGCAAAGGCAAACTGATAAGCATAAACACTTGCGTAGTACACCACAAACCGCCATAAATGTTGGGGGTGACTGCGACTTCCCGTACAAGATATACAATTAACTTTCACACAAATTTTCCAGGTTGGCTGCAGTATGGTCGAAGGAACACCTTAGACATTCGCAGTGGTGGCAGCTCCGAGTCACCTCTAGTGGCACGATTTACGGCCAGAAATCTGACAGACATACACATGTCGTACACGTCCCAGGAGGGGCTGTACGTGCGCCTGCGGGGCGGGTTCTACAGCACGGACAAGTTGTCATTCATGTACACGGCCGTCAAAAACGTCACTGCAGGTAAATGCTGGGGTCAGTTGGTCATCTTCCCCAGGGACATCTGTCCCTGTGTGCCCTGGTTTAGCCGAGTCACATCTTCTTGTTTTCTCTCATTCGCTGGCTTTAAACTTCAGCGTAGTCCACATTATATTCAAATACTACTATTGCTGCTGCTGATACTACTACTGCTGCTACTACTACTACTACTACTACTACTGCTACTGCTGCTACTACTACTACTACTACTGCTACTGCTGCTACTACTACTACTACTACTGCTACTACTACTACTACTACTACTACTACTACTACTACTACTACTACTACTACTACTACTACTACTACTACTGCTACTGCTGCTACTACTACTACTACTACTACTACTACTACTACTGCTACCATACTACTACTACTACTGCTACTGCTGCTACTACTACTACTACTACTACTGCTACCATACTACTACTACTACTGCTACTACTGCTACTACTACTACTACTACTACTACTACTACTACTACTACTACTACTACTACTACTACTACTACAAAACCTAAAGCAATAACAACTACTATTACTAATATTACTACTACTGCTACTATTACTACTACTACTGCTACTTTAACAACTAAAACAACAACAATACCAACAGCAACTACTATTACTACTACTACTGCTACCATTACTGCTAGTACTACTACTAGGGAGTGGACTGGACTGATTTATACTCGCGAATCAGCTTTCCCTTTTACTAGGGTCCCTCGCCATCAGGTGAACCCACACCGACTTCCGAGGTACTTATAATTTACGTCTCAAAGTCAAGGACGAGAAGTCACATTAAGTCCAAATCAGCGATGTGTGGAATAAACCCGGTACCCAGTCATCAGCGCACTGGAAGTTTTAGCTCGTGTTCTTTAATATTTTCAGCCAAGTCGCCCTCTAAGTAAAATCTGTTTACAAAATCACCTACTATGTAACTCTGTTTTCTTGCATCGTGATCGCCAAAGTCAGGTGACAGGGCACTTGCTGATGATAATAGTAACAATGTAGAAAATGGTTAAGTAACTAATTAAAGTTATGATGTACTCATACTGGATATGGTTAAGAAACTATTTCAAGTTATGATACACTTATACTGAATGTGGGTAAGAAACTATTTAAAGTTATGGTGTACTCATACTGGTTATGGTTAAGGAACTAATTAAAGATATGATATATTCATACTTAAAATAGTCCTGAAACTATCTGAAGTTATGTTATACTCATACCGAATATGGGTAAAAAAAACAACTAATTAAACTGATGTGTTACATTCATACTGGATAGAATCGACAGCTTGAACACAAATCACGCTTCATTCACATGTCAGCGAAAGGTTTTGTTTTTGTCATCAATTAATTGCCGTGCACACATCCTGGAAAGCAGGTAAACAATCGTGCATGTTATTGGTCTAGAACGGTTGAATGCCCGTCTACAAATATCACTGTGAGATGCACACTCCATGTGGTCCACGGGCCTACGACAGATTTTCCCAGCTCCGGCCGAAGTTGAACGGAAAAACAAATATTCGTTGGTCTAAACATGAAAATATTTGGGTAATTTGATGGAACCAAACGCAATATCTATCGCGGTTTCTCGTATGGGAATTAATGCGTAAAACATGTATCCCACCCAGAAAGAACATACGGGATAGATCTTATACAACGGAAGTCAAGCATTAAATATTAACATGCACATACATTAAGAAATTATAACTCCTAGTAAGTGATTCACGAAAGCTGTGCAAACAAACCAGAGAAATAAAACGATGGGAATCAACAGAAATAAATGATACAAACACGATAGGCAGAATAAATGAGCTATTCATTCATTATGTACCTTGCCAGTAATTGTGGGCGGTCATGTTTTGCCATATCACACGATCACCAGAGTCGTGGATTACCTCTGTGTTCTTGTTCCGGCCATGCCATGTGGTCAAGCCAACTAGATATTTCCTTCTCTGCCTTCCACTTGCTCCTTTCCTCTCAATCTTGTCAGAGTTTCTCATTATAAAGTCCCCAAAAAGTTTAACTGTCTACGTCTAATTTCTTTAATCAGTTTGCGGTGTTCATTTGCCTCTTGTAGGACTTGTTAATAGGTTTTTTTCTGTCTGTCCATGGTATTCTTTGCATTTTAATGAGCTATGCAGATTTTATTACGGAGGCTAATACGAGAGACTACTTTTTTGCAGACGAAGAAAGAGATTCCCATCTCATGAGAACAATGGAAATAACATCTATTTAAATATAGGGTTTCACGCGTTTAAAGAACAAGACGATCTACTTTATCGCATCTGGTTTTATCCCACAAGGCTCGGTCTCTTTCCACAGGGCACCTACCGAAAGCTTTGCACAAAGCATGAACTCCGTAGCTCCAGCGACGACCCCCAGGCGTCGCTGAGAAAATTGCATTCATTAACCGAACTACGATGCTCTGAATCGAACCCACAACCTTCGGTTCGCGAGGCCGGTAGGGTTACCACTTCGCGACGGAGACTCCCATGCGTTATATTCTGTGGTATCGTACATGTTTATTTGTCAACAGAACGACCTACGGCCTTCGTACATTTTATTTAAGTATTCAGACTCTCTCATCATATATCGAAGTGCATGGGTGCTATTTTCAAAGTCTTTTGCGTTCTTGTCTACACCAGGTGGGGGTGGATTAATGTTATCTGTTATGTTCTTGTTTTCAGCAGGTGGGGATTAAGTAATGTTATCTGTTGTGTTCTTGTCTCCACCAGATGGGGTGAAGTAATGTTATCTATTGTGTTTTTGTTTACACCAAATAAGATGAATTAATGTTATCTATTATGTTCTTGTCTGCACCACATGGGATGAATTAATGTTATCTATTGTGTTCTTGTCTCCACCACATGGTATGAAGTAATGTTATCTATTGTGTTCTTATCTCCATCACATGGTATGAAGTAATGTTATCTATTGTGTTCTTATCTCCACCACATGGTATGAAGTAATGTTATCAGTTGTGTTCTTGCCTCCACCACATGGAATGAAGTAATGTTATCAGTTGTGTTCTTGTATCCACCACATGGGATGAAGTAATGTTATCAGTTGTGTTCTTGCTTCCACCACATGGGATGAAGTAATGTTATCAGTTGTGTTCTTGTCTCCGCCACATGAGATGAAGTAATGTTATCAGTTGTGTTCTTGTCTCCACCACATGGGATGAAGTAATGTTATCAGTTGTGTTCTTGCTTCCACCACATGGGATGAAGTAATGTTATCAGTTGTGTTATTGCCTCCACCACATGGGATGAAGTAATGTTATCTATTGTGTTCTTGTCTCCACCACATGGGATGAAGTAATGTTATCAGTTGTGTTCTTGCCTCCACCACATGGCATGAAGTAATGTTATCAATTGTGTTCTTGTCTCCACCACATGGGATGAAGTAATGTTATCAGTTGTGTTCTTGTCATCACCAGATGCGGTGAAGTAATGTTATATGTTGTGTTTTTGTTTACACCATATGAGATGAACTAATGTTATCTATTGTGTTCTTGTCTCTACCACATGGGATGGAGTAATGTTATCTATTGTGTTCTTGTCTCCACCAAATAGGTTGAAGTAATGTTATCTATTGTGTTCTTATCTCCACCACATGGGATGAAGTAATGTTATAAGTTGTGTTCTTGTCTCCACCAGGTGGGGATGAATTAATGTTATCTATTGTGTTCTTGTCTCCACCAGGTGGAGATGAGTGTCCCGGTTATTTCGACTTCCTGTGTCGCAACCTGCTGTGTATAGACCAAGAGCTCATGTGTGACGGGGTGGATCACTGCGGGGATGGATCTGACGAGAGCCCGTCGGTTGATTGCTCTGTTTCAGGTAGGATCTTTGACAATCTGGTGGGATCTTTGACAATCTGGTGGGATCTTTGACAATCTGGTGGGATCTTTGACAATCTGATGGGATCTTTGACAATCTGATGGGATCTTTGACAATCTGATGGGATCTTTGACAATCTGGTGGGATCTCTGACAACCTGGTAGTATATTTGACAATCTGGTATTATATTTGACAGTATGGTAATATATTTGACAGTCTAGTAAGTCCTTTGATAATCTAATAGAATTTTTGACAACCAGGTATGTTCTTCGACAGTGCTAGTTTCAGTCTGTCTTTTAAAATTGGACATTGTCTTTTATCGAATATCTGTTTCTGTGTACAGCGAATGCATGTGGTGCTGTCCAGGCTCTGGTACTCTCTATCATTGAGTACTTTCTGTACATCCTGATAATACAATCCACACAAACTAAATGTTCAAGAAATCGGTTTAAAATGCGACATGCTGAAAAAGCTTTCACCAGTATGCCGACTCAGAGAAATCAGTCTTGGTGACTGAAACCCATCCTACAATCTCTGTCAACATAACTCTGTACATAAATCTCAGAAGGCGAGATCCGGCAGTGGTGGACACTGAAGTCAAAGAGCTAATAGATGGAACACTGAAGAGAGCGAAGCAGTGGTGCTTAAGTACGGATCTGTAGTTCGGGGCAAGCGGAGTGCATGGACATTCTCAGCAAGCTCGAAATGTAAAACTGCCAAGTAAATATGTGGTGCCTTTATTGTGATAACAAGCAGCCTCACAATGGAAACAATGGCAGTAACCAATGCCCTGATTTTAGCGAGAACGATGAAGAACTCATACGCATTTATATTGGACGACTCAATGAACATGCTCAAGAATGTCCAGATTGGTCTCGACATGAGCGGCTCGACACTGAACACATACACCTGGTCCAGCTTGCTTTCATCTATGTGCTCGGCTATTTAGATGCGAAAGGTAACAAGGCTATAGGTTGATGGACATAGCGATGATTGAGGAGGGAAGAGCAATGGATGGGCAAGACTTCATTAGCGCCGTAAGAGACGCTGAAAGAATGGATGGCTTTAGGGACAAATGGAAATCTGCTTTCTTATCAAGAGTGACGCAGATGGGAGAGTGAGAAGGGTGACGTCAGACACGGATATTTTATCAAAAGCACAAAACATTTGGTTAAACAACACAGAACTTTGACAATTAGTTAATACACGATGGCGGAAATGTTAAGGAGGAGATCGGAGCACATATGGATCTGTCTAATGTGAACTTTGTCTCTGTGCTTTATTTTCTTTAAAAATATGTAGAATACTCGTCGTGGCTTCCCGAGACATTCTCAGCATCTTCATGGCGTCAGACACAACAGGAAGCAAGGAATGGTAACCTTAGCTGACCATGCTTGTCGTAAGAGGCGACACAGACGGGTTGGAGTGAGACAGCCCACAACATCCCATAGACGACACAGAAGGGTTGGAGTGAGACAGCCTACAACATCCCATAGACGACACAGAAGGGTTGGAGTGAGACAGTCCACAACATCCCATAGACGACACAGAAGGGTTGGAGTGAGACAGCCCACAACATCACATAGACGACACAGAAGGGTTGGAGTAAGACAGCCCACAATATCCCATAGACGACACAGAAGGGTTGGCGAGAGAAGGGTTGGCGAGAGACAGCTCACAACATCCTATAGATGAATGCAACAACAACATCCAGCGTATCGTGAACCGTCTACAAGAGGCATTGGCTTGAGTAGGTTGGGGGGGGGGAGGCCGTTGTTCTATTGGTAGAAGATGAGGAGGAGAAGTTGGGGGGGGGGGGGAGAGACAGAGATGAAGCAGAAGCAGAAGGAAGGGGGGGGGGTGATGATGAGGAGGAAAACAAGAGAAGAAGAAGTAGGAGGAGGAAGTGGAGATTGAAGAGGAGGAGAAGGTTCAGAATCAGTAAAAAGTTGAGGGCGAGGAAAAGGAAGAGGAGGAGGAGGTGAAGAAGAAGTAAAATAAGACACAGCAGAAGAAGAAGAGGCAGCAGCACAACGCTATTGTTATTCAGCATAAACAATATCAATAACAATATCGTTTTATCCTCAGGGCTATGGAAACACAGCTTTAAATGGAGCATGCCATATCTGGGTGAGTACTCACACAACCAACACTCGTGTAGTTCAATCGTGCTCTTGTCACAGGCTTCATTTTATCATACATTATTACTTAGCTTTTCTTTATTTTCATTAGCTGAGGTCTTTACTACTGTGCTATACAAACCACTTCGTATCTAGGACATTCAAGGATATGTAAGATGAAAGGGGGGGGGGGGTGGAATATTGTTGACAGAGAAGAATGTTGAGAACCTCGTGTACAGAGAAGAAAACACACTGTGTGGTATTCACAGCTGCAGGTATTGCTAAACACAATGTTAGATGTATATCCTTTACATGACGTAGTAGTCAACCCCAGCATTTATTAGCTATTCGTGATTCCGAGGCAATTTTACGTTCAGTAGTATATAGAGAGACGAGTGGAGACGGATTGTATCTGCAGCAAAGAACCTCAATCGCTCGATATGCTGAAGAAGAAGAAGAAGAAGAAGAAGAAGAAGAAGAAGAAGAAGAAGAAGAAGAAGAAGAAGAAGAAGAAGACGAAGAAGAAGAAGAAGAAGAAGAAGAAGAAGAAGAAGTATACCTTTGATTTCTGAACGACCATCACCTACGCGATTTCATTAACAAAAACAGCAAGATGGTCTGCTGCGTCCGTAACACCTTCGCCACGGATCAAGTATTGCTAGGTCATGTATAAAGGACACAAAAGAAGGACGCGTGATATTTAAGGGGCATTTCATCAAAACGTATGGAATGGGCAAGCTAGTTTTGCGTCAGAAAGTGCTAGACATGAAAGGTTGACGAGGACAGGGAAAGTTGTACGCAAGAAGAAGAAGAAGAAGAAGAAGAAGAAAGAAGAAGAAGAAGAAGAAGAAGAAGAAGAAGAAGAAGAAGAAGAAGAAGAAGAAGAAGAGGAAGAAGAAGAAGAAGAAGAAGAAGAAGAAGAAGAAGAAGAGAAGAAGAAGAAGAAGAAGAAGAAGAAGAAGAAGAAGAAGAAGAAGAAGAAGAAGAAGAAGAAGAAGAAGAAGAAGGAGGAGGAGAAGGAGAAGAAGAAGAAGAAGAAGAAGAAGAAGAAGAAGAAGAAGAAGAAGAAGAAGAAGAAGAAGAAGAAGAAGAAGCAAATTCCTCCTGAGATACGGATCACTATCCCTAACGCTCATAGAGACAAGTTCTAAGTATGGCTCATTGGCATTCTATTGCCTGGATACACGGCCCCCCGCTTGTTGCGGCCTCCCAGTCGGTCCATGACACTCGTTCTCCCCCTGTCAACCCCATAGACTGACAGTCACCACCAGCATGATGCGCCTAATGACAGTAACAGAGACAGCGAGCAGTCTTAGTAGACGTCGGCTCACTAACCCGGATGTAAGCAGTCATGCTTTTTGCCGCTTACTGCAATCAGCTTTTATGCTGCGTAGTCTTTGCTGCAACGTTTATTTTTTCAAAAGCCAAGGTCATACCTAACTATAAACTGACTATTATTAATTGTACCTATAGATGATGTCATGGTAGATACAGCCGCCGGAGTGTGAAATAACCATCATCATCAAGTTTTTAGCCCTTTGGCTGGTCGAGTAGTTTCCTGATAATGTCATTTTATATTTGAAATTTTGTATTGTGTCTGTATCTATAGACCACGTACGTTTGTTTTGATAGATCTAGAAAGGGGGTGAGTCGATCCTAGAGCTGTGGTGGGATTACGTCTCGAACGTCTCAAAACAGGGTATGAAAGCAAACCAGGAGAAAGACATCAGGGTCATGACCCGGGTGGGCCCGCCCCTAGAGAGTATCAGGAAGGTAAAGGACTGAAAAATTATTGAAAAGGGGGCACCTTCTGACGATCAGAAGCACAACACAATTGACTCGACGCGCTATCGAGAGCACGTCGCCTAATCGGAAGCCGGCAGCGTGTTAGAAAATGGCACGTGACAAGAAAAACTCAAGTAGACACACCCGGATGGCTGTTATAAAGGCCGAGAATGAAGACCAGCTATTAAAAATACAAGATATGAAAGAAAGGACATCAAATACTCTACAAGAGATATTAGCACTGCTCAGTACCCAGACAGCCACACCCGAACCAGAAGATGCAAGACCACAGACAGAAGAAGAAGCAACAAAGGAAGGGAGATATCGCTCATCACCAAGATCCGACTGGCGAACACCGAGAAGATCCGAAGGCAACTCACGACGGGGAAATAGGAGGAATACCAGGAGAGACGACAACTGGTAAAACTCCCTGAAGGAAACAGCACCATAAGACGGGGTGAGACCACAATTACTCCAGGCCTCAATAAGTGCGCGAAAAACCTCATCAAGAACTTACCGATCAACCATCAGAAGCCGAGAAGCTGACAACAAGCAGTCCAAAGTACGAAAGACAAACTACAAGCTAGATCATAAACACCCCAACATAGCCAAGTCGAAAACTCGAAGGCTGAAAGGGGTACTCGTACCAAAAATTGGATTGGATTGGACGATCAGAAGTATCTTGTTGTGTTCGCTCCGCGGAGTTTTTATCACTGGTAAGTGTTCCTACTGTGCCACTATTGTTTCCTATCGCTGCTGGTGGTCTTGGTATAACCATTTCACTGACGTCCACAGCGGAGACGACACTTCCCAACAAGCCGGCCTGTAACGGGATTGTCTGCGGGAGAGTCTGCTTGTCTCTGGACCAGATCTGTGACGGTGTTGTTGACTGTGATGGGCGGGAAGATGAGGACAATTGTGGTCAGTGTGTTTGTTATTGTTGCTTGTAGTTATAGTCTCTACAGTCAGGTCTTAGTCAGATATGACTGAGCTACCGTATGACAGTCGACGGTACTACCTGCTTTCTGTTAGCACTGAGTGTTGGGCGGCGCCCACCAAACCCGACACCCCACATTGTGTCGAGGGCTTCGGGCGGAGGACAATTGGGATAGTACAAGCCTTTCTATAGTGCAAGGAAATGCAACCTAAAGACTAAATGTCATGGCAGGGCAGAGCAGGCTCTAAGCATTGGTCAGCAAGTGGTCTAGGATCGAAGCCCCGACAGGCGGACAGTTAGAGCATTGTAAGCTGATCCGACAGCTTCTGCAGCTTGTCGTGTTCCTGACGTATTGGTGTTACCTTTCCTCTGGAGTAAACTGAGCAGACCGAGAGAGGGATCATGCTTCATGGGCAACGCATGGTCACTAAATTTAGCCCAGGCTTTGTGCTATGCTGAGGTATAACGCCATATTATAAACTATCGTCTGTCAAGACGGCAAGGCGCCAGTCGATATATTCACTCTCATCCTTTTGTGCAGGTGCATATAGGTACGTGGTAATGGCAAAGACGATTGGATACAGCCTCTAGGGTACCCCAGGGCAAAGGAGATATCATCATCTTGAGCCATGTTAATAGGCATGGGTGGTCATGTCTCACCATCTCACGCGATCACCAGAGTCGTGGTTCAGCTCTGTGTTTCTCTCTCGATTATACCACGTGGTCAAGCCATCCAGGCATTCATCTCTCTTCCCCCATCCCCCTCTTATTCTTTAACCTCAGTCTTGCCAGTTGTCACCATGTTCTCCAGTTTATTTCTTCTCATAACCTGCCCATAAATCTTGACTGGCTACTTCTATGTTCTTTAATCAGTTTACGGCTTTCATTTGTTTCTTGTATGTCTTGCTAATTGGTATTTCTGTCTATCCATGGTTTTGTTTGCATTTTTCTCAGAAATCACTTTTCCACTGCCATTAGATGATTTTCGGCTTTTCTGCTCATTATCCACGTTTCACATCCATTTACAAGTATAGGTTCTATGTAGCACCTCAACACTCTTTTTCTTGTTTACAACTTTTCATTGATCAGTATGTTTTCCATCTTCCAAAAGGCCACCTTAGCCATAACCATTATTATTATAATCTCTTCAAATTACCTCCCATCAGATGTTAAGACTGCTTAGAGATAATTGTAGCGATTCACTTGTTTAAGAATGTTCCCATTTACCCGTATATCACATTGCCTTATTTCTTTCTTCTTAGAGATGAGGGAGTTATAATACTATTCATAAATGATAGACAGTTTCACGCGTAAACATAAATTGGCGACTACATGTGGCTACGAACGATGTAATCGGGAATATCCGGTTCGACACCAGCAGGAAGAGTCGTAGTATAGGACGGAGCTGAGATGTGTCTAATCAAATGGTCACAAAAAATATCTGTATTCCTAGACACCGTCTGAGAGAGACGGAGAACATATAGACATGTAGGGAGTGCCACAACCTTGGTGTTGCGTGACACTTTCTGGAAGATATATTATCTTCACCGGCTCGCTGTCTGTCCTGTGGGTTGCAGAAAACATTGACCGGTCTAGGGCTAACCCCAGCAAGGTAACTAAAACTGCAGACCAGACAGCTACATATCACAATGCTCGGATAATCATGCAGTGAATCCCCAATCACTCTAAAATACTTAGTAATAATAAAGTAGACCAACATGAAAGTACTGCCATAACTATGATGCAGAAATCCAGGCAATCAAGATAGCAACAGAGAAATTACTAAATACCGGCCATTGTACACAGCCTGTTGTGGTATTGACAGATACAAAATCAGTACTTGAGGCGCTCCTGTCTGGGAAATTGCCAGCACTACGTTCACTACTTTCTGAACTTGGCAGCCAGCGTAAGGTCGCCATACAATGGATACCATCTCACTGTGGAGTACCCGGAAACGACAGAAATGATAAACTGGTTAAGGAAGGAGCAATAGAAGAAGAACCTGATGTATTCATAACAAAAAGAAGTTATTTACATATCCTTTACGGACGTAGCAGTCAACTCCAGCAGTTTTTGGCTGTTGGTGATTCCTGGGAAAGTTTACGTTCAGTACTTATCCATTGCTTTCTGAACGACCAGCACCCATACCATTTCATAAAAAAACCAACACAGCTGTTTTTCTAACGCGGGTATGCGGGATTACGAACTGCGTCCGTAACACCTTCACCACGGAGCAGGAGATGTATCCATTACACACAAACAAAAGAAAAGAATGATCACATCAGTCAGAAAGCCACCAAAACCTGCTCAAGACGACTACCACCCTGTGGACAGACCAGAACAAATCATTATTCTTGGGAAATAAAAGCTCCCGGGGTGATACTGACCTCATTACTCACCAACTGGTCTATAGAAACATGGGACCAGCACTGTGTCCTTAATGCGCCTTAAGACATGCAACGGAATCCTTGACCTACTTACTATGGTTTTGTTTTTGTTTTGCATGTCCCTTTTACAGGACATTGCTGTCAACGCCAGCATTTTACTGCTGATGTTCATGTCTTGGCAAGTTTACCTTCAGTAGTTTGCCATTGCTTTCTGAACGACCGGCTCCCATACCAATTAGTTAAAACCCAGCACCACGCGGTCTGCTGCCAAATCGCGCACAGCCGTGTTTCGAACGCAGGTAAGCGGGCTTACGAATCGCGTCTGTAAGACCTTTGCCACGGAGACGGCCTATGTTTATTAACACTTATAAATGTCAGTATAGTTTGGAAAGTTAGTTAGTTGCAAGACGTTGCAGTCAAACCCAGCATGGTTTGGCTGTTTGTGATGTCTTGGTAAGTTTACATTCAGTAGTTTGCCATTGCTTTCTAAACGACCGGAACTCATACCTTTGTTTGGAAACCAACGCTAGGCAGCCGGCTGCCAAATCGCACGCAGCTGTGTTTCGAACACAGTATGCGGCATTACGAAGTGCGTCCGTAATCCCTTGGCCTCAGAGCCGGGGTTGATAATATCATGAGCGCTGTTGGGCGAGGGTTTGACACCTGCGTTCATCGTCCGCTAACAGAGGAAAAGACTTACCACCTATTTCTTCGTGTACTCAGACCTGGACAATCTGATGGCTCTATCATTATCACATCGCAGCCCCATAGCACGTTCCTGCTTCAGAACAGGAACGGAGCATAATTGGGGGACTATTTGCCGTGAAGTTGGAACCGCGACTAACTAACTAACTAACTAACTAACTAATTAACTAACTAACTAACTACCACATTTGTAACAAATTATTAGATGTTACAACTTCGTAATACAAAATTGACAATATTTTTGTAACATTTCGTTTCAGCGAAAACACCAGGACAAAGCAACAGCGGAACAAATCAATTTGACAACTCTCCCATCTGGCTGCCTTCATTTGTGATGTTCTTGTTTACTATTCACACAATTCTGACCAAGAGATGACGTGTCTAACGTGTACCAATTTATCACTACCCTCTGTGAATATCTGTGAATAAATGAAGCGTGTGTTTTGGCAGTGACCAGATGGACACACCGAAAACTAACATGAATGCATTATAAACGTTGAGTATTTTATCATTATACTGTACTATTCTGTGAAAGTGTTAAAACAAATTTAGTTGCGTATCCTTTAGAGGACGTCCCAGTCAACCCCAGCATTTTTGGGCTGTTTGTGATTTCTTGGCAAGTTTACGTTCAATATTTTGCCATTGCGTTCTGAGAGATCGGCACTCACACCTTTTGAAGATTGAGCACAACCAACTACTGGCTACGCTGATCGTATTCCGGCACGAACCTTTGGTCTTGTCCACGTCAGATTGGAAGCACTTGACTCGAGTTTCGCTCTTGTTTGAGCTCGTCGGTAGTGCATATCCCTGACTGGACCCGGAATTGAACTCCGGATCACTGTCATGTGAGACGGGTGTGTAACCACTAGACCACGCTAGACGCGACCAAATTATCTCACTAGAATATCACAACGTCACCCATTGTAGGCTATAGCTCAAAATTTGTCCGATCTCCGCGACTGACATCCTTCAGTCGATGTTGCCCCGAATGATCAGGTCTTCTCGATTTGTCAAGGCACACCAGGTGCCTAAAGTCCAGCGAGCAGTGATCAAATTTATTTATGATTTATTCATACCATTGTACAAAAACCAACGCAAGGGTGTCTGCTTCCAAATCGCACATAGCTATTTCAAACGCGGAATGCGGAATTGCGACGCTAACCCCTTCACCAAAGCACCTGTGAAAGTATATTTCTTCATAATGGCTCGTTGGAATGCCTTAAACGTTACTATGTCCGCCATTTGCTTACACAGACCTGATTCAATTCGTACCGTGGACTGAATTTGTATTAAAAACAATAACAAGGTGGTTTACCACCCTCGCAAAAACAGAGTAGTGGATTGGACATTCAGTCTTCTCAGACAAGGGCGAAAAACTCAGAAGGAACACAGTTCTAGATTGTACAGACACAGCTCCAGATTACCAACATTGGAATGCAGGGACTGGCCCGCAGGTCAAAGAAATGCTTGGGAGTTTGTGGCGAAGATTGGTGGACAGTGTTTGGTAAAGGAGAGCCTGGTATTTGATACCACAACATCTGAGAATGGAGGTGGGGGGAATCACGGCGGCGTTCAGCTGGCTGGAGGACAAACAGTACACTGATGTCGTGAGTGTAGTGGACTCACAAAGTACGATGAGAAAGGTGAAGGCTGGTATGCTTCGGGCATAGTGGCAGGCTTCAATTCAAGAATAAAAAATAGAGAGCATCTTTTGGACCCCACCCAGGACATGTTGGTGTGGTGGGAAACAAACAGGCGGACAGATTGGCTAGATCCCTACCACTCGGGGGTTATTGGTGCATGGTAAGGCAGATGTAGTTCCTTGGGATCGTGTGTATAGTGCAGAAGGACGGCCTGGAGAGAATGGTTCCGCAGGGAGTGACCAGACGATCTGACCAACACCCAGGACACCGAGGATAGACCAGACGGACACATAATCATATGGCAACTGGTACCACTAGTATTGGGACTCCTCGCTGATTGTCGAAAATGAGGGCGGAGCACAATGGAAGTGTCCCGATTTATGCGATGTCGGTTCTTGACTAAGCTCAACTCAGCTCCAGAAATACTAGCGAAGTATGAACTAACAAGAATCATCATGCGCCTGGCTTAGACTAGGTGTCGGCGATCACATCTCTCAAAACCCCTCTGTGGGTTGACATTTTGATGACGTCAATGTTGCTTATATCATTATTTATTGCACAATTGTTTACCTTTTACACACATATTTATTTGATGTGAATTGTATCTTCAAGTCGGTCGCATAAAAGTGTAGTTGATAGGGGGCTACATTAATAATGTGGTCAGTGCAGAAATGACACAACTTAAACTAACACAAAAAGATGAATACCTAAGCTTGAATATACAACAAGGATATTCACACAGTAATTTGAATTGTGTACCAGGGCACATTTCAACTGACTATCATTGTCTTGTTGTTTGCACATAGTTGGTTTAAAAAAAAATATGAATGGCTATTGCCTCTGTGGGCTTTAACAGGCAACCATTTTGTGCTATTACAATTTATTTTATTAGGGTAATTGATGGAGAATTAAACAGATGTTATGAGCGCTGTGGGACGCCTCCATTTGTCGCCCACTAACACAGGAGCAGGCTGGCCACCCATTTCTCCATGCGTGCAGGAGTGCAAGGTGTTGCTGGTCCCATCAAACCGCCAACCCATCATAGTGGGTTCCTGCTTTGGGACATGTCGTGTTTTGGTCGGTGGGGGATAAACTGTCATACGAGGGTAAGTTAATAATAAGTGACAAATGGCTGTAGAAAAATAACTAAAGATAACAACTTGAAACCAGTTTATTTGTATACATACATTGTACCTTTAATTCTCAACATAATTTCTACCAACATTGATGCACTTATCCCATCGTTTTATCAGTCCTCCCTGTAACAAGACCCCCGGGGCTTGGACAGGTATGTTACTATAGTTAATATCCCCAGCCTTTGCTCCGACCACCCCAATAGGACTTTACATCTACAAGGCCCCACACAAGCCGGGACAGCTGACCTTCCCCTCCCCACTTATGGGTTCCTACCCACAGGGAGCTCGGACAAGACAACGGACAAGACGTCATACCAGCACTCAAAGCCATGGCTAACAATGCAAAATTTAATTTCTGAATACGTCAACTGAATTAAGCGAGGGATGGTTCAAAAGCCTGGATAGAAGACAATATGTACACAGCGAGAAGATCTAAAGATGATCAGTCATCATCACAGAGCATGTGACTTCAGTAAGTGCCGTCGTCCCGTCGTTGCTAACGACTCACCCGATGACTCTCCAGTGCAAAAAAAACTTCAAATCGTTGACTCTTCCAAAGTTCTCTCCCTCCACTGTGAATAAGATCTCGCACTGGTCAGGTGACCGATACCTGACTGACACTTCAACACTGTTCGCTGGTCATCCCTCGATGACAGAAGAAATCACAAGATCGACTCTAATGATGACTTGTTGGCAGACACTAGTGTTCTAGATGTCCCCACCTGATGATAAGCACGGCTGCACAACACACTCGAATATAAGAGCCTAGTTGCTATCCAGATGATAAGTACTGCTGCACAACACGATATAATATAATAGACTGGTTGTTCTTTGGCATCTCAACTTAATGAGAGGTCCATGTCTGCAACGCATACCTGGAGCGTTGGCTCCATGTATAACAAGTGACAAGTCACTAATTCAACATGTCTATGCCGGAATTCAACATAGTCACAGGGTCACTTCTACACTGTTCTGTAGACCACTAATGACTTCAGAGATCACCAATGTCTCAATCAAACACACCTAGGAAGAGGGTAGCTCCTTACCCGAAAACGTCTGCTCCTCCGGTGTTCTCGAAGATCACAACTACTGCTGTAGGTCATTGACCACGTTCAGGTTTTCTGAAGAATCTCAAATTTAGAGTTACACCGGAGTTTGATGAACTATTATACATTGGCCTTCATTAAGACCCAGCCGGGCCCCAAAACATATAAACTGACCATCATAATGAACCTCACTAGAGTCGATGTCCTTCCACTCTACTGGACTACTGTCCTAGGTAAATACACCTGTCCCTAAAACATTGCCTGGAATGATCAGAACTTCACCAGCACCTTACTGGCATGAATCAGGAGACGCATCAGTCCTAGACCCCACCTGGATCAGTTGACTAAATCTTCCTCAGATTCTTCACGGCTGTCTTATCTTAGATTCACTGTACCATTCTACCACTCAGGCATCTTTCATGTGTTGACTTTGGCAGATTCAGTTGACCTCTCCCAGTATTGCCTCAAACATAACCTTGACTGGCACTGGAATGAGCTGGTCCCATGGAGTCTCTGGTTTAACTCCTCAAATCTCCATCATATAACAGATTCTGAAACATGGAGGTTGGTGTGAGTACTCAGCTATAACTAGGACTAACCTGCACCTCAACCTTTTCACATGCCTCAGAATAATATACATATATAATATATGATATACTAGATCATCTCCTAACTACGAAGTATTGGCATGAGGGTGCGAGAGAAAGCAATAGTACGCAAGTGTATAGTCAAGTAACTCGTCTGGGCACATCTGGCCCGATAGCACCAGAGTAGGCTGTTTGACTCTGTCAAAGGATCCTGCTACCTGGTGTTATTCCCACACTCCATTTCTCTTCACCAACACGAACCATAGAATACACCTACTTACCTTTCAGTGTAGCGGTTACAGTATCTAGGAGGTGTCCAGCCGGACATATCCTCCTCATCCACATAACTCAACAATTAATTAATCACTTAACCCATTGATCAATTAATTAAACATAACTCATTAATGACTATATAACCTTAATAAATTATATACATCATAATTCATTAACATAGCATTAACAAATTATAAATCATGAATTGTTAAACTTAACTAACAAACTCATAAACAAAGCAACAGCTTTCCGTCCTGGGATCTCTGTCCCAGAACAGGTTTGGCCTTTATTATTTGACCTTCTCTCATGACGGTCAAGTCTGTGCAGGTCGATCACAGATATTGTGGCAATCCACCACAGCTGCTGTGGAAAAAAGCACCTTGCTTCCGTGGCGAGTTAGGCCACGTCGTCCATTTTAGAGTAGCATCCAGCCCCTCATCCCCTAAATCTCCAGTCCTTCAACAAGTATGCCTTAAATAGCTTGGGCGTAGCTCCCACTTCCTAGTAGCTAAGTTACCCCACTTATAGGGCTAGGTTTATAGAAGAGAAGAACAACAGAGTCAGACATCATTCTGTTCACAGTTCGGATCGTCATCAACGCAACGGCCTCCATTATAGAGCGTCGCTTCGCTCTCGGTCGGGTATGTTAATTCAATCTTCGCCTAAAGTCGCTTAAAAGTCGACAGGGCCGACTTCATTGCACCAGGTTTTATCCCATATGGCTCGGTCTCTTTTCGCAGCATGGAAAGCGTTGCACAAAGCACGAACTCCGTAGCTTTTATAAACGACCAACAGGAGTCTCCGAAACATTTAACTCATAAACCGAAGGACGCGGCCCGGAATAGAACCCACAACCTTCGGAGCACGAGTCAAACGGCTTGACCACTTCGCCACAGAGACTCCTGGTCAACCCTCGGTTACGCACAATCCTTTGGTCGGACAGGCCAAATAAACAGTTGGTCAGACTGGCCAAATAAACATTCGGTCTGGCAGACAGTATACGCACGATCAGGCACGCATATTCACTCAGGCGGGCAGGCATATAAATAAGTAGTGACCTCATAAATCCACAAATAATTCCTATCTGCCTCTATCCAGTAAATACAAAACAAATCTACATAGAGGTGGAATAGCACTGACATTCTCACTTAGCAAATACTTACCTTCACATCCCAATGGAAATAAAACCACCTTGATTCCAGGAATCAATAAACACCACTTATATAAGGCATACGTTATAGCACTCTCTAGCTAAGCAGACCACAAATTACTGGCTAGCTCAAGCTAATAACTTATCACCATTACTGCCTTTAGCACCACACAGTCTAGTGTCAAAATTCCTCACAGCCCTAAGAATGTATTCACTAAACCAGATAGTTAACACACTTGCTACACAACTGTTAAATTACCCAAACCTACCTACATGTAGCAGTGATAACTTAATAGTACATTTCACTAACAATGCATATAATTGTAATCTAACATCCTTAAAATCTATCTCCTACAATAACATCAGTTTTACACAACTGATCAGATGTGACTAAACACACGCCTGAGGTTTAGACGCGTGCACACACACACACACACACACACACACACACACACACACACACACACACACACACACACACACACACACACACACACACACACACACCTGTTAAGACAGGAGACGTCTGACCTAAATATTTCCTAGCCGATCGATAGCTGCTAATTATAAATGCAGACAGGCGGCGGACAATTTATTGGCTTTGCGGAGACAATTTTTTCGTTCGGCGCTTAAAAGTATTTCGGCTGCCGGCGTTTTATTACAGGACAACGGTTAACTAATATTGTATTAAGACATTACCTTAGATCAATGAGTCACCACTTTACTTGACTGCACGGTGTCCCACTCAGCAACAAAAGACATCTTTTCCCTGCAGTCCGTAAATTGCGGCCGTCTCTGACGAGATTTAGATGGCGACTGACAGCGGATAGCTAAGTGCGCAGTCACAATTACATCTCGGGCCTAGAGAATCCCATGGGTCAGGGAGAAATTCAGAATCCCGTGCTCCCCTATGTAATTGTGGGTCCAACGTGACAGCAAACATCACATACGGACTTTGCCGAGTATATTCTAGGATCTTCTAGAAGTCACCTGAATTGTGACGCCAGGAACTATTATAACAGGGGGTTTCCCTAGCTATGTTCCCAATCTAAAGGGAGACAACTCGGCTTATTCCGACCAAAGGGAAATAATGCAGAGGACAGACTGAAATCTGGTCCGTTTCGTTACACTCCCAAACCCGCTGCATAGAAATGCGTGCTCTGTTGTCTAACCCACGTTTTCATCACATTCAACTTTCATGTCATTCGCGAAATGTCTCCCGCCAAGGTGGGTTGTCAGTGTTTATGCTGACGAATGTTTGTCCCGTAAAGCGGTGCATAGCTAGGTAGAAAACGTTACAAGGGTGAGTCAATAAATAAGTCACACAGTTTTGGGGGATGGCAGGTCTATGAAGAAAAAGCACGCAGGTCTATGCAGCGGGTTTGGGAGGACTGATAAAATGATGGGATAAGTACATCAATGTTGGTGGACATTATGTTGAGAAATAATAGGGCCATTGTATGTATAAAAATGAACTGGTTTCAAGTTGTTATCATAGTTAATTATTTTGTTTTACAGCCATTTGTGACTTACTTATTAACCTACCCTTGTATCTGAAATCTGGTTGCCTGTATTTGTAATTTTCTCGTTTAATGTTCATGAGATGGAAATGTACAGTGACTAAGGAAAGATGGTCAAGCAGGTCAGGAATGCACAACAGGTCTAGAAAAAATGTAGGGAATTTACTCGATCTTAGGAACATGCTCGTGAATTATGGAGGAAATTGGAGGCCAGGTGCTGGTTACACGTGCTGGGACTTCAATAATCCCTACACACGACGCTTAAAGGCATAAGTGGAAGAGAACAACAATAACAACACAACTCTGACCAAGAGATGACGTGTTTAGCTTGTATCACTTTATCAACATGGTATCTGTGAATAAATGAAATTATATGTCAGGTTGTGTGGCGCTTATTACTTCAACTGATTGTGTCTGAGATACTTATCTTGTTTGTTTCTTCATTCACTCGCTTTGAAATCATGCCTGCAGCTACTTCTAGTATACTGAATTGATGTTTGCATGTGATTTAACTTTCCTTATTACCAGTGTCTCCCCGCCATCAAGCAAACCCACTCCGACTTTAGAAGTACTTGTAATTTACGTCCCGAGGTCAAGAATTTACCTCCAAATGATGACAGCAGCTCACAGCAGGAACAAGTGTACCTCCACGCATGACCAACTAGACACCCCTATAAAGTGCCTTCATTAGCCAGGTCTATCATACACAATTACATGAACACACATAACCATAGACTTGGTTCTATAAGTGTATATATTATGTCTGCAGTGTTTATACACACACAACAAACATTTGAGTGGACTGGATGACTTTATTTTTCCTCCAGTGTTTATACACACACAACAAACATTTGAGTGGACTGGACAAGTGTTTATTTTCCTTCCGGTATTTATAAACACATACAGCATAGACAACTTTCACAATTATATCTTTGAAAAAGGTTAAAAGGCAAGATAATTGACTTCATTGCACCGAGTTGTATCCCATATGGCTCGGTCTCATTCCGCACAGTGGCCTGCCGAAAGCCTAGCACATGTCTATAGCTTCAGCGATGACCCCCAGGAATTTCAGAGAAAATTGCACCCATGAACTGAAAGATGTAGTAGACCAGAATTGAATCCACAATCTTCGGAGCATGAGGCAGGCGACCCAACCACTTCACCACAGAGACTCTGAACTATAATCATCTCTTGGTTAGTCAGCCAGTCAGTCAGTCAGCCGGTCAGTCAGGCAGTCGGTCAGTCAGTCAGTTAGTCAGACAGTTAGTCAGTCAGTCAGACAGTTAGTCAGTCAGTCAGTTAGTCAGTCCGGTTCCAACTTCACGGCAAAGGGTTGCCCCATTATGCTCCATTCCTGTGCCAGTGAATATCACACAAAATGCTCCTGACTGCCCCACGTGAACACCTCTATGCTTCTACAGTGTGATATACAAAACAGAACTGATTCCCCGCGAGCTGAAAATCAGCATCCTGGCATCGTGGATTGTCCGCACAGCTTTGGGCGGGGCACTACAGGCTGCTGACCCAGTTACAGGATTTATTATTTTACCACAAATTATAACACAGTTCTAACACCTACTACTGACTATTACAAGTATTAGCACATTATATACACCAGTACAAAACTGCCAACAGCACAGATGCCTACACAATTTCGCTACAAAACTAGCAAGTGAAAACACAGTGAGTTACTCGTGTAACGTAATTACAGAATTCACATTTACATTATTATTTTGCACATGCTCTCCTGGATTAGAAACACCAATTCACTTGCAAATATGAGAGAGCTCTTCTTGTAGATGAGAAGAAAGTTCTGTTTCAATGAAATCACTGCTGGGTGAATAAGTGATCGCCGTTTTTTAAACAAACAGATTTTTAAACAGTCTACAGCAGTCGTTCTCAACAGTGGGGAATCCCCCCCCCCCTCCTTCAGGGGGAAATTTTGGGGTTTCCAAAGGGGGGGGGGGAGAGGGATGAAGATTATTTCAAGATCACGTTAATACAAGAATCGATTACTTGATCTTGTTTTTCCCTTCATATTTTACGGTTCTGTACGTCTCACCCTTCTAAAATTAATTTTATAAAGTAAGTAGACCCACAAATCACGTTTTATGTGGACGTCTAGACTTGTTTTAGTATGATGCTTCCATTATTACGTATACTGTGTAAAAAAAAAGGGGGGGGGGGGGGGGTTAGGTAGGAAATACGAAAGGGGAAAGGGGGGAAATGACGTTACGAAATATGTGAAGGGGTGCACGGACCAAATTTGTAGGTAGGAAATACGAAATGGGGGGGGGGGGGGGGGGAGAGGATGACGTTCTGAAAATATGGTGAAAAGGGGGGGGGGGCCACGGGCCAAAAAAGGTTGAGAACCACTGGTCTACAGGTTGGAAATAGAATATATAACATGTGTTTGTGTGGGTGTGTGTGAGTGTTTGGGTATGTGTGAGATTGTGTATGTGTGTGGGGGTCTAGGTTAGCTGTGGGATAGATCTAAACACGCAAATAATGCAACAAGGACAACACGCACCAGATGGTTCCAGCAAGCTATTACAGACAGCCGTTACTTTTCTGATACGGTAACTCTTCCTGATACAGACTGCCGTTACTTTAACTCTTTCTGAAACAGACAGCCGTTACTTTAACTTTTTCTGTTATAGACAGCCGATATTTTAACTCTTTCTGTTACAGACAGCCGTTTCTTAAACCTTTTATATTACAGACAGTCGATACTTTAACTCTTTCTGATACAGACAGCCGTTACTTTAACATTTTATGATACAGACAGTCGTTACTTTAACTATTTCTGTTACAGACAGCCGTTACTTTAACTCTTTCTGATACAGACTGCCGTTACTTTAAATCTTTCTGATACAGACAGCCGTTACTTTAACGTTTTCTTTTACAGACAGTCGATACTTTAACTCTTTCTGTTAGAGACAGCCGATACTTTAAGACTTTATGTTACAGACAGCCGTTACGTTAACTCTTTCTGATACAGAATGCCGTTACTTTAACTCTTTCTGATAAGACTGCCGTTACTTTAACTCTTTCTTATACAGACTGCCGTTACTTTAGCTCTGTCTGATACAGACTGCCGTTACTTAAACTCTTCCTGATACAGACAGCCGTTACTTTAACTTTTTCTGTTACAGACAGCCGTTACTTAAAATCTTTCTGCTACAGACAGCCGTTACTTTAACTCTTTCTTTTACAGACAGCCGTTACTTCATGTTTTTATGTTATAGACAGTGCTTACTTTAACTCATTCTGTTACAGACAGCTTTACTTTAACATTTTATGACACAGAGAGTCGTTACTTTAACTTTTTCCGGTACAGACAGCGGTTACTTCAGCACTTTCTGTTACAGACAGCCGTTACTTAAAATCTTTCTGTTACAGACAGCCGTTACTTTAACTCTGTCTGTTACAGATAGTCGTTACTTTAACTTTTTCTATTACAGACAACCATTACTTTAACCCTTTTTGTTACAGGCAGCCGTTACTTTGACTCTTTCTGTTGCAGACAGTTGTTCCTTTTACTCTTTATGTTACATACAGCCGTTACTTTATCTCTTTCTGTTATAGACAGCCGTTACTTTATCTCTTTCTGTTACAGACAGTCGTTACTTTAGCTCTTTCTGTTACACACAGTCGTTACTTTAGCTCTTTATGTTACACACAGTCGTTACTTTATCTCTTTATGTTACACACAGTCGTTACTTTATCTCTTTCTGTTACAGACAGTCGTTACTTTATCTCTTTATGTTACACACAGTCGTTACTTTATCTCTTTCTGTTACACACAGTCGTTACTTTATCTCTTTCTGTTCCAGACAGCCGTTACTTTATCTCTTTTTGTTACAGACAGCCGTTACTTTATCTCTTTCTGTTACAGACAGCCATTACTTTATCTCTTTCTGTTACAGACAGCCGTTACTTTATCTCTTTCTGTTACAGACAGTCGTTACTTTATCTCTTCTGTTACAGACAGCCGTTACTTTATCTCTTCTGTTACAGACAGTCGTTACTTTATCTCTTTCTGGTTACTGACAAGCCGTTACTTTATATCTTTCTGTTACAGACAGTCGTTACTTTAACTCTTTCTGTTACAGACAGCCGTTACTTTATCTCTTTCTGTTACAGACAGCCATTACTTTATCTCTTTCTGTTACAGACAGCCGTTACTTTATCTCTTTCTGTTACAGACAGTCGTTACTTTATCTCTTTCTGTTACAGACAGCCGTTACTTTATCTCTTTCTGTTACAGACAGTCGTTACTTTATCTCTTTCTGTTACTGACAGCCGTTACTTTATATCTTTCTGTTACAGACAGTCGTTACTTTATCTCTTTCTGTTACAGACAGCCGTTACTTTATATCTTTCTGTTACAGACAGTCGTTACTTTATCTCTTTCTGTTACAGACAGTCGTTACTTTATCTCTTTCTGTTACAGACAGCCGTTACTTTATATCTTTCTGTTACAGACAGCCGTTACTTTATCTCTTTCTGTTACAGACAGTCGTTACTTTATCTCTTTCTGTTACAGACAGCCGTTACTTTATCTCTTTCTGTTACAGACAGTCGTTACTTTATCTCTTTCTGTTATAGACAGCCGTTACTTTATCTCTTTCTGTTACAGACAGTCGTTACTTTATCTCTTTCTGTTACTGACAGCCGTTACTTTATATCTTTCTGTTACAGACAGTCGTTACTTTATCTCTTTCTGTTACAGACAGCCGTTACTTTATATCTTTCTGTTACAGACAGTCGTTACTTTATCTCTTTCTGTTACAGACAGTCGTTACTTTATCTCTTTCTGTTACAGACAGCCGTTACTTTATATCTTTCTGTTACAGACAGCCGTTACTTTATCTCTTTCTGTTACAGACAGTCGTTACTTTATCTCTTTCTGTTACAGACAGCCGTTACTTTATCTCTTTCTGTTACAGACAGTCGTTACTTTATCTCTTTCTGTTATAGACAGCCGTTACTTTATCTCTTTCTGTTACAGACAGTCGTTACTTTATCTCTTTCTGTTACTGACAGCCGTTACTTTATCTCTTTCTGTTACAGACAGTCGTTACTTTATCTCTTTCTGTTATAGACAGCCGTTAGTTTAGCTCTTTCTGTTACAGACAGTCGTTACTTTAGCTCTTTCTGTTACAGACAGTCGTTACTTTATCTCTTTCTGTTAGAGACATGCCGATACTTTAACACTTTATGTTACAGACAGCCGTTACTTACAGATGTTGATGTTGCATAAATTTACTCCAGAACAACTGCACACAACATATCAAGAAAAGCAACATTGAAAAAACATAAGTTATGAATATAAGTAATGCCAATTATGAAATTATTATACAGATTGATTGATTGATTGATTTAGGAACCGACATCACAGCATTCGGGACATTCCCATAAGCGCTCTGTCCCCATCCTCAGCAGCCAGCGAAGAGTTCCAACACTAATAGTTCCTAGTAGCAATCTGATTATATGTCCATCTCGCCTTTCCTCTGAGCGTCGAGCAGATCCCCTCGTCACTCCTCGCTGCCTCATTCTTACCAGACTATGGTGATCCATTTGCTCCTCCGAGGTGTACACGTGCTCCCACAAGGCCGTAACCACGTCTGCCTTGTCATGCATCAATACTCCACCAAGTTTTGCCGAGCCAGCCAATCTGTCCGCCTGTTCATTCCCCAGCACACTGGCATATTATACAGATAAACGACCAAAGGCTAAAACAAGTACACGAATTCAAGTATTTCGAAGACATCTTTACATGAGATGGCAAATTAGAGAGTTAGTCAAGACAAAACAGATCCACGACTCTGCTGATCGTTGTAAGCTGGCGAAACGTGACCGCCCATGGTTATCGATATGGCACATGATGATGCAAGAACATATGCTATTTTGTCTTTAAAGTCCCACTATGTATCTTTCTAGATTTTGATTATTGCCAAATTGTCGTGAAACAAATTAAAGTAACTTGGAGAAACTACGGCTCTAATATTGAAGATTGTTGGCCTTTAACAAGCCTTTTAAAACTTTTGAGTGTTAAAGCTTCTGCATTTGTATTGTTAGTATTTAACAGGCATGCAGCGTGTATGGTATTTGTGTAGGCCTGTTTAACAGGGAGTTTGTGTGTCGAATCGGTGTGCAAGGCGTTTCAACATCAAATTACAAAGTATATTTACATAGTATGCATAAAGTATGAACAAAAAAAATTAACTTAAAAGAATGTCCTTTCACACCTACAATATTTAAGGAAATGTTGGTGTGGGTGCCGGATGCCCATGAAGCAAAACAAAACGCTGGAAAACCTGATGTGGACCAGACACGCGGCCAACTCTTGTACCACTTTTTGTTTTTGTATGGCCTTTAACAAGCCTGCCAAAGATTGTCATAGCTATAGCACTACCTCCGTACTATTAGAGGGATAAAACCAATGAATGACATATCGAGAAGAAATAGTAAAATGGGTTATACAATTCTCACGCTGGTAAAATACAGCCAAAATTTTTATAAATCAATTTAAAGATAACATACTTTAGTATTCTATTATTTACAAAGCTTATGTGCGTTATTAAATTCTTTAAGAATTTTATAAAATTTTTAGAAAAATACTAGAATTTTTGAATAACACATTACAATCCACAGCATTAAGTATTGTCCCTTGAAAATAGTTTACGTTGTTATGTCCCCTACGAGCAGTCAAACTGAAAAACATCAGATGACTGTGGAAATGTGGTTTCTGAGGGAAGTGCAAAGAATACCATGGACAGACATAAAAGCCAATGACCAAGTACTACAAGAAATAAATGAAAACCGTGAATTGATTGGATAAATTAGACGTAGACAGTCAACATGTTATGAGAAGAAATACATTGGGGAACTTGGTGACAACTGGCAAGATCGAGGGGAAGAGAACAAGGGGAAGATCGAGAAGTAAATACCTGTATAGCTTGACCACGTGGCATTGTCGAGACAGGAACACGGAGATGATCCATGACTCTGGTGATCGAGTGAAATGGGGAAATCCCGACCGCCCACGCTTACCGGCATGACACATGATGGATGGATGGAAGTTTAACCTTCTCTAAAGGATACAAGCGCTCGCTTTTAAACTTCTGGTGTGCCGGCGCCAAGGTAGCGGTATCATTCCCTACTCCCGTTAGTTAAGATTTAAACGTTGACTTCTCATTCAGAAAGCAAGGGCAAACTACACAAATTAAAATTGCCTAGTAAACCAGCTTAAGGTTGAAGTTAATCGACATGTCTAATAAAGGACATGATCATATTTTCGTCACTGGAACTTCCGGATTGCAATCATATATTTTTTTACTTTTTGGGTTTCGCTCGTTTTTAATTCAAGCGTACTCCATTATCGTGCTACTAACACTAGGACATTAGACTGATTTTTGCGTGTGGACTAGCTTTCCTTATAATCAGTGTCGCCTCGTCTTAAGGTGAACCCACTCAGACTTTTGAGGTTCTTGTACTTTCTTTCTTTTATGTTGCATATCCTTTACGGACGTAGCAGTCAACCCCAGCAATTGTTTCCTGTTCGTGATTCCTGGGTAAGTTTTACGTTCAGTAGTTTGCCATTGCTTTCTGAACGACCGGCTCCCATACCAACACGCTATAACACAACGGGACACGGTCCGCTGCCGAATCGGTCACCGCTGCGTTTTGAACGCCTGGTATGCGGCTCACGAACCGCGTTCGAAAGTCCGCGACCACTGAAGCCGGCTTTCGAAATTTACATCCCCAAATCAAGGACCAGAAGTCAGTATTTTAGTCCATCTCACCGGTAGTAGGTGTTTAACACGCTAACTCGACATCAGCGCACTGGATGTTTAAGAACGAGCAGTCTTATCCATTCGGCCATGCTGACCTACATCACAGCCATGAATCTCACGCAATAACTTGTAAATAGGGTTTAATGCGTTGTGATATGTTGTTGACCGCCGCGTCGTGTCTGCGCAGTGTAGAAATCCTTATCTACAGGCGGCGATCTACAGGTAGCTTTAGATAAAAAATTAGACAATTTTGAGAACAAATGTCTTAGAAGACTTCTAAACATCCACTGGACAGACTTCAGAACCAATTCGCAAATAAGACAAGAGACTAAGCAAGATACAGTATCCAATTTCATAAGAAGACGCCGTTGGAACTACATCGGCCATGTACTCAGAATGGACAAGTCAAGACTCCCCTACCAAGCCCTCATATGGTCACCAGTAGGGAAAAGAAAACGGGGAAGACCAAGAGAGACCCTGCGTAGAACCATCATCAGAGAAGGCTCATTCAATGGCCAAGTAAATATCCAAGATCTACAACAGGTAGCAGCGAACCGCCAAGCATGGAGAGACAGAACTTCTGCCCTATGCGCCGCCTTAGACTCAAGAGGAAAGACTAACTAACTAACTAACAGGCGGCGATCGTGTCCGGGGTAATTAGAGCACCAACAAGACATGTTTTCATTTTAAGTGTGTTGCTTATTTCCAGTTAACTTCACGTTCGAGTCTATTTATGGCGATTTCTTTGTTCTTTGTTGCATTGGGTTGGAGAAAATAAGACCGCAGATATCTCGGTCGGGTAACACAATGTGTCTGGTAGGGTAATGTGTCTGGTAGGGTAATGTGTCTGGTAGGGTAATGTGTCTGGTAGGATAATGTGTCTGGTAGGACAATGTGTCTGATAGGGTAATGTGTCTGGTAGGGTAACGTGTCTGGTAGGGTAACGTGTCTTGTAGGGTAATGTGTCTGGTAAGGTAATGTGTCTGGTAGGGTAATGTGTCTGGTAGGGTACTGTGTCTGGTAGGGTAATGTGTCTGGTAGGGTAATGTGTCTGGTAGGGTAATGTGTTTGTTAGGGTAATGTGTCTGTTAGGGTATAGGTCTGGTAGGACAATGTGTCTGGTAAGGTAATGTGTCTGGTAATGTGTTTGGTAGGGTAACGTGTCTGGTAGGGTAATGTCATCTGAGATATTGTTTTTTTCTGATTATTCACATCCTTCCTGTTATTTTATTGTATCCTGTGATTGATGTGAAATTTAAAGCATGCGTGCCATTGTCCACAAAGGGGATGTTACTCTTTTATTCTTTCCTTATTCATGCTGTCTCATTCTTGTGAGACAGCGAGGAGTGACCAGGGGATCTGGCCGATGCTCAACACTCAGAGGAAAGGCGAGATGGACATATAATCAAGATTCCTACTGGTACTATTGGGGTTGGAACTCTTCGCTAGCTGCTGAGGATGGGGATGGAGCGCTTATGGGAATGCCCCGAATGCTGTGATGTCGGTTCCTAAATCAATCAATCAATCCTCATTCATGCTAACTCTTCCGTCTGAAACAACACACCAGGTGTGTAACAATCAACATGTTATGTATAATTGCGGCTCTCATAAGCAACAATCAATATGTCATGTGCGATTGTGTTTCTCATGTTTAGTCAGAGTTTACTAAAGAAATCTGCCAATCCATTTGTTTTTTGGTTTTCACAATATGGCATATATGACTCAGCTGAAAGTAATAGATTTGTTATTGTTTTCCCCATCACTACAACCTAATGACTTAAAGAGTAAAGTAGTTTTTTTCCTAGCATGTGAAAAATAAATTTTCGCGGTAAGTGATTTATACAAATTACAGTTTTTCCCTTCCGAAACAAGTATATAAAACATGGTCTCATACCACAGAACTGTAAACACTATGGTCAGTTAGTTGCATATCCTTTACAGGATGTCGCAGTCAACCCCAGCATTTTTTGGCTGTCCGTGATTTCTTGGCAAGTTTATGTTCAGTAATTTGCCATTGTTTTCTGAATGACCGGCACTCATACTATTTTCATAAGTAACCAATGCAAGGCGGCCTGCAGGATTACAAACTGCGTCCATAACCCCTTCGCCACGGAGCAGGCAAAAGGCTATAGAATTATACAAAATACGAAAGTGAACAACTAGAAGAAACAAAACTCCATATTTATATAAAATATATATTACATAGGTACATGCTTGAAGTATAAACAAACATAAATATAAATATACGCTATCATACAGGAACACATAAAGCACTAATCAACAGAAAAACAGCACAACTAAACAATCCCATCCTACCCCAAGCAAATCACCATACAGTGAACAGATCAAACCAGTTTAGTTCAGTGCAGGCTACAGTGAACAGATCAAACCAGTTTAGTTCAGTGCAGGCTACAGTGAACAGATCAAACCAGTTTAGTTCAGTGCAGGCTACAGTGAACAGATCAAACCAGTTTAGTTCAGTGCAGGCTACAGTGAACAGATCAAACCAGTTTAGTTCAGTGCAGGCTACAGTGAACAGATCAAACCAGTTTAGTTCAGTGCAGGCTACAGTGAACAGATCAAACCAGTTTAGTTCAGTGCAGGCTACAGTGAACAGATCAAACCAGTTTAGTTCAGTGCAGGCTACAGTGAACAGATCAAACCAGTTTAGTTCAGTGCAGGCTACAGTGAACAGATCAAACCAGTTTAGTTCAGTGCAGGCTACAGTGAACAGATCAAACCAGTTTAGTTCAGTGCAGGCTACAGTGAACAGATCAAACCAGTTTAGTTCAGTGCAGGCTACAGTGAACAGATCAAACCAGTTTAGTTCAGTGCAGGCTACAGTGAACAGATCAAACCAGTTTAGTTCAGTGCAGGCTACAGTGAACAGATCAAACCAGTTTAGTTCAGTGCAGGCTACAGTGAACAGATCAAACCAGTTTAGTTCAGTGCAGGCTACAGTGAACAGATCAAACCAGTTTAGTTCAGTGCAGGCTACAGTGAACAGATCAAACCAGTTTAGTTCAGTGCAGGCTACAGTGAACAGATCAAACCAGTTTAGTTCAGTGCAGGCTACAGTGAACAGATCAAACCAGTTTAGTTCAGTGCAGGCTACAGTGAACAGATCAAACCAGTTTAGTTCAGTGCAGGCTACAGTGAACAGATCAAACCAGTTTAGTTCAGTGCAGGCTACAGTGAACAGATCAAACCAGTTTAGTTCAGTGCAGGCTACAGTGAACAGATCAAACCAGTTTAGTTCAGTGCAGGCTACAGTGAACAGATCAAACCAGTTTAGTTCAGTGCAGGCTACAGTGAACAGATCAAACCAGTTTAGTTCAGTGCAGGCTACAGTGAACAGATCAACCAGTTTAGTTCAGTGCAGGCTACAGTGAACAGATCAAACCAGTTTAGTTCAGTGCAGGCTACAGTGAACAGATCAAACCAGTTTAGTTCAGTGCAGGCTACAGTGAACAGATCAAACCAGTTTAGTTCAGTGCAGGCTACAGTGAACAGATCAAACCAGTTTAGTTCAGTGCAGGCTACAGTGAACAGATCAAACCAGTTTAGTTCAGTGCAGGCTACAGTGAACAGATCAAACCAGTTTAGTTCAGTGCAGGCTACAGTGAACAGATCAAACCAGTTTAGTTCAGTGCAGGCTACAGTGAACAGATCAAACCAGTTTAGTTCAGTGCAGGCTACAGTGAACAGATCAAACCAGTTTAGTTCAGTGCAGGCTACAGTGAAACAGATCAAACCAGTTTAGTTCAGTGCAGGCTACAGTGAACAGATCAAACCAGTTTAGTTCAGTGCAGGCTACAGTGAACAGATCAAACCAGTTTAGTTCAGTGCAGGCTACAGTGAACAGATCAAACCAGTTTAGTTCAGTGCAGGCTACAGTGAACAGATCAAACCAGTTTAGTTCAGTGCAGGCTACAGTGAACAGATCAAACCAGTTTAGTTCAGTGCAGGCTACAGTGAACAGATCAAACCAGTTTAGTTCAGTGCAGGCTACAGTGAACAGATCAAACCAGTTTAGTTCAGTGCAGGCTACAGTAAACAGATCAAACCAGTTTAGTTCAGTGCAGGCTACAGTGAACAGATCAAACCAGTTTAGTTCAGTGCAGGCTACAGTGAACAGATCAAACCAGTTTAGTTCAGTGCAGGCTACAGTAAACAGATCAAACCAGTTTAGTTCAGTGCAAGCTATTTTATGCAGTGAAAATGAAACAAGTAAATGTAGAAATGTTTTCCCCTCTCATCTCAGACTCGAACCATTGCACAAGAACATACAGGCTAAGACATATCAAACAAAATTAGAACATTTGTTCTGGATTTGAATGCTTCCGGTGACATCATGCCTAGTAATTGTTGTCATCTGCCATTGCAGGTGATAGTATGTCTTCACAAATGCATACATAATGAAACAGCCACAGAACTTTCATAAACAACTATCCTAACTGTGTTCCATACACTGCTACAATGTTCCACTATCATAAATTGATCAGAACTTCTCCAGCTACTGCTGTCTTCATTCTGAATGGTTGTTCTAATTCCTAGAATTGTCACTTGTGTGAATGTTTGGGTAGGGGGAACCAGTGGATGAAATGGTCTAGTGGCCTAGCATTCATTGTAAGATTGGAAGGTGGCAAGTACGAATGAAGTCTGAGATCAAAAGGTGTTGAGGCGTGTCTACTGGAATGTCTGTAGATGGGGGGAAGAAGATGACATCACAACTATGAGACCACAGAACATCCTACAAAACAACAGGGAAGGTTAACCTGGTCAACAAATGCCCAAAGAAGTCAGATGTGTCAGTCGAAAGGCACAGATATCGCAGCTTAGCTTTAAATAGGCACAGCACAATTACTCCCCCCCCCCCCAAAAAAAAAAAGGTCAGCATGGCTGAATGGATAAGGAATGCTTGTTCTTAAACTTCCGGTATACTGATGCCAAGGTAACAGGTTCAACCCCTACACTGGTCAGTGGGATTAAAATGTTGATTTCTGGTCCTTGGTTTGGGGACGTAAATTACAAGTACCTCTGAAGTTGGAGAGGGACACTGGTAATAGGGAAAGCTAATCCACACACAAAAACCAGCACAGTGCTACTAGAAGGAAGTGGCAGCATGTACATGGACTTCGCTTGAGTGTAAAAAAAAAAATCAGACAAACGAAGAAGAAGAATGCCAGGCTGGTTGTAAATATTTATTTTTGAATGTTTTAGAACACGTTCCAGATAGGATCGTTGTATTGAAGCATGTGACAGCCAAGAAATGGATAGCTGCTGATATTGTTGTTACCTGTTTTGAGTAGAATTATTTATCTTTTATCTTTATTTATCTTTATCTTCAAAGAGTTATGAATTGGGCACACTTTTTATTGTCAGTAACACCCAGATATCTGTTGGGTGCATAACATTAACTCTTACATCACTGCTTGTTCAAAGGAAAACATTTAATGTATAAAGGAAATGTTGGACATTTGATGAGTTAATTGGTATAGAATGAATGAGTAATGATATCATGGCCTACATTATCATCTTCTCTGAATAAATAATACAAAAGTATATGCATAGACTATATAAACACTGCAAAAACAGGCAATATGAAATAGGATACACATGTGTAGACAAATCTGGCCCAGTTAACTACAATAGAACAAAACGATTGATAATTTATATGACAGAAGATGGACTTCGTATCACAGAAATAAACGCCGGTAAAGGACAAGCTAACACTGCATTTGTAAAGTAAAGAACATTTTATGCAATAAATCCTTGTCGTTAAAGTTAGAACAAGCATTCTTGCATGCTGCAGAGAAACAATTTTCAGAAAACGTGAATCCTGGAAAATAAGTTAACAAGCAAAGAAAAATATTCACAAGAACGTATTCCTTTAGTGATTGTAAGCACAGAGGTCACAAACAATATGTTGCACAATTTCTTGCCAGGCATATTATACTGCATCTCGCAGGGTGCTTACTGCGGAGTTATATATCATGTGAAGTGAATAAACGAATAATACTTGTACTTTGGTTGAAATTCTAAATACACAGTCACTGATATTGTTCAAATGGGGAGTGTGTTTTCTTTTCAGTAATCAAAGAGTTGAGTTGAGTTGAGCTAAGAACTGACATCACTGCACTCAGTACATTCCAATATGTGTTCTGTCCCCTTGTTCAACAGCCAGCGAAGAGTCACACTACTAATCATTCCTATCGCTATCTGATTGAAAGTTCTCCTGGTCTTGCCTCTCAGTTTTAAGATTCTACCAGAACCCCTTCCAATCCCCCGCAATCTCATCCTTTCCACAATTGGGTTCTCAATCTTGTCCCCCACCTTCTCCCACAGGCGCACAACCACCTCCCCCTTGTCCATAAGATTACTGCCATTACTGTTATTGGTGGTGGTGGCAGTAATCTAAGATCCAAATTGAAATATTTCTGTTTGCATAGAAACAGCTGGAATCATTTTATCGATAATGCTTCGATATATATCATGTTTTTTCTTTGTGATGGCCAACTTTGATGTTTTATGACCTGCTGATTGCACAGGGATTCCTGAAGACTGCATAACTCTATTTTAAACCTACACTAGTGGTATATGTCCGGTTACCTGAGTCTCCATGGCAAAGTGGTCAGCCATCTGCCTCATGCTCCGAATGTTGTGGGTTCGATTCTGGGTTATGTCTTTCGATTCACGAGTGCATTGTTCTCAAAGACTCCTGGGGGCCATCACTGGAGCTATGAAGTTTGTGCTTTGTGTGATGCTTTCGGCAGCCCATGTTGTGGAAAGAGACCAAGCCATATAGGATAAAACCCGGTGCAATGAAGTCGATCCTCTCAACTTTTAAGAGACTTTTTAAAATCTGATATGCTAATTGTCTTTCCAGTCTATCGATGCAAGATGCTTGGCAATCACACAGGAGCTGATACATGCAGTTTGTTTTAGTGTACAGAGACAAGGTTCTTTCACAGATGGAATAGGTATCGAGGTGGTTTTATATCTGATCATTGGTTCAACATCAAATAATCAATTGCTCCAATATATTGAGGCATTACTGAATAGGCTATTCCAGCCGTTTCTATACAAACAGAAATACTTCCTTTTAAATCTAAGCTTACTGTAAGGATAAAACATTCCACAATCGAACAAAGCCAGTGACTATGTATTTAGTATTTCAGCCAAAGTATTATTCATTTAACGGCAACTTATACCACAGGCACCTTGCCGTCTTGACAGACGATAGTTTGTTATGTTAGTGTGTGAAATATTTGCAATAATTCTCCCTCCATGATTAGTGGCGACTTCCTCCCAGGGTGCAATATCAATGCCTGTATCAATCATGTCCCGCTTACACACATCTTTGTTGAATAGTAGAGGCCGACCCTGAGATTTTAACCTATCTGTCATTCACCAAAAAAAGATGACCTAAGGTATTCTACCATCGTCCATTGTTCTAATGTGTCTCTCCATCTAAGTCTATAAAGAATGAGCATGGAACAAACCGTCACACAGCGTGATCTTTCAAATTCTTCGGTATTTGTGATCTAATCTTGCCACTTAATACCAAGTATTCTGTGCAGACACTGTGTATGAAAGCTGTTTAAACATTTCTCTTGGTGCGAGTCCATTGATCAGGTTTCACTGCCATAAAGAAAAGTACTAAGAACACATATACCAACGCACTTGGCAATATAATCATCAAAGTCTAGTGACATGAAGAAGAGGAAGATAAAGAAGATTGATAGTAAACAAGGATGCTAGAGTTGAAGACATGACACCAGAATAAACAAGGATGCTAGAGTTAAAGACATGACAACAGAATAAACAAGGATGCTAGAGTTGAAGACAGGACACCAGAATAAACAAGGATGCTAGAGTTAAAGACATGATAACAGAGTAAACAAGAATGCTAGAGTTGAAGACACGACACCATAGAGTTGAAGACAAGACACCAGAGTAAACAAGGATGCTAAAGTTGAAGACATGACAACAGAGTAAACAAGGATGCTAGAGTTGAAGACATGACACCAGAGTAAACAAGGATGCTAGAGTTGAAGACATGACAGTAGGGTAAACTTAGCAAGCGACAAGCCCAGACACTAGACCCACATTCGACCGTGCTCATGTTATTATTTGAGCAGTTCCCTATCAAATTTGTGAACACACCCTCTATTAAGCATTAATACCTGATGAATATAGAATAAATTGCACTGAAACATCGCTCGTATAATCATTATGTTTGATCTCATTGTTGCTAAAAAGGCCAGATTTTCCTATACTTTATAATGGAAATCTTACCGAGATTGAATGGTGGAAAAAATGAAAATAAAAGATATAGTCAAATAACTACTCACAGTATATAAAATAAAATATTTAAAAATATATTTCTTGCATTTAGCAACTCACAATAAATCACAGATATATTTTATTTGTAGCAACATTTAGGATAAACATCAACAAAAATAATGTGTAAAGCATTGCAGAATCAACAATTGCAAAATCAAAGCAGCAGCAACATGTTTAAAATGTTAATATCTGCACTGTGTAATTTATACATACTTTAGCAAAATTAATTAAGATCAGCAACAGTGTTCTGAAAATAGCATTATTATTAATTTGTGTGCGTGTGGCTATTTGTGATTTCTTGGCAAGTTTATGTTCAGTAGTTTGCCACTGTTTTCTGAATGACTGGCACTAATACCACTGTAAGAAAACCAATGTAAGGCGGTCTGCTGCCAAATTGCCCACATCTGTGTTTTGAAACAGTGTACACAGGATTACAAATTGCATCTGTAACCCATTCACCACGGAGCCAGTTTCCTTAAAGTAGCAGTGACGGTGGTGAAAAAAGCATGATGTACAAAGATGCAAACAGTGTCATTGTTTGGAAGGCTAACTTTGTTGCACCTCTTTTAACTAGGCTGTGGGGGTCATTCAGTTTCTTCTTTAATAGGTTGTAGAGAAAATCTTATTCTTTGATCCTCTGTCGTGAGTACACACATAATTATGCACCTTAGAGGTCAGTATATCCAATATCGGCGTGCATTTGTGTAAAGTTGACTTCCTCTGGACAGATTCCATCCAACATCAGCCTGCATTTGTGTAAAGTTGACTTCCTCTAGACAGATTCCATCCAACATCAGCCTGCATTTGTGTAAAGTTGACTTCCTCTAGACAGATTCCATCCAACATCGGTGTGCATTTGTGTAAAGTTGACTTCCTCTGGACAGATTCCATCCAACATAGGCATGCATTTGTGTAAAGTTGACTTCCTCTGGACAGATTCCATCCAACATCGGCGTGCATTTGTGTAAAGTTGACTTCCTCTGGACAGATTCCATCCGACATAGGCGTGCATTAGTGTAAAGTTGACTTCCTCTGGACAGATTCCATCCGACATAGGCGTGCATTAGTGTAAAGTTGACTTCCTCTGGACAGATTCCATCCGACATAGGCGTGCATTAGTGTAAAGTTGATTTCCTCTGGACAGATTCCATCCGACATCGGCGTGCATTAGTGTAAAGTTGATTTCCTCTGGACAGATTCCATCCGACATCGGCGTGCATTAGTGTAAAGTTGATTTCCTCTGGACAGATTCCATCCAACATAGGCGTGCATTAGTGTAAAGTTGATTTCCTCTGGACAGATTCCATCCAACATAGGCGTGCATTAGTGTAAAGTTGATTTCCTCTGGACAGATTCCATCCGACATCGGCGTGCATTAGTGTAAAGTTGATTTCCTCTGGACAGATTCCATCCGAGGTAACAGTCTACCGGTGGCAGGTTTACTTTTCCTACCAATTTTAACTAGCCAGGTGACCTTGATTCCTCAGGCTCAAGACCCCTCTGTCCTACACCAGTTTTTTTTTATTTTTTAATTTGCATATCCTTTTACAGGACATCACTGTCAACAGCAGCGTCTTTCAGCTGTCTGTTGATTTCTTGGCAAGATTACGCTCAGTAGTTTGCCATTGCTTTCTGAGCAGCTGGCTCAGTTATCCCGCAAGTCACCAGCGGGGGACGAACCGCTCCCAGTTCTCGCCCGCTACGAGACTCTGTGTGATAAATGGGATTACGGAGAAAGTGGTGTAATCCCTCGGCCAGAGAGACCGGCACACCACAGGTAGTGTAGGCAATAATGACAGTTCTTTTTGACAGATGATAAAAGTGGTTAAACCAATGAACAATTTAATATAATAACTGTCTGAGTCAGAATGGGGTTTAAATAAAAAGCTTTGTAAGATAAAAGACGTTATAACGATTTTCTAGAATAAAAAAAATACAGATGGCCAGGACAGGGGTAATATAGCATCTGTCTAAGACAGAAGGTTAAATAAACACAGTCTAGGATAAAAGAAGAGATTAGAGATTAATACAATAACTGTCTGTTGATAGAATGAGCTTAACTAACAACTTTCTGGGATAAAAGAAATTAAACGATATACCAGGGCAGACGTTTATATAACAACTGTCCAAGACAAAAGATTAAATAACAATGCTCTAGGATAAAAGAAGATAAATGATTTACAAGGGCAGAAGTTATAAACTGTCCAAGATAAAAGGTTAAATAACAATGCTCTAGGATAAAAGAAGTTATATGATTTACCAGGGCAGAAGTTAACAAACTGTCCAAGATAAAAGGTTAAATAACAATGATCTAGGATAAAAGAAGTTTAATTAAACAATTTACCAGGGTAGAGGTTTATAAACTGTCCAAGACAAAAGGTTAAATAGGTTCTAGGATAAAAGAAGACAAGATGAAATGTTAATATAATACTTGCCTTGGCCTGAAATAGGTTAAATAACAAGTTTCTATGATGAAAAAAAAGCTAAACAGATGACAAAGTTAGAGATTAATATAACAGTTGTCAGAAACATAAAGAGTTAAAAAATGATAAACAATGTTTGTGTAAAATATGGGCAGGAAGATAATAAACATTTCCATTATTGGTTTTCATCATTACGTACTCCAATGATAAACAGAAAGGAGAAAGGTCATTGTAAAAGTAAATGTGTAAAAAAAGAAATGTATACTTTTACTACATTTAAAACAAAGTTATATACATACGTATTATTTACAATACTGGAATGTAGATTAGCAATAGACATTGTACAATTGAGGAGGCCTGCACAACCATTTACACAAAACAGTATTCCTGAAAATGTCAAATTCTTCTGGAATGTTCTGAAGTTGTAAGTAAAAAGTTATCAAAATATCTATAATTTATAGCAATTTAAGCTCACCAACATGTATATAACACCAAACCAGTACCGCTGTACGGAGCAGAAACATGGAGGACTAAATTAATTACTAAATAACCACTAGGTAATAACTCATTAATTGGTCCTTGCGCAGAACAGAAGGTGTCAAATGGTATGTCAGAATCACCAGTGTAGAACGGATGGAGGGTATCACCAGTGTGGAACATGTGGAGAGAATCACCAGTGTGGAATGCATGGAGGGAATCACAAGTGTAGAATACATGGAGAGAATCACTAATACATGGAGAGAATCACCAGTGTGGAACGCATAGAGAGAATCACCAGTGTGGAATGCATAGAGATAATCACCAGTGTGGAACGCATAGAGAGAATCACCAGTGTGGAACGCATAGAGAGAATCACCAGTGTGGAACGCATAGAGAGAATCACCAGTGTGGAACGCATAGAGAGAATCACCAGTGTGGAACGCACAGAGAGAATCACCAGTGTGGAATGCATAGAGAGAATCACCAGTGTGGAACGCATAGAGAGAATCACCAGTGTGGAACGCATAGAGAGAATCACCAGTGTGGAACGCATAGAGAGAATCACCAGTGTGGAATGCATAGAGAGAATCACCAGTGTGGAATGCATAGAGAGAATCACCAGTGTGGAATGCATAGAGAGAATCACCAGTGTGGAATGCATAGAGAGAATCACCAGTGTGGAACGCATAGAGAGAATCACCAGTGTGGAACGCATAGAGAGAATCATCAGTGTGGAACGCATAGAGAGAATCACCAGTGTGGAATGCATAGAGAGAATCACCAGTGTGGAACGCACAGAGAGAATCACCAGTGTGGAACGCACAGGGAGAATCACCAGTGTGGAACGCATAGAGAGAATCACCAGTGTGGAATGCATAGAGAGAATCACCAGTGTGGAATGCATAGAGAGAATCACCAGTGTGCAATGCATAGAGAGAATCACCAGTGTGGAACGCATGAAGAGAATCACCAGTGTGGGAAGCATGGAGAGAATCACCAGTGTGGAACACATGAAGAGAATCACCAGTGTGGGAAGCATGGAGAGAACTGCCAAATTCCAGTGAATTAAGATGTAAGGAAGACACTGACACTGGCTAGTACAAATAATGAAAATATTATAATAGTAAATCTAGGAATCTAATGATAGTAAAATTAGGAATCTAATAATAGTAAAACTAGGAAACTAATAATAGTAAAACTATGAATCTAATAATAGTAAAACTAGGAATCTAATCATTGTAAAACTAGGAATCTGGTAATAAAAAAACAAGGAATCTAATAATAGTAAACTAGGAGTCTAGTAATAAAAAAAACTAGGAATCTAATAATAGTAAAATTAGAAAGACCTTTCACCTGAACTCATGGTGTAACAGAAGCAGAGGGAAACCTAGAGACACACACAGAAGAAAACTGGAGAGTGAGATAAACAATACAGGGAGAAGATGCAGGAGATAGCGAAGAATGGGAGGGCTTGACATGAACTGGTTGAGGGCCTTTCCTCCTATAGGTGATAAAAAGCTGCAGCAGAAGAAGTGTACAAGGGAGCTTCAGATGAAAACCTTAAATGTTTTATGTGTTTGTCTGTGGGTGAACATATTCTGGAAAAATTAAAGAACAAATGTATCATTTTTTAAATATATAGTCACCACAGCATTCAATGCAAGTACTCCAGCACCAATAAAATGCTTGGATTCCTGTAGAAAAAAATTCTCTCAGGTCACTACTCGGTGTGTTTCACCGGCCATGAACAGTCTGTCACAGAAGTCACGCTGTTTTGAAACTTCATACTCTACTCATATACTTGCTGGACTGACAGGAATGCATCCCTATACTGGACCTTCATCTACCGATGAATTTTATAGGTTTCACCCCTTCACTGATAAAAAAAAATGCATAACAGAAAGCTGCTCCTCTAAGGTGCAGATCAAAAGTAGGACGGCCATCTTTAAACTGCCCTTATGATGTCACTATGTTAACCTGCACCATGATGTCACGTGCTTAACCCTCTTGAAATCCTTAACAACAATACTGACAGGTTACAAAACATGGCATGGTTATTGTAATTTCTATCACACTTGTAAGGTTTTCATGTGAAGCCCCCTTATATATATATATATATATATATATATATATATATATGCAGACACATATACACATAAGGTATAATTTCCATGATGAATACTGCCGCTGGGATGTAAAGTGTTCAGTCTTCACATATTCTAAGTCACAACATAACGAGGTGGACACACAGCTCCACAGACACATGATATACTTATATCAAATATATATATATATATATATATATATATATATATATATATATATATATATATATATATATATATATATATATATATATATATATACTTCATAAATTAATTATTCAAAAGCAAATTAAAAATGGAATGTCAGTTAAAAGCTGTATATTGTTTGGCACAATCATGAGGATAGTAAAGAATAACACTAAAAATATACACTCAAGTGTAACAAAACAATAAACAAGATTAGTATTTTTAGCAGTGGCTGGCCGAGTGGCTATGAATGTCAGGTTCTCCTTCGGGAGACCAGGGTTTGAATCCTCAGTAAGGTTTGGATTTTTTTTTTCTGTCGGGCGAAAAAAAGAATACCCTAACCTGCACAGTTCGTGGTGACTTCACTAGCCAGGCAACCTTAATTCCTCAGGCTCAAGACTCCACCCCCTCCCCCCTCCCACCACAAGCTACTATAGGCAGTAGATGTACAACATAAAGTTGGAGTGATGGTGATATTAAGGTTTGCTCAGATTATCTTCCCTTGTAAACTTCAACTTTCCCATTGTTACCATGCATAACACATTGTAGGAGTGATGGTGTTTAAGCAGATTAAAAATTAAACATTAGAAACACAGAGGGGTCCTTTTATAAAACTGTATGAACATACAAGATGTTTGACAGAAACACATTCTGTTTCTTTCTCTCTGTGAACGTACAAGATGTTTGACAGAAACACATTCCATTTCTTTCTCTCTATGACATGCAAGATGTTTGACAGAAACACATTCCATTTCTTTCTCTCTAAGAACATGCAAGATGTTTGACAGAAACACATTCCATTTCTTTCTCTCTATGACATGCAAGATGTTTGACAGAAACACATTCCATTTCTTTCTCTCTATGATATGCATGATGTTTGACAGAAACAAATTCCATTTCTTTCTCTCTATGACATACAAGATGTTTGACAGAAACACATTCCATTTCTTTCTCTCTGTAAACATGGAAGATGTGTGACAGAAACACATTCTGTTTCTTTCTCTCTATGACATACAAGATGTTTGACAGAAACACATTCCATTTCTTTCTCTCTATGACATGCAAGATGTTTGACAGAAACACATTCCATTTCTTTTTCTCTATGAACATACAGAATGTTTGACAGAAACACATTCTATTTCTTTCTCTCTGTAAACATGGAAGATGTGTGACAGAAACACATTCTATTTCTTTTTCTCTGTAAACATGCGAGATGTTTGATGGAAACACATTCTGTTTCTATCTCTATTTTCCCAGTAAAATACAACTGACAGCCAAAATGAGTCATCTAAATATGTTGAAAGAGGCCATGATACAAAAGAAACTGATCACAGACACCAAAAAAGGCAGTATGTTTTTGACTACATGATGAAAAGAGAATGACCAGAATTATTGTAGCAATTGGTAAGACTGATGGAAAAATGGACAGAGGAAAACAGTACAAGAAGATGCTCTGCATGTAATGCATCAATGAATAGGGCAGACAGCACAAGAGAAGATTCTTGCAAACAGTTTGTCATGGCACTGGAATGTGTCAACTGATACATGCAGTTGAGGATCGCAAAGATGTGGAGAGGAATGACTGCCCCTGCCAGTCAGCAAGGCACTCGATGGTGATGATACTCCTGGGAGCAAACCTAGGTCAAAACTTGAACCTAGGCAGTCATATGCATCTTTCTGCCACATGTCTTCTAAGGAGTAAATGAGAAGATTGACTCCACAGAGACTTTAGGTATCTCATTGACTTCACAGACACTTTGGTTATCTCATTTACACAAATACATCATCATCTGTTGTCTTCACATTAATATGGTCTCTTGAATTAATGTGGCCAGTAGTATGAAGAGAGTTACCTCCTCTTTCATTCCGTCCACTCCATGGTCTGTTAGTCCCCTGCATACTCCCCCCATGCTGAACCTCTGCTTGTGGTCCTTCGCCATCAACAGGTTCATGTTTCTTGATCGCATGCCTCGGAGCCGGCACAGGCTTGTGAGATGCCTGGGCATGTCCTTGTGAGGAGCTGTTTGGTAAATGTCCGTCTGGTCGCTGTGCAGTTTTCATGCGGGACTTCCTCAGAGATGGCTTCGGCCTGAACATGCTTGCTTCAGTGTCCTGACCTGACTGTGGCACGTTATTATATTCAGCAGACGCACCACCTCCAGAACGGCTTGCATCATTTTGCATGCCTGAATGAGCAATACTATTATTATTACTGTTTGGACTCAGACTTTGGATACCATTAAAGTTATTTCTGCTGCTCGGAAGTTCAGCCTGTTTTCTGCTACTATCACCAGAAGATGGTTTTCTATGATCATGTCTATTCACAAGATTATGACCCGGAACTACAGCCATTCTGTTAGATGGCCATGACCTGGCTGACCCTGGAAGAAGATGTTCTTGACTAGGACCTGTTTTCTGAGAAGGGAAGTTCATGACCTTGACTGGGCTCTCTTCCAGATTCCAAAGGATTTCTTCTATGCTGTGACCAGGTGTTGTTGTTTGGGGAAGTCTTCTGCTGGTCACCTGTAAGTTCAGTGTACACACGTCTATGGGAAGTTTCAGGACCAGAACCTGGTAAATATGCTTCATCATATAAATTCTCTTTTACAGGAGCAAGACTGGAGTGCTGCCCCCTTGCTCTCTGTGAATCGGTCTTGTCTCTTGAGCTCTTCGGAAAATATCCTGGAGAATTAGAGGATCGATTGTGTCTGTGCTGTTGAACTTCATCTTGCTCATTCCCTGCCTCGTAATCTAATGTGCCCTGTTTTCTGATTGTGTCCCCATCCCTGATATTATCATAACTTTGTGTTGTGTATCGGTCAAGATGTTCTACAGGCCTCTCTCTGATCAAACCTCTACCACTATAAAAGGGATCTAAACCCCCTCTTGCCAGGGATGTGTCCCCAGCACCTGCATAACTGAACCTCTTATCCTCATCCCGCATCCTCGACATACTTCTATCCAATGACCTCACAGATCCAGCTCCTAAAGAAAGATCAAAACAACTTTGTGACCTTGAAGTATCTGTCACTTTTGGAGGGTGCACATTCAAACCACTAGCATGTGTGCCTTGATAGCGCCCTGGCTCAGTATCCCGATCAGCATTTCGATGAGACTGCTTTCCTTTATTCTTATGATACATCTCAACTCTTTCCCTTCCTTGCTTTGATTCTCTTTCAGCATTTCTAAAGTCCTCACTCTCACTCACAGTATGATTCTGCATCCCTCCACTCCTACCATCAAACTTCTGTGGAGAAACTAACTCCTGGCCCTCTCTACCTTCAGAAACATTTCTGATGTCTTCAAAACTCTGCTGCGAATCTCTGACCTCTTTGACATTTAACTGGTTCCTACCGGCATTATTCAAATTCCTACTACTATAAGACTCTTCCATTTGTTGGTTAATTTCAGGTTTAACCCTTTCTTGACCTTCCAAATTGATCTTCGCAGAACCCGGAGATCCCAAAACAACTTGGGCAGCTTCTTCATGATTACCATATTTAGGTAAACTGCTTCGTGAACCAGCATCGTTATCCACATCTTTGCCGGCTTTAATCAAATTCACATTTGATCTAGAATTGTCTATGTTGTGACTGTTTTGAGTCATATTTTCCCCAGAGCTGTCAGACGACGTTGAAAAATCATACTGCCGAAAATGTTCGGGAGCGTCATCAGAAGAGCTTGACGACGACACCTCTGCTCGAGGATCCAGGGAAGCTGAGATTGTTGTTGTGAGAACAGTTGCTGAACTTCTGATGTGAGCTTCTACTGGCTTCATCATGGCCGATGCCGTTGTTGCCCATAGCTGTAATGATGATGCTACCGTTCTGCGGCGGAGCTGTTGGCGAGATAGCTTCCTCATAAGATGGGGGCTGAGCCAGACTGTGTCCATGCTGAGACCAAGTAAAGGCCTGGAACAGAAATTATTTACATTTCTTAAAATACCTGAATTATGTTCTTGTGCAGAAGAAGTCCTACAAACAATAAATGTCAAACACATAATAAAGACGTGACAGCGAAATAAATGGAAACAGACCTGTTGTTACGTTTCATGCTCGCTCTTAAACTTCCAGTATTATGATGCTGAGGTAGCGGGTTCAAACCCTACACAGGTCAGTTGGATTAAAATGTCGACTTCTCGTTCTTGACTTGGGGAGGTAATTTACCAGTAACTCTTAAGTTGGATTGGGTTTGTGTGATGACGAGGGACACAGGTAATAAGGAAAGCTAATCCACACACAAAAATCAGTCCAGTGCACTAGAAGTAGTAGTGTGTGTACGGACTACGTTTGGGTTCAAAGCGAGTGAATGTAAAAAAAATACACGAGACAAAGCTATTTAATCAGGTGTAGCATGTTGTAAAACATAAGTACATGACCCCTTTATTGTGCCTTGGGGCATGCTGGCAATATGGTGCTAATTCTATAACTGTAGAGACCAACTGGCAGCCTAGGGGTGGCCAATATCACGCCGGCCGCCGTTGCTTCCTGGCGACCATCTTGAACTGGGTCTTGGAGGTCAGCGTGGCTGAATGGATGAGAGCACTTGCTTTTAAACTTCAGTTGTGATGATACTGAGGTAGCAGGTTCTACTTCTACACCGGTCAGTTGGCCTAAAATGTTGCCTTCTCATCTTTGATTTGGAGACGTAAATTACAAGTACCTCAGAAGTTAACCTGATGGCATGAAATACTAGTAATAGGGAAAGCTAATCCACATTGCTCTTCAAAGATTAAAACAACTGAATAAATTATGGAGTGGCACAGATAGAACTATAAAAATTATATTTTTAAGAGCATGCATCTTTCCCATTGCAACATACGCCTGTGAGACCTGGACACTTGCTAAACAAGCTGAACAGCGCATAAATGCCTTGGAATATAAATGTTATAGACGAGTTCTAAGAATATCTTGGATAAAGAAAAGAATAAATGCATCCATACTTCAAGAGCTGAATACTGAAGAGGGTTGGCTATTAAAGACGATAAAACAAAGAAAATTGAAATATTTTGGTCACTTGAAACGTCATGAGAGTTTGGAGAGAACAATAATGGAGGGGTACATGCCTGGGAAGAGAGGAAGAGGAAGGCCAAAGAGAAGATGGGTGCAGGATGTGGCAGATGATCTCCAGATGGGTGTATTGGACGCAGGACATCTTGCTTATTATCGAGAGGTTTTCCGGAAAGTTGTTATGGGAGTGAGGTTCTGCAAAGGACATGCTACTGAATGAATGAATGAATCCACATGACAAAAATCAGTCCAGTGCACTAGAAGTAGCAGGGACTGCGTTTGAATTCAAAGCCAGTGGACACAAAAAAAGAAACCACAAACAAAACTGGGTCGACTAGGGAGACCAGGTCAATGTATATATTTGCCTTAATGCAAATTGGAATCTACGAGCCCCAGATTAGCAGACAAGTGGAAGCATACTCATGTAATCTAAAGGAGATAAATTGCAGGATACAGCAGCAGTAAGCAGCATCAGCAACAATGTATTTCCTTGGTAAATTTAAAGATAAAAGTTACAAACAATATGTTGCACTGTTTATTCCTGGCATATGTCGCGCATCTCGCCAGGTGCAAACTGCAGAGCTATGTATCATGTGAAGTGAGTAAATGAATAATAGTTCTGCTGAAACAATTAAAACATATAGTCATAGGCATTGTTCATTTGTTTAGTCCTTGGTAATTTCAAATTTAACACTCTTTCAGCCACAGCCCCCCCCCCCCCCCCCACACACACACACACACATACTAACACCTTGTAGTCTTGATAGACGATAATTTGTAAAATGGAGTTATTCCTCTCCACAAAGCCTGGAGACCATGTCTGCCTAGTTTTCTACAGAGGAAGGATAATACCAATACGTCTGAAACAAAACAAGCTGCAGAAGCTAAATGATCAGCAAAGCAATCCTTTAGCCTGTTGGAGCTTCCAGCCTAGACCAGTTGCAGCCAAGGTCTGCCCTGCCATGGCATTTAGTCTTTAGGGTGCATTTCCTCACACCAGGGTAAGGCTTGCACACTCCCAATTGCACTCCTCCGCTTGAAGGGCATAATGTGGGGTATCAGGTTTGGTGAGCGCCGCCCAATATTTGGCGCTAACAGAAAGCAGGTGGTACCATCTACTGTCATACACTAGCTCAGTCATATCTGACTATGACCTGAATGGATATATGCGTGCATGTGAGCGTGATTGTGTGTTAGAGAGAGACAAAAAAGAGAGAGAGAGAGAGAGAGAGAGAGAGAGAGAGAAAGAGTGAGAGACAACGAAAGAATCATCCACTTACCATGTTCAAGTATCCAATGGGAGTGTTCTGAAGAACCTCATCATATGATGGAGGATGTTCTCCAGACCGGACAGTCACGCTCATCTGAACATCCCTGTTGCGCCTCAAACGCTGGCGATCTGTGTAAACATAAAGAGCAATGAAAGTCATGGTAAAGACAGGCGACCCATAGCAGATACAGTCATTGAGGTGTGACATGTTGGGTCATCACATATTCTAGGCCTTGGCATCATGACAATAGGTGAAGGGAGCAGTTCCTTTCCTCACTGGAAGAAGAAGAAGAAGAAGATGAAGAAGAAGAAGAAGAAGATGAAGAAGAAGAAGAAGAAGAAGAAGAAGAAGAAGAAGAAGAAGAAGAAGAAGAAGAAGAAGTCCTGTAGCGGAAACTTGCTGTAGGTATGTAAAATGTTAGCACCCACACATTCTGTAGGCCTGAGTGCACTGTGGAGATAAATCTGGCCGGGGATCTCCATCTAGAGTCAGGGGAAGGTTGTTTCTAAGCAGAATGGAAAGGTCTACAACCTCATTTATGAAGATGAAGATGACCGCAAACACTACAGCTCTGAGGTGGCCAGCAGGTGTGCAAGTCACCAGAGCAATAATGATGTTCGATTCTCAGTCCAAAGAGCATAAAGTTCAGAGTGGACAGATGTGGCAGGAGTGGGCACCAAGCGTAGACACTTCTCTCCTACAAGGACTGACATGGATATACTGTCAAGATCATGCCAGAGTCTGAGGTAATATTCATGGACACTTCTCTCTTACAAAGACTGACATGGACACACTGTCAAGATCAAACTGGAGTCTCATCTCATCTCATCTCATCATGTTCCTCTTGTACCTTGCGGTGTCGAGGTGAAGTATAAACTTCGTGAGAGTGCCCGGTTATGGGCTTCGTATATCGACATTCCCATGGATTCTGTTATTCCCTCAGTCCAACGTTTACGTGGTCGGCCTCTTCCTCTGTTTCCATCTGGTCTGTACATCATTGCTTGTTGTGGCATGCTGTTGACTGGTAGCCTACTTGCATGGCCAAACCATTTGACTTGCTGCTTTCTAATAAAATCTAGAGCAGCTTTAACCCCTACTTTAGTCCTGATTTCTTCATTTCTGATCTTATCTCTTCTTGATACGTTGAGTATTCTTCTCAGAAACCTCATTTCTGTTGTTGTGATTTTTCTTTTCTCTTTTTCTGTCATTGTCCAGGTTTGGCATTGGTAGCAGAGAGTTGGTAGGAAGATTGTGTTGTAAAGTGCTTTCTTAGTAGTTATTGATACATGTTTGTTCTTTAGTATTGGTGCCATTTGTCCAATGAGTTGTCAAACTGGAGTCTGAGGTATTAATCACAGACACTTCTCTCCTACAAGGACTGACATGGACACACTGTCAAGATCACACTGGAGTCTGAGGTAACAATCATAGACACTTCTCTCTTACAAGGACTGACATGGACACACTGTCAAGATCACACTGGAGTCTGAGGTAATAATCACAGACACTTCTCTCTTACAAGGACTGACATGGATATACTGTCAAGATCACACTGGAGTCTGAGGTAACAATCATAGACACTTCTCTCTTACAAGGACTGACATGGACACACTGTCAAGATCAAACTGGAGTCTGAGGTAACAATCATAGACACTTCTCTCTTACAAGGACTGACATGGACACACTGTCAAGATCACACTGGAGTCTGAGGTAATAATCACAGACACTTCTCTCCTACAAGGACTGACATGGACACACTGTCAAGATCACACTGGAGTCTGAGGTAATAATCACAGACAGTTCTCTCTTACAAGGACTGACATGGACACACTGTCAAGATCACACTGGAGTCTGAGGTAATAATCACAGACACTTCTCTCTTACAAGGACTGACATGGACACACTGTCAAGATGACACTGGAGTCTGAGGTAACAATCATAGACACTTCTCTCTTACAAGGACTGACATGGACACACTGTCAAGATCAAACTGGAGTCTGAGGTAACAATCATAGACACTTCTCTCTTACAAGGACTGACATGGACACACTGTCAAGATCACACTGGAGTCTGAGGTAATAATCACAGACACTTCTCTCCTACAAGGACTGACATGGACACACTGTCAAGATCACACTGGAGTCTGAGGTAACAATCATAGACACTTCTCTCTTACAAGGACTGACATGGACACACTGTCAAGATCACACTGGAGTCTGAGGTAATAATCACAGACACTTCTCTCCTACAAGGACTGACATGGACACACTGTCAAGATCACACTGGAGTCTGAGGTAATAATCACAGACACTTCTCTCTTACAAGGACTGACATGGACACACTGTCAAGATCACACTGGAGTCTGAGGTAACAATCATAGACACTTCTCTCTTACAAGGACTGACATGGACACACTGTCAAGATCACACTGGAGTCTGAGGTAACAATCATAGACACTTCTCTCTTACAAGGACTGACATGGACACACTGTCAAGATCACACTGGAGTCTGAGGTAACAATCATAGACACTTCTCTCTTACAAGGACTGACATGGACACACTGTCAAGATCACACTGGAGTCTGAGGTAACAATCATAGACACTTCTCTCTTACAAGGACTGACATGGACACACTGTCAAGATCACACTGGAGTCTGAGGTAATAATCACAGACACTTCTCTCCTACAAGGACTGACATGGACACACTGTCAAGATCACACTGGAGTCTGAGGTAATAATCACAGACACTTCTCTCTTACAAGGACTGACATGGATATACTGTCCTGGTCGTGCTAGAGTACTGCATATTTCTTTAATAAAAATGAAAATCTTATTGAGACTAATTTGGGCACCTAACAGCATCTTACTCAAATGGTTGTTTGTTTTTGTTTGCATATCCTTTTACAGGACATCACAGTCAACACCAGCATTTCTGTCGCTGTGATCGCTTGTCAAGTTTAAGTTCAGTAGTTTGCCACTGCTTTCTGAACGACCGGCACCGATACCAACGCAATGCAGTCTGCTGCCAAATCACACACAACTGTGTTTCGAACGCGGGTATAGGGAATAGGAACTGCTTCCGTAATCCCTTCACCATGGAGACTGGCTTACTCAAATTAACTACATGAAATATTACACATGAACAAATAAAACATGTGTAAATGAATATTCAACATTATCATTAACCATCGCTCCTTATGCATGCAAATCAGCAGATATTCTTCTATAACAAACATTACATACAATTATTTTCTGGAATAGAAAGCAAAGAAACAAATAATTAAACATGTACAAGCATGAGTAAGACCAGATTTATTTTTATTAAAAAAATTATAGGAATCCATGCTGTGTAGCGCGAATGTTGAGAATACACATCCTGTAGACAATACATGGGTATGTTTACATTGTATCATGTTGCCCTTTGAACCCTATTTACCTTGACCTTCATATTCCTTTTACAATAAGCTACTAATAGGGACAGGTGACATTTTGAGTCACCTTACAACTTCCATTGATGAGCTCAGTCATCTAACAATGTTCACTGATGAGCTCAGTCACCTTACAACCTCCATTGATGAGCACAGTCATCTGACAACCCCCGTGTGTACTCCCGTGTGTTGCCGGGGCCCATAAGGGAAGCAAAGAATAGCAACACTGCAGCCTACCATGCATGTCGTAAGAGGCGACTAAGGAGGCTTGATGGTTCCGTCGCCCTGCTACTGAGTAAGTGCGTGGTGCGACACTGTGAGCTGTGAGTTTTGTGTGAAGTGCTTTTGAATCTGCCCGAGGTTTTTTGGAATGTGACTGCATGTTCGGAGTGATGGCATATGGCTATGTCCCAGAGTTGACCGGTTTTTGCCTTATGCAGAAATGCGTGGCTGCTGAGCTTCTGGTTGACTGCCACTGCCATCGACGATGAACTGTATTTCGTGGACTGTGTGGGTGAACATCTAGGAAACATCCAGATGGGAAAATGGCTGCAGATTCCATCAGAAATGAACTGGGTGTTTTGTGGGGGACTATTGTGTTGACATTCTGGCGGCGGCATTATGCACAGTGCATCTGTGCGGGCTGTTGTTTGTCGAGACTCCTGTCTTTTCCACTTTTCACATTGGGCAGCGTTTTGTATGATATTCACTGGCACAGGAATGGAGCATAATGGGGACGACCCATTGCTGTGAAGTTGGAAATGCGACTAACTAACTAAATAAAACATATGAAAGATAAAAAACAAACAAAACATATGAAAGGTAAAAACAAACAAACAATCTAGAAAACAGATGTGTAAACTGGAAAAGCTTTCAGTAACTTACTTGAACGAGTACCTGGTGGCCTCCTGTTGCGGGCTTCATTGTTCAGTCGGCGACAACGGCGAATGAAGATAATTAGGACACACATGACGATGATGAGGAAGATGGAGATCACGAGAGGGATGATGATGCTGATGCTGATGGGGTAACTGCCGCTGGAGTGGGTCGTTTCATAACCTGTGAATTATAATATAGAGTAGGTCAGAGGTCACTGTGCCACTCTAGGACTAGAGATATGAGGTCAAATATGACTGAAGGTTCATGGAGCATATTATCCCATTGTTAGATATGTCTGAAGGTCCATGGGGTATATTATTTGTTCAACCTGCTTCTGCAGCATCATTTATAAATGAGGTCAATTGTTCCGTGAGTTTTGATATTCATTCCTATCTTTCTGAGACAAATGTAAAGGTCAGGATTAAGTAGTCTCATGACTACTTGACTAGCAGTCAAGTAGTGATGCTGCTATGGCCTTCACATATTCTAAGGATCTCACAATTGCCAGAACAATCTGAAAATTATCTGGCAGCCATTTAATTATGAGGCTGCTCTAACCACAGAGCCGTACAGGTTAGAAAAAAAGACAATGTCTCTGCTGGGGATTGAACCTGGACCACTGACTTGTCAGACAGGTGCACTACCCACCATGCCACCAAAGTGAACATAACAGAGGTCAAAGGTCAAAATGTTGTTACCGGGTCTTGGACAAATCTGCTAACATGAAACCAGTCCTGAAACAGAAACCGTCTGTGGTGTGACAGGACCATGGGTCTCTAGTGTGACAGGACCATGGGTCTGTAGTGTGACAGGACCATGGGTCTGTGATGTGACAGGGCTGGGGTCTGTGATGTGATGGGGCCATGGATCTGTGGTGTGATAGGGCTGGGGTCAGTGATGTGACAGGACCATGGGTCTGTGGTGTGACAGGGCTGGGGTCTGTGATGTGATGGGGCCATGGATCTGTGGTGTGATAGGGCTGGGGTCAGTGGTGTGACAGGACCATGGGTCTGTGATGTGACAGGACCATGAGTCTGTGGTGTGACAGGACCCACATATTTTGCAGACCTGAATACATTAATAAATAGGTGGCCAGCCTTTCCCTCACTTAGTGAGGCAACAAACGCTGGGGAATTGAACCCTTGTCCAACACCCATGATATCAAACACCCCCCCCCCCCCCCCTCCTTTCCCCCCCAATTAACTGCGTATTTTTGGCCTTGATGTATGTGGCAAAGAAACGTAACATTCTAACCCACCAAGCCTGTCACAAGAGACAACCAATGAGAGTTGGGGTGAGGCTGGCTACCTCAGCTGTAGAAATCTGTCCAACCAATCATGAGCAAGCCTACAATGGGTGTGGCTTATACTCCACAGGGAGATGGCACACAGATGAAAATTCTGCACACTCCAGAAGGAAGACACCAGTACTGCTCTGAAGTTATCAGTCTCTCTGAATACTGTCTACACCAGCAGGTTTATCATCCTTTAAGATGTTATATGATATTATATAATAGAGAAGATAAAATTAAAATAAGTTTTGCCACTAACAGAAAATGAACCCTCAGACGAAGTATAATACAAAACATTATAACTTACTACACAAACTGGTATATTTATCACTGCCATCCCACCAAAGGTCATAACCATCACATTATAACTTACTACACAAACTGGTATATTTATCACTGCCATCCCACCAAAGGTCATAACCATCACATTATAACTTACTACACAAACTGGTATATTTATCACTGCCATCCCACCAAAGGTCATAACCATCACATTATAACTTACTACACAAACTGGTATATTTATCACTGTCATCTCACCAAAGGTCATAACCATCACATTATAACTTACTACACAAACTGGTATATTTATCACTGCCATCCCACCAAAGGTCATAACCATCACATTATAACTTACTACACAAACTGGTATATTCATCACTGCCATCCCCACAGTGGTCATAGCCGTCACATTTCAGTGTCAAAGATATGCACAGATCATTGTTGCATTTGAAATAGTCTCTTCTGTAGTCATCACAGTCTGAAATTGTACACATGTCTTAATGAAATTGTACACGTCTTAATGAAATTGTACACGTCTTAATGACATTGTAAACATGTCTTAATGAAATTGTACACACGTTTTAATGAAATTGTACACATCTTAATGACATTGTAAACATGTCTTAATGAAATTGTAAACATGTCTTAATGAAATTGTACATATATCTTAATGAAATTGTACACATCTTAGTTAAATTAAACACATCTTAATGAAATTGTATGCATGTATTAACGAAGTTATACACATATCTTAATTAATTTGTATGCATGCCGTAATGTATTTATACACATATCTTAATGAATGTATGCATGCTGCAATTAAATTATACACAGATCTTAATGAATTTGTATGAATGCCGTAATGAAATTATACACATATCTTAATGAATGTATGCATGCTGTAATTAAATTATACACAGATCTTAATGAATTTGTATGAATGCCGTAATGAAATTATACACATATCTTAATGAATTTGTATGCATGCATTACTGAAATTATACACATTTCTTAATGAATTTGTATGCACGTCTTTATGGATCTGCTATTTTCAGAACTGCTTTGCTTGTAACTATTTTAACAACTGTCCTGAAATAAATTCTGTATAGATTTAATTTCCCATTGGGCATTCATTCGTTTAGTTTGTATAATTAACAGATGTAAATATCTTTGGGCTCATTTCAAAACAATTTCTTGTATAAATAAAAGGTGGAATTAATTTGAATATTCAGCATGTTTTCTTTATTCTCTTCCATCTAGTGAATTTCAGACTGCCTTAAGGGGCCGTAAGACAGAGTTTCATAATACTCCGGCATGGTGAGTTGAGTGTTTGAGGTCAGCTGTAGGCGATGAGAAAGGAGACCGCTTTGTGTTGTGTTCAATTGTACATAGCACCGGCCGTTGAGAAAGCAATGGCAAACTATTGAAGTAACATAGCCAAATAAGTCACAAAGAGCCAATAAATGCTGGGGCTGAGTGCATCATCTTGTAAAGGACATGCAGCTAACTTAAAGAACGTCAGTGCCTTTATTTCTTTTGTACTGCTTGTCTACTCTAGGAATAAAGACAATCAAACCTGGCAACATAGAATATTTATTTATATACGAGGATATCGTATTCTTTCTCTGATCTGTCTTCTTTCTCTCTTGCAGCTCCTCCACCTCTTGTTTCTTGTTTCCTCCTCTTCTTGTTTTTCTAATCCTCCTCTTCCACCTTTTGTTTCTCTCCTCTTCCTCCTCCTATTTCTCTCCTCTTTCTCCTCCACCTCTTGTTTCCCTCCTCCTCCTGTTTCTCTCCTCCCCTCCATCTCTTGTTTCTCCACCACTTCATCCCCTCCTCAACCTCTTCTTTCTCCACCACTTCTTTCCCTGTATCCTCTTCTTCCTCCTGCCGATGTTGCCGTGTTGCTAATTTCAGACTACTGTCTCGGCAAGGAGTGTACTAACCATTTCGCCGTCACAGCTAAATTTGTGATCAGTAATTACCATACAACACCATGTAACAACTGATCTCTTATACAGAAAACAACTAATTAACATACAACACCATTTAACAACTGATCTCTTATACAGAAAACAACTAATTAACATACAACACCATTTAACAACTGATCTCTTAAACAGATAACAAATAATTAACAACTTAAGGGACATAACTACTCACCATATATAAACATTGCATATGCAAGCACATGATTTGTGCCATAATAGTATCTGCCCTTGAATCGAATATAAAAGCCATCATTTGATAAGAAAACTGAATTGTTCTGTAGTGGGTCATTGCGCTGTATTTGGCTTTTTAACTCCCCCATTGAAGTGATTCCACTTCGAATGTCAAAACTGTAATCATATGAATCACTTGGATCCTCAGCTGGAGAAAATACAAACAGTAGTTAAAGAGTTGGCATGAGAGTTGTTGTGTTGTGTGGTTGACATATCTGACACATGGCAAAGGATCTAAAGAAATGGATAATTAGTTTAAAAAAAGAAAAGTGCAGAACTATTTTTTTGCGTTCACTTGCTTTTGAACTCAAGCGTAGTCCATAATCATGCTACTGCTTCTAGTCCACTGGGCTGATGTTTGTGTGTTGAATAACTTTACCTATTAGCAGTGTCCCTCGCCATCAGACGAACCCAGTCCGACTTCTGAGGTACTTGTAATTTACGTCCCCATGTCTAGGACGAGCGTCAACATTTTAGTCAAACTGACCAGTGTAGGGGTTGAACCTGCTACCTCGGAATCAGCTTACCGGAAGTTTAAGAGCAAGTGCTCTTATCAAAGCAGCAGAAATACTTACTAATAATAGCACACATTCTAAGAGATAAATAATGATTTTCACTGATGCTTCAAAGTAATATGATCAGTTATGACTTGCCCTGAAGGTGCAATATTATTACGTGCATCATTCATGTCCCACTTACACACATCTTTATATCGTAGTAGAGGCCGACTCTGAGATCTCTTACCCATCTGTAATTCAACTAAAAAAGATGTCCCTTAGTATTTTACTATCATCCATCCTCCTAATGTGTCCTATCCATCTAAGTCTACGAAGACTGAGCATGGAATATACCATCAAACAACCTGATCTTTCCAATACTCCAGTATTTGTGATTTTGTCTTGCCACTTAATACCAAGTATTCTTCGCAGACACCACATATGAAAGCCATTTAAACGTTTCTCTTGGTGTGAGTAAGTTGACAAGGCTTCACTGCCATAAGGAATAATACTAAGGACACAGGCTTTATAGACAAGGACTTTTGTTTTGGCAGTTTGGTTCTCCCAGGCTCTTTTTGTGAACCTGTTCACTACTGTTGCTGCTTTACCAATCTAGAAGTTGATTTCCTGATCTAGGGATAATTTATTGTTGACCTCTGATCCTTGTTATGTGAAAAGGTCAACTATCTCCAGCTCTGCGACATCAATAAAGATTGATGGTATCCTATTTGCGCCTTGCATTATAATTGGTGTCTTCATTTTGCTAATTGTTAAACCAAACTAGGAACAAGCACTAGGGAATGCAGACAGCAGGAATTGCAGTTCTCCCTCAGAGCGGGTCGTAATTGCAGAATATATATTAAGTGGTATTACCTGCTATCTATATGTTGGGCGGCACTCACCAAATCTGACTTTGGGCAGAGGAGCACAATTGAGAGGGTACAAGCCTGATCCTAGTGCAAGAAAATACGACCAAAAGACTAAATGTCATGGCAGGACAGACCAGGCCCTAAGCCTTGGTCTGCAACTGGTCTAGGATTGAAGCTCCGTTGGGTGGGCAGTATTGCTTTGCTGATCTGGCAGCTTCTGCAGCTTGTCTTGTTCCAGATGTATTGGTGCTGTGTTTCTTCTGGAGTAAACTAGACAGGTGGAGAGAGGGATCATGCTGCATGGGCAAACAATGGTCTCTACAATTCAGCCCAGGCTTTGTGTTAGGGAAAGGTATAACTATCATCTGTCAAGATGGCGAGGTGTCAGTAGTAGCAGCACAATCAACAAATGAAAATTGTAAAATTGTTTGTACTTACACTGACTCTTCAAAACTCGGAGGTAGACGCCATCGAACTTAGGTGTCTTGCGTATGACAAAAATGCAGTCCTTCAATTGAGCATCAGCAATTGTTAAGTGAATTATTCCACCATCGGTAGAAATGTCCTGGTCACAGGCTGTCAGATATAAGAGATCACTGTATGTTAAGAGATCACTCTATGTGAAGAGATCACTCATGTGAAGAGATCACTTATGTGAAGAGATTACTGTATGTTAAGAGATCACTTATGTTAAGAGATCACTGTATGTTAAGAGATCACTTATGTTAAGAGATCACTGTTTGTTAAGAGATCACTTATGTTAAGAGATCACTTATGTGAAGAGATCACTTATGTTAAGAGATCACTGTATGTTAAGAGATCACTTATGTTATGTTAAGAGATCACTATATGTGAAGAGATCACTATATGTGAAGAGATCACTGTTTGTTAAGAGATCACTTATGTGAAGAGATCACTTATGTTAAGAGATCACTTATGTTAAGAGATCACTTATGCGAAGAGATTAATTATGTTAAGAGATCACTGTGTGTGAAGAGATCACTTATGTGAAGAGATCAGTGTGTTAAAAGGTCACTGGTTGTTAAGTGATCCCTATTTGTTAAGAGATCACCATTTGTTAAGAGATCACCATTTGTTAAGAGATCACTATATGTGACTTGCACGGTTAAGTTGTAAAATTGTTGTTGTAAATTTGCTGTTGTAAAGCTGTTGTTGCAAAGCTATATGTGTATGTTATTATGTAATATGTAACTGTTAAACTGTTTAACACCTAAAGTTAAATAAAGGAATTGTGGGTGCAACATGCAATAAATTTTAATGAATAAATGTGAATCCTGAACAATTTTAACGAATAAATGTGAATCCTAAACAATTACTAAACAGGCAGGCTAATGGAAGCTGCGGCAGTCCACAGGTTACAACACTTGCCTGTCGACCAGGTGGTCATGAGCCTGACTCGTCAGCGAGGCAGATTTCTTCAAAACTGACCTGGGTTATGAGGTCGACCAAGTCTAAAATGGCCGACAGGAAATGTTACGGGAAGCATGAGCAGCAGGGGTGATGCTGACCACATCAGCTGCCCATCTCTGATTGGTCGATAAAATCATGAGGTGAGCACCATATACCCAGTACAGCTCTAGGTGTGTGAAAGGATCCTCTTGTAAAGTATGTTATGTGAAGCCATAGAGATGTTGTTGTACAGAATAAAGTTGAGTACACATTTCAGCATATGCTATTGTATAATTGTGATTTCAAAGTTGCTAATGTAACATGTCACTGTAAGTTCTTATTGTATAGTGTTATTGAAAATGTATTACAATTCTGGTTTGTTTTAAAAAAGTTCTTGCATGTTACACAGAACAAGTTTTAACATATGGCTATGATTCTGGACAATAGTAAACAGGCAAACAAATTCCTAAAGCCTTGGAAATGTGGTTTTATAGAAGAATGTTGAAATTTTCTTGGATAGCCAAAATTAGCAATCTGAACATTTTGAGAGAGAAAAGTCAAAATGCGTGAATTTATCCATGCTAATAGAGATTGGGAGCACGTCGCCGCTGAACGTGTTGCATGGAGGGCAACTATCAGAAATGGAATAAAGACAAAGGAGAAAATGATTGCAGATAAAGCACACACAGAGCGTGAGAGACGTAAGATGGTCCAAAATGGTGGAATGACCATGTTTCACATGCACCTACTGTGGGCAACATTTGCAGCAAGAATTGGCCTTACCAGCACACTCGCCACCGCCATGGATCGTAGTTATTAAGCCTTTTTGAAGCACAATGTACCAAACTATCGTCTGTCAAGACGGAAAGGTTCCAATGTATAATAAAGATTGTAATTTGTGAAGAATCATGGTAGCACGTGCCAGTCAGCAGGCTACTTGATGATGATGATTCAAAAGTTATCATTCTAAGCATTATTGCAAAGTTGTTATTGTGAAGTTGTGAACTATAAATGTTCAATGTTATTTCTAAAGTTGTTAAATTGTAAATTTATATACAATTGTACAAGGTGAAAGTGGGTCACCTGAAGATCACTATGACCAGCATGAGGTTTCTGATTGGTCAACACCTTGTGGTTCTACTGGTACAGTGACCTACCCAACATCTGCATTCCCAATCTAGGTAACATTCCAAGCATGGCCGTTCTACAGTTCCAGTACTGGCCTTGTATACCCCACTGGCTTCTGAGTTTCGCGAGAGAAAAAGCAGCTCTGCAATGTTCCCCACAGAGATGACACTTTGGTAGTGACCTAGAAGGGGATTTCTCTACACCAACTTGATTACAATGCACAAGCTTTTCAGATGACCTCAATGTCAGCCCACAAACACCAGCAGTCTGGTTGACAGGGGTAAACAAGTTGTTTTACATGATGCCGTGTTTTTACTTTAATAACAGCAGATGCAAGATGGATTAAGGAAGTTATGTTTTTATTTTAATAACAGCAGATGGAAGATGTATTAAGGAAGTTATGTTATTATTTTAATAACAGCAGATGGAAAATATGTTAAGGAAGCTGTGTCCATTTTAATAACAGCAAATGGAGGATGTTTTAAGGAAGTTGTGTCTTTATTTTAATAACAGCAGATGGAAGATGTATTAAGGAAGTTGTGTCTTTAGTTTAATAACAGCAGATGGAAGATGTATTAAGGAAGTTGTGTCTTTAGTTTAATAACAGCAGATGGAAGATGTATTAAGGAAGATGTGTTTTTAGTTTAATAACAGCAGATGGAAGATGTATTAAGGAAGTTGTGTCTTTAGTTTAATAACAGCAGATGGAAGATGTATTAAGGAAGTTGTGTCTTTAGTTTAATAACAGCAGATGGAAGATGTATTAAGGAAGTTGTGTCTTTAGTTTAATAACAGCAGATGGAAGATGTATTAAGGAAGTTGTGTCTTTAGTTTAATAACAGCAGATAGAAGATGTATTAAGGAAGTTGTGTCTTTAGTTTAATAACAGCAGATGGAAGATGTATTAAGAAAGTTGTGTCTTTAGTTTAATAACAGCAGATGGAAGATGTATTAAGGAAGTTGTGTCTTTAGTTATAATAACAGCAGATGGAAGATGTATTAAGGAAGTTGTGTCTTTAGTTTAATAACAGCAGATGGAAGATGTATTAAGGAAGTTGTGTCTTTAGTTTAATAATAGCAGATGGAAGATATGTCAATGAAGTTATATGTACAGAATAGTCCACGTAAAGGCAGCAGCATTTCACAAGATGAAAAATATTCATGAAATTTATCTTTGTCATACGGTGCGAGGAAAAGTGTTCTTAAGAACTATATTGAGCCAATCCTGATGTATGGATGTGAATTGTGGACAATCGGCAGGCCAGTGAGCGATTATGTGGATGCTATGGAGATGTGGATTTAGAGAATAATGTGGAAATCTTGAAAGAAAGTTAACTCACAAAGCAAACTGGTTACTCAAATCAGAAGAAGACAGTGCACATTCATTGAGCATGCTAGAAAAAGGGGAAAGCTTGAGAATGTTGTCACAACAGGATGGTTGGAGGGAAAGCTTGAGTATGTTGTCACAACGAGATGGTTGGAAGGAAAGCGAGGCAGGGGGAGACCATGAGTGAAGATGCCAGACAGTTTGACATTATGGCATGGAGGAACGTCGGTATCAGAAATGATTTGAAGCATTAGAGACAGAGGGCTGTGGATAGACATGATCACCAACACCACATGGCATGGACTATAAGAAGATTGACAGTACATGAGACAGGAGGCTGTGGACAGACATGATCACCAACACCACATGGCATGAACTATAAGAAGATTGACAGTACATGAGACAGGAGGCTGTGGACAGACATGATCATCAATGCCACACGGACATGGACTATAATAATTAGAAGTGTCTTCACGCAATACTCAGTACAGACAGTCTAAAAATATCCATATGAAGATAACTGCCCTTCATGAATGTTCCTGCCATCAGTTCTTCTCTTCTTCTTTCATTCGCTTGAAATATGTCTATAACTGCAATGTTGTCTCTTGTATGAATCTAACATCCTGCCATCAGTGATGTTTAAGCTGAACAAACTGCTCTAGTGTGATGGCACTCTAGCATGACCCAGACAGTGGATCCAGTATTATGAAGCTGGGTCAACCCAAGATCCACTCTAAACATAAAACATCAAATCCTGTCACTACTGAGGAATAAACCCACCACGTCAGCAGTTCAGCCACAACTCCATATGTTCAACAATAAAAAAATTAATATATAAATGAAAACACAGATCACAGAACTCACCAGTTGATGGTATGGGAAAAGTAAGCAAAACCTGAGAATAGAAAAAAAAAACAAACATAAAGGACATATATGAAGGATCATCATCACAAGCAACATCATTATCAAGAATCTTGTCAACTGGTGTGGGCAATCATGTCTCTCCACATCTCATCATCTCCAACAATCTATCAACTCATTAGCTGATATTTTTCTATGCCACGAAGAAGATCAAGAATCCTCTCTCTGTCAACACCTATCATTGTTTCCAGTTTTCATATTAGTTTTAGTTTGCCCCTTTACATAATGTAAATAAGTAAGCAAATAAAGGACCCCTTTACACGTCTCGAGAAGTGCTAGGTAAATGGTACTAGTCCCATATTTTTTGCTTTTATTTCCCTGAATATTTCCTCGTACTCATTTTAGGCTGGGTCAACCTGGCAGCACAAGTCAATTTTAAAATGTCAGCATTGGTGGGATTTGATCACCTGACCACAGGGCCACCATGTCAGCAAGCTAGTCAATGCACCAACATGGCTCCCTGATCATAATGTAGCTAACAAACAGGCATGTTACAGCTGAAGGCAAATTAATTGATGGTCGAAAATTGTGTCCCATGTGTGGAGTATAAAGGAATATCTCCTGGTATAGTGGGTGGTCCATGTGTGGAGTATAAAGGAATATCTCCTGTTATAGTAAGTGGCACATGCAGGGAGTATAAAGGAATATCTCCTGTTATAGTGTCTCTTGTAGTCGTGTTTTAGTAAAGCTCACAATCTACTTCTCGTTTATTTGGGTGATTCATTCATTGCTGTTATAGTGGGTGGCGCATGCAGGGAGTGCAAAGGAATATCTCCTGTTATAGTGGGTGGTCCATGCAGGGAGTATAAACAAATATCTCCTGTTATAGTGGGTGGCGCATGCAGGGAGTGCAAAGGAATATCTCCTGTTATAGTGGGTGGTCCATGCAGGGAGTATAAACGAATATCTCCTGTTATAGTGGGTGGCGCATGCAGGGAGTGCAAAGGAATATCTCCTGTTATAGTGAGTAGCCCATGCAGGGAGTGTAAAGGAATATCTTTTGTTATAGTGGGTATCGACTAAATTTAAGATGCATGCCCCATATTAAGAATCTGTCCAGCGTTGTTCCTATTATTAACTCTTACCTAATTTGATGAACAGAAAATGCCTGTTTCCCTAGATCCATATGAAAAAAGTCCACCATACTGCTATAACTAATATATATTATTTAAAAATGAGGCCAAAATAAATACATATTATTTTTAAATGCTGACAAAACTAACAGAAGCTATTTAACAATGGTGACAAAGTTAATGCACTAACAACTATCCCACAAAAACTTATAAACAGAAACGAATAATCAAATGAATGTACTACTGGCACCTGGCTGTCTTGACAGATGACATTTTGTTACATTGTGATTCAAAAAAGGCTATAATAACTACAACCCATGGTGGTAGAAGACCAGGGATGGAGATATACCTCTCCATAGCACACAGCCTGGGCTGAATTGCAGAGACCATGTGTTGCCCATGCAGCATGATCCCTCTCTCGGCCTGTCTAGTTTACTCCAGAGGAAAGGCAACACCAATACATCTGGGAACAAGACAAGCTGCAGAAGCTGCTGGATCAGCAAAGCAATGCTCTAAATATCCACCTATTTGAGCTTTGATTCCTAGACCAGTTACTGACTAAGGCTTTAAGGCCTGGTCTGCCCTGCCATGACATTTAGTCTTTAGGTTGCATTTCCTCGCACTAGGATGTAATCAAATATAATCTTACTGTTAATAAATTCAACTGAAGCTTTGAATCCAAGGAAGCTTGATTGGCCACTCGTAGCCTCTCCTGTGTAGAAGATAACTGTCAGGTTTTGGCCATTAGACTTAAACACGGGTCTGTTGCCACTTCCTGTAAACCTCACCAAATCTTTGGAACGATCAAACTGTAATAAAACATGCATTTTTTGTCAAGCATTAAGTCAACTATACGTTTTGGTACAGCTGTTTAACATGAAAAAGGAGTGATAATAAAAAACAAGAAAAAGAAACAAAACAGAAACAAGGAAAGAACGAAGAAACACAGACAGAAATAACACACAAATGCTAGCAATGGAGTAAAAGAACTAGAGACAGACAAACAGAAAGAACACACAAATGCTAGCAATGGAGTAAAAGAACTAGAGACAAACAGAAAGAACACACAAATCAAGCAATGGAGTAAAATAACTAGAGACAAACAGAAAGAACACACAAATCAAGCAATGGAGTAAAAGAACCAGAGACAAACAGAAAGAACACACAAATCAAGCAATGGAGTAAAAGAACCAGAGACAAACAGAAAGAACACACAAATCAAGCAATGGAGTAAAAGAACCAGAGACAAACAGAAAGAACACACAAATCAAGCAATGGAGTAAAAGAACCAGAGACAAACAGAAAGAACACACAAATCAAGCAATGGAGTAAAAGAACTAGAGACAGACAAACAGAAAGAACACACAAATCAAGCAATGGAGTAAAAGAACTAGAGACAGACAAACAGAAAGAACACACAAATCAAGCAATGGAGTAAAAGAACCAGAGACAGACAAACAGAAAGAACACACAAATCAAGCAATGGAGTAAAAGAACCAGAGACAGACAAACAGAAAGAACACATAAATCAAGCAATGGAGTAAAAGAACCAGAGACAGACAAACAAAAAGAACACACAAATCAAGCAATGGAGTAAAAGAACCAGAGACAGACAAACAAAAAGAACACACAAATCAAGCAATGGAGTAAAAGAACCAGAGACAGACAAACAGAAAGAACACATAAATCAAGCAATGGAGTAAAAGAACCAGAGACAGACAAACAGAAAGAACACACAAATCAAGCAATGGAGTAAAAGAACCAGAGACAGACAAACAGAAAGAACACACAAATCAAGCAATGGAGTAAAAGAACCAGAGACAGACAAACAGAAAGAACACACAAATCAAGCAATGGAGTAAAAGAACCAGAGACAGGTAAACAGAAAGAACACAAACATGTAAGCAATGGCGTAAATGAACCAGAGAAAGATCAATGGGAATAGAGACAGAGGCAGACCAAGAGACATGATGCTGGATGAACTGAGACAGTGGCATGAGGGAATATCAGCAACAGAGTTGATCCAGAACACCAAAGCCTGAGATCCGTGTAGAGACATTAAAAAGAGTTAGTTGCATATATTTTACAGGAAGTCGCAGTCAACCCCAACATGTTTGGCTGTTTGTCATTTACTAGGTAAGTTTACATTCAGTAGTTTGCCACTGCTTTCTGGGCAACCAACGCTCACACTAATGTGTGAAAACCAGCGCAGGGATCTGCTTCCTAATCATAGCATGTGTGTTGCAAAAGCGGTATGCAGTACAAACGACTGAAAATCTTTATTTTCAAAGGGTTTAGAATTAGGCATGCAGGCCCGTCTGACATTCTGCCCTTCTTCTCTATTTCCTCTCATACATTCTTTCATTCAACATCACTTATGAAACAAATCTTTGACAACAAAAGAACAATAAGCATTGAAACGCATGAAAAATAATCAATAATGCATGACTCACTGAGGCAATGTTTAACATGGGCATTATAAATACCCAAGGAAGGCGTAACGTGCCACACATATGGGAATGTTTTTTTGGCTAGTTGTCGTTCGAGATAATTTACCATTATTATTGTCTTTGGTGTTGTTGTTTTTTTTAATGGGGGAATGTAGTCTGTCCTGAGATAGTACTGCAAATCGTGGTCAAAACCCCATCACCACAGCGCCAATGGAGAGACATGAATGTCTACGCTGGCTGCAGGGCACATGATGATGACAAATCAGCACCTGGCTGGATGATGTGAACATGTGTGGTTTGTCCATCAAGAATGATGATGACCATTCATTTCATCCAGTGGGTTGAAAGTATGGAGCCGTGAGTTCTAATATGGCCTATTTTGGCTCGAAATGTTCTTTGACAATGTGGACAAAGAATGCTTGACGTTTCTGGAGGGGGATTTCCTGCAGTGGTTTTTATGTTCTGCCTTTTCTTCACAGCAACACGCCTTCACTTCCCAAGATATTTCCTGGTAGCCATATTAGGCTGGGTTGGTGTGGGGGCCCAGGTCGATTTAAAAACACCTGACTGGATGCGGACTGGAACTCAGCAAGCACCAGGCTGGCAACCAAGCATCTAGCCACTGCACTACCACTACCCCCGTAACATCATGAGTGAAACTAACAACAGAGACTTTAATAAAGAAACAGAAAAACAAAGAATAAAGTCAGCAACCAATATTGAAATACAACAATTTATACAGCAAACAAGAAACACAGTGGATAGAAAAACAAAAAGAATGCAGGCGTGGAAACAAATAAGTAAGCACAACGGGAAGGAAGAAACACAAAATGAATGTCAGCGTAAGAGAACAAATGAATACATATTATTTGAAGGGTCAAAAATTGGGCATGCAGGTTCATCGTACATTTGGTCCTTCCAATCACTCATCTTTCACATTACATCACTTATCTATTGTGCATGTTGCATTCACATAGAAAAAAAAAACATAGTCAAATGAAAGGCTGTGAACATAAACATGGTAATGATATGAGACAGGCAGGCAGGCAGAGAGATAGACACACATACATACACAAACAGATACATACATACCTACACACATACTTACATTCATACATACATACATGCATATAAACACCTACACACACACTATACACATACACACAGACAGACATATGCATATACACACATACACACATTCATACATACATATATACCTAAACACATACATACACACCTACATACATTATCATCATCATGTGCCATGCCGGTAAGCGTGAGCGGACATGTTTTGCCATCTCACTCAATCACCAGAGTCGTGGATCAGCTCAGCGTTCCTGTCTCGACCATTGCTACGTGGCCAAGCCATCCAGGTATTTACTTCTCTGCTTTCCTCTTGTTCTCTTCCCATCAATCTTGCCAGTTGTCACCAAGTTCTCCAATTTATTTCTTCTCATAACATGACCAAAAAAATTGTGGCTGTCTACATCTAATTTCTCTAATCAGTTTACAATTTTCATTTGTTTCTTGTAGGACTTGGTTATTAGTTTTTCTGTCTGTCCATGGCGTTCTTTGCATTTTCCTCAGAAACCACATTTCCACAGCCATCAGATGTTTTTCAGCTTGTCTGATCATTGTCCACGCTTCACATCCATACAAAAGTACAGGTTCTATGTAGCACCTCAATACTCTTTTTCTCGCTGCAAATGAGATCTTTTTATTAGTCAGTATGTTTTCCATCTTGCAAAAGGCTACCTTCGCAATGGCAATTCTTGTTCTAATCTCTTCAAGGCATCTCCCATCATGTTATGACTGTTCCGAGATAATTGTACTATTTCACTTTTTTAAGAATATTTCTATTTACTTGTATATTACGATATGATATTTCCTTCTTCCTACCTATATACATAATTATATACTCATATTCATACATACATAAATACATACATATATCATTTGTGCAAACTCTAACCCACTAAATAAACCATCTTATGTCCAAAAGAAGATCCAAGAAATAAAAACATAACATCAGTGCACTCTTCAGAAGCAGAGAGCTAGTTCTGCAGTAAATACCAGCCCACTGAGCTATCCCAAGAATCAAGAGGGCAGACGTGCTTGAAAATGCAGGAAGCAGACTTTTGTAGCATTTCACAAGATGAAGAATATTCTCTGCAATTTATCTTTGTCAATTAAGTTAACGAAAAGAGATCTTAACTGATTCACTGCCAAGCGCCACTTTAGTGACAGAAGGGATCGACACTGTACTGCCAATCGCCAATTTAGTGACACATTCTTGACAGTTCATTATGTATTTCATTTCGCGTATCTTCCTTAATTTTAATGCCCTGTAAATGACATTTTATACTTGAAGAAAGTCTGTAATTTCAAAACAGCCCACGACAGAAAGAAATATCTAAAATTTTAGCAGAAATATTTAGTTAAATTGTGGTTACTTTTCTGATATTAGAAATGGCACACCTTCTGGTTTTCAGGCCATGTATATTTACATTTGATAATAGTTTTAAACAGACTTTGTGAAAGATTCTAAACTGATAGCACATGGTTAATGTGGTTATTCAGTTAAAATAAATTATTTAGCAAACGGTCATAATGGAAAACAAAGCTCCCCTCTGACGTTCTCCACCTTGCCGTGGTAGAAGGGCTTGCATGTCCCAATGACCCCAAGAGCTATGCTGATGGTAGCATAGCTCAAGGGATAGGGACCAGACCAAGAGAGACACACACCTGCCGCTCTGCAGGCAGAATGAGGACAGGCAGTCAAAGTACGAATCAGGCGCACGCTGCCACTACATTCTTGATCCGAACACATATTCTACAGCTCTCAGCTAAGGGATATGGCTGAACGCCTCTAAGCCAATATTCCCCGGATGTGAGGGCTTGGCGATACTCACCCACTGCAAAATGGAGGTGAGATGCTGAGCCTGCTACATGCTTGGTCCAGACACTTGTTTGAAGGCTCTCACCCGAGGGATATGAGGGATCCCCTGAATGAGAGGGCCTGGCCGTTACTCGCTCTCTGCTGCATGGAGGTAAGGTGCTGAGCTGGCAGCACATGTAGCCTACCTCGTGAGCATTACTAAAGGTGAAAAAGCGTCCCAATTGCACGCAATGGTTACGGTGCAAGTCTATATAAAAAAAAACTCATTGAGTAAGTATAGTCAAAGGTGGGAAAATGTCTCAACATGAAATGGATCGCTTGCCTAGCGAATCCATTATGTGGAAGTATGGAGCAAAAGTTTACTGAGTGGATGTCATCTCATTAACACAAAATGGAATGCTTGGCTAGCAAATCCATTAAGTGGAAGTCTGAAGTGAAAAGCTGCAGAGTGGATTCACCTGCAGACTAAGGTAGAAAAACGTCTCATTAAGATGAAATGGAATGCTTCGCTAGTGAATCTATTATGTGGAATCCGCAGCGAAAGCTTGCTGAGTGGATGTTGTGTGCAGACTGATTGTTCCTGGTCTGTGCGGGGAGCAGCCAGGGGTGAACAAAATACAAAATATATGGAAGTGAAGAATTAAAGCAGCCATGAGCAGGATGTGGCGATTCCGTGGTTGAGCCCAGTACCAGAGCATTATGTGTCAGCTCTGCAAGCTTGGAAGCCTCCTTGGATGGCGGATAATGCCCATGGAATGCCCCTGCTTTCCCTTGAGGGCTGACCATGAAGTCTTCGACTGTTCTAACTTGACCAGCTGGGATGTGGACGGCAGCACAAAAGTGAGTCTCTCAGGAATGCTAACCTGGTTTAAAAAACGCACGCAAAAGTCAGATGTTTTGGCCTAAGGGTTTTGGCCCAAGGGTGCATAACACGACACACCACAATTACATTTGAAAAAACACTCCGGATGAACACAGAAGAAGAAAACAAAACTAACCATGAAAGTTTGTCATCATGTCGAATTATGCTCGCTCTAATGGGCCACACTTGTGCCCCTAAGTTTGCTTTGCTTAACACAGATAAGCTCAGGAGTATTTAAATAATTAAATTTAAAAGAATAATAATTATAACTAAATAAAAAAATTGTGTTTTTATTGTTTCTCATTACAAATATGACTCGCATGTTCCTGACTTTTTCTATTTTGAGCAAAAATGATGTACTTCAAAATATGAAGTTTTAATTGTGTTTTATTGGTTTTAAGGAGCAGTTTTTGTGATACTGGTGAAGTAAAGTGGTGTATTTATCATTATTCCTTACATTTCATTGGATTATTATCAATGATTAAGAAGGAGTGCCTTGGTAAGTGGAAATTTTGAATAATTGTCACCTCTGTCTTCACTTTAAAAAAAAAAGAAGAAAATCTAACATTATTGTAAGATATTTCTAACCTCTAGCAATAGTAGCAATACTGACATGTTCCTTGTGCAATCTCCTTTAATTTGATTACTTATTAAGTTAAGCGGGGAGATTTGTTCGCAAAGGCCGAGCAATATCACCAACGGACCGCTTTCACTGGTCGCGGGATTCATAGTGCCAGGTGGGGAGTACATGCTTTTATGGGTCCAGACACTTATGATGATGAATGTACTCTCATACCAGTCCAGACACTTGGTAAAAAGCACTCAGCTGAGGGAAATAGCTGAACGTCTCTAGTCAAATCCCTCGGATGTGAGGGCCTGGCCGCTACCCACCTCCTCCTCTTGGAGGTTTGATGCCGAAGCTGCCAGCACAGCCTACCTTGTTCCAGATGCACTGGTTATCCTTTCCTCTGGAGAAGACAAGGCAAGGCCGAGAGAGTGATCATGCTGCATGGGCAACACATGTTTTCTGAATCCATGCCCAGTCACTGCGCGATGGAATTCTGGCCTAATTCCAATCCACATACTTTCATCTGTAAAGACGGCAAGGTGCCACTCACAATATAGCTGCTACCATTTCAACCATTTTTACATCATACTGTGACACACCACTACTTCCCATTTCCTGCCATCATTTTTGTTTGGTCCAAACCCACTTTTTGTTTGGCAGTGAATCAGGTATATTGATTCATTCTTGATGTATGCAAGTGAATTATGGATACTTAGGTGACAAGCAAGGAACACAAAAAGAAAGCATGAAGACCAAAAAAAAACAAAAACGTTTCAACTAAAGAAATACACCGGCAACTGACCTCTAAATACGAGCTTGGGGTAATCATCCAATCATCAAAGGAGACCACCACAATCATATAGGGCACCTGGGCATACAGCTTAAAGGTGTACACTTCACCGTTCTTGGCGTAGGCACTAGGGAAATATGGGCTGGTGAAGCTATTGGCAAGGCTATTATAGCCTGCTGTGTTGTTGATTTCCTTAAGTTTTTCTGTGGTAGAAATGAAAAGAACGACAGCATATCAACATGTGGTTTTCAATCTACTTTACTATATGTAGTTAGATAGGTTGCCTCATTTTAATTACTCACTGCCTCAACTTCAAGTTAGTTATTTATTTCCAGTCAGCATTTGAATCTGTGTTACCGCAGGTTTATACAGGGTGTTTGTAAAGTCTCACTTCACTTTGTATGTAGAACAATTTTGAAAAATGAACTACATGTCGTCATAAAAAATGTGCTCCACTGTCCATCGTGAAGCAATATGCAGTGTATTGCTAGAGTAATTCTTTGCACTCCAAACAGAAAGGTGTTATTAATGTAAGAAATAATTGTTTGGGTTGAAACAAGTATTTCAAAATGGCGGTTGACACACACAGATGGTTGTTCAAAGATTTTTAGCAAGATGTCCTGATAAAAATCCTTCTCATCGCATTATAGTTACACAATTGTTGAATAAATTATAATGATTACTTCACTGGTACTTTTCAACTTCCTCAAACAGCGTTAGACCATAGCAGCGACTATTGGAACTAATTTAATGAATTCTGTAGCACATTTTTTGATGATGTCATGCACTGAATTTTTCAAAATTATTCTGTACTCCAGTGTAGTGAGACTTTACAAACACCCGGTAGGTATCACCAATAAGTGGAGGTCAATATGGCCGAATGGATATGCCACTTGTTCTTAAATAGCTGGCATGCTGATGCCAAAGTTGTGGGTTAAACCCCTACACCTGTCAGTTGGACTCAAATGTTGATTTCTCACCCTTGACTTAGGAACGTAAATTACAAGTACCTCTGAAGTCAGAGTGGGTTCACCTGATGGCGAGGGACACTGGTAATAGGGAAAGGTAATCCACTTGCAAAAATATCAGTCCAGTGCTCTAGTATGCACGTGTATTGACTACGCATATATAAGCATAGTCTCCCTTTAATGAGCAAGCCAAACAAAAAAAACAAAAAAAAATCACATGTAAGCATAGTCTCCCATTAATGAGCAAGCAAACAGTTCTGTTCTCCAACCCATCTCATGTCCAAAAGACGATAAGACTCACCCAGGAAATATGAACACAACATCAGCACATTTTTCAGAAATAGAGAGCTAGTTCCACAGTGAATACCACCCCAATGAGGTATCCTATAACTCAAGAGGACATATGTGCCTGCTTGCTAAAGCAGGAAGGAGACTTTTGCATTGGAATATGTAGATGGGATTTTCCTTGTTTGAGTTTCGAGATGACGGAGGCATTTGTCAAACTCCCCAGTAAATGCTGTTGAAGTAACTGATGAATGCAGTTACAATCACTTTGTTCTCCAACCCATTTCATGTCGAAAAGAAGAAAGACTTATCCAGGAAATACGAACATAACATCAGTGCACTCTTCAGAAGCAGAAAGCTAGTTCTGCAGTAAATACCAGCCCACTGAGCTATTCCAAGAATCAAGAGGGCAGACGTGCTTGAAAATGCAGGAAGCAGACTTTTATAGCATTTCACATGATGAAGAATATTCTCTGCAATTTATCACTGTCAAGGTGAGGAAGAGATCTTAAGAGCTATATTGCATCATTCTTGATGTATGGAAGTGAATCATGGACACTTAGGTGACAAGATAAGAATTATGTGGAAGCTGGGAAAATCTAGTTTTATAGAAGAATGATGAGAACACCATGGATGGATGGAAAGGGCATTGTGGTTAGTTCACGATCAATTAATGTTGGTACAAAATATGAGTGTTTAGTTCACAATCAAGTGAACTCACAAAGAGAACTGGTTACTCGCATCAGATGAAGACAATTCACATTCTTTGGGCATGACATGAGAAGGTAAAAGCTGGAATAGGTCATCACAAAAATTTGTATGACTAATGAGCATCTGTTCCTGGGGAGTGTACCAGACATAGTATTCTCAGACAAGGGTGACAAATTAAGCGGACCTGTGTGCATGTTGTACACATTACAAGTCCCTCAGAATCTGGAAATTGACAAAAGCAGACCAAACAAGCAATTGCCATGGCAAAATGTCCAAATTAGAACAGCTACTGCAAAAACTATAGAAGTGTGATTCAGCTTTACACATAATTGGATCCCCACCAGCGTGGAATTTGTGCACAGTCCTGAGTTTCTCCCTGTGTGATCTATGAAAAGAAACTGGAACACTGATAGGGATTTCTGTGTGCAATAACACTGATCTTTACAAACCAAACCAAATATCAGAGGCTGTCTCTCATGTGATTGTGAAATACTCAAGCAAACACCAAAGGCATTCAACAAGACTCCCCACAACTTTCCAAAGAAAGACAACCTGTCCTGAGAGAACAAATCATGGAAGAGTTGTGACCTCTTTAAGTACATTGTCCCATTCATGATACATACCAAAGTAGAATAATTGCTGAGCAAACAAAGACAATAAATCCAAACAAAATATACAGACCTATAACAGTCAGTTTGAGCCTCATTCTGATGGTCTGAGAGTAGTTCATGCCACAAGCAATCACGTGTAACTGCTTGGATTCAGTCGTGTAGGAAACTGGACTACTGGACACTGCCTTTGCAGTCTGACTCCTGTAGTCAGCATCAAAGAGGTAAAAATAGACGCAACTGAGGAAGAGAAACATATATGTATAAACACCTTTCCAGACAGTTACTCCATCACAGCACATGATCACATAGTTGCAACATCCAAACAACTTACCATACATTTACAAATCTGAACATCTCATTACGTGATATTTGCCTAAAAATTACGTATGTCTCTACTGTACTAGTATTAACCTAAAATGTTCTTCCATTTTCCAATTTATACGTTACTTGTTTCACTCATTTTGAACTTGACATAATATTGACTGAGAAACGGACACTAAGACTGTTTTGGTGACTCAAGTACCTTTAATCCTCTTCATAGCCATCTCTATCCACAAACTTGAAGTGGTTGACTAAACTTTTGTCAGCAATGGCTTTTACCTCGATTCTCACTGAAAATGTCCAGCCAGATTTAATTCCAAACTGTGCACCATCTCTTCCAGTACTTTCATCTACAAGGGGCGTTCATTTGAAATCCGTTCGTGCCGCACCGTGCGTAATTGCGTACATTGAACATGATCATATCATAGTCATATGATAAGTATTGACCAATGAATAAAAGAGCATGTACTTATTGTCCCATGATGCATAGGTTCTGTTTCTGACCGTTGAGAAAATGGCTGGGTTGATCCAAAATCCATCCAAAGAAGCTCAAAGAGCGGTGATTCAGTTTCTTTCATTTGAAGGATGTTGATCAGTGGTCATTCATCGAAGAAAGCAGGCAGCGTATGGTAACAAATGTGTGTCAAAGACAACAGCGACAGACTGGGCACAAATGTTTCGGAAAGGATGTCAGTTCACGACAGATCTTTGACGGCTGGGTCAAGCGCATATTGTTGCAACAGAAAAATCCTTCGCCAAAATTGATGCAGCAGTACAGATGAACCATTGTCGAAGCATACGTTCGCTATCGAAAGAATCTGATGTGTCGATTTGGACAATTCAAAAGGTCATTCATAAGAAACTGCAATATCGGAAGATGTGTTCACAGTGGGTACCACGGATGTTGACCGACCATCAAAAAGAGAAACGCATGGTATTGTGTTTGAACCACTTGCTGCGTTACAGAGTGAAGGGTGATGCATCTCTCTTCTGCATAGTGGCAGGCAATGAATCATGGTGCCACCACTTTGAGCCGAGCAGCAAAAGTGAGAGCATGCAGAATCACCAAAAGGAAAAAAATTCAAGTTACAGGTTTCCACTGGTAAGGTTATGTTGAGCGCATTTTTTGACCATGAAGGGCTAACGTTGGCCGACTTTAAAGAACCTGGTGTCAACATCAACTCTACCCACTACTTGCAAACACTAGACAAGCTGCAAAAAGCCATCAAGAATAAATGACCCGGATTGCTTTCTCGCGGTGTGATTTTGTTGCACGATAATGCTCATAAGCAAAGATTGTGCAGGAAGCATTAGCAAGGAAGAAGTGGGACATTCTGCAACATACAGCGTATAGTTTGATTTGTCATCATGTGATTTTCATTTGTTCGGACCTCTAAAAAAAAGCTCTCAAGGGGCATCGATTTCACACAGATGCAGATGTAATGAACCTGGTAAACACTTGGTTCAGTGAGCAACCACAATGATTTTTTGCGGACGGCATTTGCCGCCTATCTAAGCTTTGGGATGCTTGTCTGAATGCCTACGGCGACTTCTTCTGACCAACCCATGGTGCATAATTCATTCAAAATGAATGCTTTGTTTAATTCTACCACACCTGTTAATGTTTCTTTCATGCTTTTATAATAAAGCCATTGGAACGGGTTTTAAACCAATCTCTACATTCTCTGTCCAAAGTTATCATTGTATTACCACTTATAAGGTCAATGTCATTTGGAAAACCATGGAAATAGTTATGGGAGATGACAAGCAAAAGAAGAAGCAGAATATTATATGGTGAATATACGTATATAATTGTAACATTGAATGTTGGGCAGTGCTTATCAAACCTGATACCTCACATGGTGCAAATAGTTTCGGGCAGAGAAGCGTAATTGGGAGGGTGTTAGCTTTATCCTGGTGAGAGTAAATGCAACCTAAAGACAAAATGTCATGGCAAGGCAGACCATGCCCTAAGCCTTGGTTGGCAACTGGTCTAGGATCAAAGCTCAGACAGGCAGATAGAGCATTGCTTTGATGATCCAGCAGCTTCTGAAGCTTGTCTTGTCCAGATGTATTGGTGTTACCTTTCCTCTGGAGTGAACTAGACAGGCTGAGAGGGATCATGCTGCATGAGCAACACATGGTCTCTACAATTCAGCCCAGGCTTTGTGCTATGAAGAGGTTATTATGCCTTTTTTGAGGCAGAATGTAACAAACTATTGTCTGTCAAGATGGCCAGGTGCCAGTAAACAGTATTTGTAACATCAGCTCACTTACTTTGGGATGCAGACGTTGTCAATATCATCATCTGGGGGGACACTCAGCAGACAAGGGGGATAATGAAAACTAAACCCAGTGTTCGTAACTTTGATTTGACAGTTGTTACATGTTCTGATGTACAACAGGCAGTTAATTCTAGACGGCACATTTCTTGTATCTGTCGAGTCAACATAAACTTCTGTGGAGCTCTCTAGGCTTGGGAGGTAAACAGTATTTGGGTTGCTAACATCTGTATTTGGGTTGCAGACATCATATTCTGAAATGCAAATAAAACATCTGACAAATCAAGAAGACACATTGACAATACTGTAACAACATGTTAATGACTTTTACTGTTTCCTTATATGTTTTATGTGTGTTGGTATCTATTAGTTTCCTTTGTTTTTATTAACCTTTGTATTTAAGCTGATTTAATGCTGAACAAAATGTAGGTTGGGACCAAACATTGCGCACAATCAAATAAACAAGTATTATAACGTAACTTGACATTCTTTGAGCTTTAAAAATGTGGAAGATATCAAGAAACAATATAAATAACAAAATTATCCTGGTATGGTGATATCTCGATAATTTGTTAAACTGGGAGGTCACATTTGGTGATAAATTATTCTTGAGTTAAAAATATAATTGGGAGTGAAGAAAATATTCTGGAATGAGGTCAAGATCAGACAATTTAGATAAATTCACTGTGAAGATAAAGGAAAGGACTGTTGAGGGTTCGTTACAACAGAGATGGCACTTATTGATAAGTGTTTGTAACTGTAATTATCGGTTACTTTAACAGCATTCACTGGGGAGTTTGACAAATGCCTTTGCAATCTCTTGAACAAGGAAAATCCAATCTACATATTCCAAAGGTACAGGATGGTAAAAACATCCGTATTTCGCCAAATATTACCTCCCATCTAGTAGGGCGATATATTGCGATACTAAGATCATTGTATTATTTGTTTCTTTTCAATGTATCTTCTGCAATTTTAATGTTCAGTGAAATTTACATTGTAATACTTGTTCATTTGATTATACACCATGTTTGGCACATACACTTTGTTTGTTTGACACGGAAACAGTTAATACCATTTAACATCTACACTGCTATGGCTAGAGTACATACAACCTTTATTTAACATCTACACTGCCATGGCTAGTATACATACAACATTTATTTAACATCTACACTGCTATGGCTAGAGTACATACAACCTTTATTTAACATCTACACTGCCATGGCTAGAGTACATACAACCTTTATTTAACATCTACACTGCCATGGCCAGAGTACATACAACCTTTATTTAACATCTACACTGCCATGGTCAGAGTACATACAACCTTTATTTAACATCTACACTGCCATGGCTAGTATACATACAACATTTATTTAACATCTACACTGCTATGGCTAGAGTACATACAACATTTATTTAACATCTACACTGCTATGGCTAGAGTACATACAACCTTTATTTAACATCTACACTGCCATGGCCAGAGTACATACAACCTTTATTTAACATCTACACTGCCATGGTCAGAGTACATACAACATTTATTTAACATCTACACTGCCATGGTCAGAGTACATACAACATTTATTTAACATCTACACTGCTATGGCTAGAGTACATACAACATTTATTTAACATCTCCACTGCCATGGCTAGTATACATACAACATTTATTTAACATCTACACTGCCATGGCTAGTATACATACAACATTTATTTAACATCTACACTGCCATGGCCAGAGTACATACAACCTTTATTTAACATCTACACTGCCATGGTCAGAGTACATACAACCTTTATTTAACATCTACACTGCCATGGCTAGAGTACATACAACCTTTATTTAACATCTACACTGCTATGGCTAGAGTACATACAACCTTTATTTAACATCTACACTGCTATGGCTAGAGTACATACAACATTTATTTAACATCTACACTGCCATGGCTAGAGTACATACAACCTTTATTTAAGATCTACACTGCTATGGCTAGAGTACATACAACATTTATTTAACATCTACACTGCCATGGCTAGTATACATACAACATTTATTTAACATCTACACTGCTATGGCTAGAGTACATACAACATTTATTTAACATCTACACTGCCATGGCTAGTATACATACAACATTTATTTAACTACACTGCTATGGCTAGAGTACATACAACCTTTATTTAACATCTACACTGCCATGGCCAGAGTACATACAACCTTTATTTAACATCTACACTGCCATGGTCAGAGTACATACAACCTTTATTTAACATCTACACTGCCATGGCTAGAGTACATACAACATTTATTTAACATCTACACTGCTATGGCTAGAGTACATACAACCTTTATTTAACATCTACACTGCTATGGCCAAAGTACATACAACATTTATTTAACATCGACACTGCTATGGCTAGAGTACATACAACCTTTATTTAACATCTACACTGCCATGGCTAGAGTACATACAACCTTTATTTAACATCTACACTGCCATGGCTAGAGTACATACAACATTTATTTAACATCTACACTGCCATGGCTAGAGTACATACAACCTTTATTTAACATCTACACTGCCATGTCTAGAGTACATACAACCTTTATTTAACATCTACACTGCTATGGCTAGAGTACATACAACCTTTATTTAACATCTACACTGCTATGGCTAGAGTACATACAACCTTTTATTAACATCTACATTGGAATCACAGTATTCAGACTAGAAATTGTCATCTGTTTGGACAAGATAATATACATACAACTTAAGAGACAGACAAATACAGAGAGATGGATGGTAATGTATTCAGATGGATAGATAGAAATATAAACAGATGTATGAAGAGAAATAAATGATGGATAAACTTAAAAGCACACAAGCAAGTATACAAAGATAGACATGCACAGTATGTAAATATACAGATAAACATATGGAGGGACATACACACAAAGCCAGATGAACAAACAGATGGGGAGGAAGACAAACAGATGGAGAGGCAGACAAACAGATGGGGAGGCAGACAAACAGATGGGGAGGCAGACACACAGATGGGGAGGCAGACAAACAGATGGGGAGGCAGACACACAGATGGGGAGGCAGACAAACAGATGGAGAGGCAGACAAACAGATGGAGAGGCAGACAAACAGATGGAGAGGCAGACAAACAGATGGAGAGGCAGACAAACAGATGGAGAGGCAGACAAACAGATGGAGAGGCAGACAAACAGATGGAGAGGCAGACAAACAGATGGAGAGGCAGACAAACAGATGGAGAGGCAGACAAACAGATGGAGAGGCAGACAAACAGATGGAGAGGCAGACAAACAGATGGGGAGGCAGACAAACAGATGGAGAGGCAGACAAACAGATGGGGAGGCAGACAAACAGATGGAGAGGCAGACAAACAGATGGAGAGGCAGACAAACAGATGGAGAGGCAGACAAACAGATGGGGAGGCAGACAAACAGATGGGGAGGCAGACACACAGATGGGGAGGCAGACAAACAGATGGAGAGGCAGACAAACAGATGGAGAGGCAGACAAACAGATGGAGAGGCAGACAAACAGATGGAGAGGCAGACAAACAGATGGAGAGGCAGACAAACAGATGGAGAGGCAGACAAACAGATGGGGAGGCAGACAAACAGATGGAGAGGCAGACAAACAGATGGAGAGGCAGACAAACAGATGGGGAGGCAGACAAACAGATGGGGAGGCAGACAAACAGATGGGGAGGCAGACACACAGATGGGGAGGCAGACAAACAGATGGAGAGGCAGACAAACAGATGGAGAGGCAGACAAACAGATGGAGAGGCAGACAAACAGATGGAGAGGCAGACAAACAGATGGAGAGGCAGACAAACAGATGGAGAGGCAGACAAACAGATGGAGAGGCAGACAAACAGATGGAGAGGCAGACAAACAGATGGAGAGGCAGACAAACAGATGGAGAGGCAGACAAACAGATGGGGAGGCAGACAAACAGATGGGGAGGCAGACACACAGATGGGGAGGCAGACAAACAGATGGAGAGGCAGACAAACAGATGGAGAGGCAGACAAACAGATGGAGAGGCAGACAAACAGATGGAGAGGCAGACAAACAGATGGAGAGGCAGACAAACAGATGGAGAGGCAGACAAACAGATGGGGAGGCAGACAAACAGATGGAGAGGCAGACAAACAGATGGAGAGGCAGACAAACAGATGGGGAGGCAGACAAACAGATGGAGAGGCAGACAAACAGATGGAGAGGCTGACAAACAGATGGGGAGGCAGCCAGACATATAGTTGGACAGGCACATTTATGAATATAGTGATGGATGAATAGATGGGCAGACATACATTCAGATGGCTGTGTTTATGCATGTAAATGTATTTGTGTGTATGTATGTGCATGTATGTACATATAGGTATGCACATACATGTGTGTATGTATGTATGTCTGCATGCATGCTTGTCTGTGCATGATGTGCACACGCATGTGCGCGCGCACACACACACATACTGACACATATACACCTATTTTCTGTTCCATTTTCTGTTTTTTTTTCATTTCCATAATGCTTTTTTTGTTTCAAATTTCTATTTTTTGTCCCTAGTTTTTATTCTGATCAGATTACTTTCTCAGACTCCAAGTTAAGTATTGTTGTTTTCTATTTTTTTTTCTGGTGTTCGTTTGTTTGTTCACAATAAATATTTTTATTCAAACTGTTTGCCTGGTAACTGGTCATATTTTGTGTTTACTTGATCAAGCATGTAAGGATAGAAATACAGACAGACAAATACAGAAATATGAATACGATAACACTGAATTAGGTATCAAATAATTTACCTATCTTCACTTCGTACTGATCTGAATCAGCACCGGCTGAAAAACCAAAAAAACATTATATTCCATTAATTGGCATTTACAATGTACATAATATTAATTTTTATGATAACAACATTACATTTCACAAGGTTGTTTGGGGGTATGAAGGTGTCTGGTAGGGGGGGGGGGGGGGGGGTACGTATCTTCACATGTGTGTGTGTGTGTGTGTGTGTACCGTAATCACAAACACCAACATATATAATGTGCCATGTCTAGTAACACACGAGAACGTATTCCTCTGTGTCACGAGATAGAAGCCATAGATTCGACCTTGTGGTATAAGGCAGACAACCCTACTATTGCCCGACCCTGTTCTCTGGAAAATTACCGCCCTTTGGCTGGCGTTCTAGATGATTCTAAAAACCCAGACCAGGTGAATTTGATTCACCGGCTGACAGCGCATGGTTTTGGCGCATGCGCCGAGGATTAGGCCGGGCGGACAAAGAACAGTTTCTGGCTGTCAGGGCGCGTGGACAGACGCTTTTGTGCACAGTGTGTTTTCATTAGAGAGAGCTGGGGCGACAGATGTCTCAAGATGGTTAAAGAAATCCGACGTTTAGTCCTGCCGAGTTACAGCTACTCCAGTATGAAACTGTGTTCAGCAATCTGAAGGTATGTGTACCCTTTAGTTTATTTAACTTTGGTACTCAGTGACCCGATAGTGCTAGGCGGTGTGTACTAACCGTGGCGCGGGAAAGTGGGGCATGTGGGAACAGACTACTGGCGTTGCCTGAAGGCAAAACCTGTTGAAGCGTTTATTTGCTAGCAGTGTAATACAGGGATATTTATTGTGTTAGCGGCGCTGGGGTTATTCACAGCTACTGTAGGTTGGGTTAAATTGGTTCAGGACAACGAGAGCTTTAATTTGAGTTCCCACATGAACCAGCTTCCTGAAATCGAACGTCGTCGATGCGGAATGACGTCACAAGGAGGAAAGCGGAAGTTGTGTAGGACGTCGCCTATACTAGGGCATGTGCGGGCTCAATCGACGCAGCTCGGCGAGGCGATTGTAGTGCGAAGATATATAGAACTCTCGGAGCTCGTTTCAAGGTCGTGACTTGAGTCGAAAGTCTTTGTCACTTGGTGGGCGACCACTGGCTTCTTTTCTTGGCTTTCCTCTCATCTGTCTTATAGATAGTGTCCCTCAATGGACTGCCAGCTTAATATATAGTGGATTCCGGAGAGGGGGACAATGTGGGAGAATTGACCGACGGGACAGGGCTGTCCTATAAGGGCAGTGACACCGTTCTAAATGCTCCGGCCCTTGAGGAGGGAGGGAGAGAACGGGGTGTGGATCTCTGCTACATGGAGAATTATTAAGACCATGTATATACTATTGGATTTAGATTTTGTACCTGAGGCACGGTACTATCTCTGCGCTGGCTGGTAATAGGGACATGAACCAGGGAGATTGGCGTGACCCAGGAAGGGGTCCAGATGCTCATCACCGGCCCTACTTCAGGGCCATTCTGCCTACCATTACTAATGATTCACTAACCCTATATGTCATGTAGAAGTTTTGCAGAGTAGGCCGACACCTCAGTGACGAGTGACCAGCCACCTTGGCACAAGCTATACTCCAGTCCGGGGAAGATAAAGCGGGACTTAGCAGCCTGTCAGGTCCTGGACCCCGTTCTTCACTGGCACCTGTGAGCAGCATATGAAGGGACTGTGACTCTCCTGTGAAGAGTCCATGTAGCTGAGGAAGGTGGTGAGAGTGAACTCGCTCAGGGTAAGCTTGGTTCTAGATACTTTCACTGAGTGTTGTCTTCCGCAGGTCTACCTTCGTGAGTGAAGTCTTATCAGATGGTGACGGGTCCAGTGATTGGGACCAGGCAAGTGTGATTAGCGGACCAAGAACCGTACTATGAATCCTACCATGTATGTGTCACCCGAGTTTACTACACAAGAGGTTGAGTCCGACTAACCCTTGGCCGTCGTCAATACCAAGTATGTTTACTATGTCTATGATATCTGCAGACCGACTACACTCACGGCAAGTACCTTTATGGAGTGATTGTGCCTTGTATCAGAACTATCGACAGATCCAGTACCAGCTAGAACCAGATTGTATTGACTTTGAGTGCCAGGCCAGTTTGGCCTATGAATCCGCTGGAGTCTAGAGACTGTATCTCCAGCATCAACATTTCCCATCATCACCTGAGAAGCTGCTCTCAGATTTATGACACTCTTTTGAACTTTATCAGAGAGGGCAACTCCGTGTTCATATTGTGGCCTCCTGCCAGATCTTGAACATTTTGTCATCTGTGTGGAACACTCATTTGGAGCATCACGGAGTAGGTTTTCCGGAACTAGTCCAGGTCGACCAACTATTATCCTTTCATCTGGGCGAAGACGAGAGCTGGATGGAAGACTATACCACCCTGGTGAGATCTAGTAACAGGATGACCTGTGGCGTCTACTCGAAGCCTTTCCAGTGATGACTGCTCCACCCTTAAGCTACGCCCAGGCTTGCTGTCTGGACTGTTCTATCGGTTAATAGGTCTATCTCATCATCATCATCCCCACCATCATCACCCTCATTTGTACAATACACATTTTTGTTTCCATATAGATGCCAGAGTTGAGTGTTGAGTCATGCAGTCAGGACGATGTGTGGGTAGGGTAATATCCCTTGGTTAACTGCAGTGAGATAGGTATTCAGAGACCGGTGGGGTAACGTAGACTGAGGTTCCCTAGTCCCAGGCAGATCACTTCCCGTTAGTAAGGTGTGACACCAGTTTCCCCTCACCCCAAGGAATGGTGTGACACTCTGAACACATCAGTCTTGTGATTTCTTGTTAAGTGTGACGACTGGTCATCTTCTACACAACCCTGCTAACTCATCCAATCGATTCATTATGCGTTGGACAATAATTGCGATCACACACAGTGTTGAATTTTTACTGTTCTATTCATTATATGTTGGATAATAACTACAATCTAATGCCGAGGTAAGAGGTTCAACCCCTACACCGGGCAGTTGGACTAAAATGTTTACTTGTCGTCCTTGACTTGGGGATGTAAACTGAAAGTACCCCTGAAAATGGAGGAGGTTCGCTTGATGGCAAGGGCCAAAGGTAATAGGGAAAGCTAATCCACATGCAAAAATCAGTCCAGTGCTACCAGAAGTAATAAAATAACTACAATCACTCACATTGTCACCTCAATCACACACATTGTCATGAATTTTTACTAATCTATTCATTATATGTTGGACAATAACTACAATCACTCATTGTCTTGACTTTTAACTGGTCTGTTTATTTATGTGGGACATTAGCTACAAGCACACTCATCGTCATGAATTTGTACTAATCTATTCATTATTTATTGGACAAAAACTGTTCTCCCTCACACTGTCTTGCATGTTTACTAATCTTTCCATTATATGTTGGACAATAACTACAATCACTCACGGTCTCTTGAATGATTACTAATCTATTCATTATGTTAGACAAAAACAACACTCACTGACAGTGTCTTGCATTTTTACTAATCTATTCACTATTTGTTGGACAATCAGCAATCACCATCACACATACACAATCATGACTTTTTATCAATCTATTCATTATATGTTGGACAATAACTATAATCGCACATTGTCTTGACTATTTACTGATCTATTCTTTATATGTTGGATAATGACTACAATCACACATTGATTATATTGACTATTTACTGATCTATTCTTTATATGTTGGATAATGACTACAATCACACATTGATTATATTGACTATTTACTGATCTATTCTTTATATGTTGGATAATGACCACAATCACACATTGATTATATTGACTATTTACTGATCTATTCTTTATATGTTGAGCAACAACTAAAATCACAGACTCTCATGAATTTTTACTAACATATTCATTATATGGCCAAAGTTGCTAATTGTCTGCCCTTGATATCATTCAACGATGTTTCCTTCAAACCCAGTCTGTTAACACTTCTATCTTTGTTTCATTCTCCTGCCACAATATTTCTCCCATGTTTTTTTTTGTTTTTGCGCTCGCTCGCTTTGAACTCAAGCGAAATCCATACACACTATTTATAGTAGTGATGGACTGGACTTTGCATGTGGATTAGCTTTCCCTATTAACAGTGTCCCTCGCCAACAGGCGAACCCACTCCGACTTCAGAGGTACTTGTAATTAACATCCCCAAATCAAGAATGACAGGTTAACATTTTAGTTCAGCTGTCTGGTGTAGGAGTTGAACCGCTAACCTCAGCATCAGTACACCGGATGTTTAAGAACACATGTTCTTATCTATTGGACCATGCGGACCTGCATTTCTTCCATGTGTCTATAGAACCACATTTCAAATACATAAATTTTACTCCCATGTTGTTTATTTATTGTTCATGTTTCTCTATCATACAATTATTGTGTTATAGTCCATCATGCCTGTCCAGTTTTCTGTCTCATGTACAGCCAATCTTCTTATAGTCCATGCCACGTGGCACTGGTCATCATGCCTGTCCAGTTTTCTGTCTCATGTACAGCCAATCTTCTTATAGTCCATGCCACGTGGCACTGGTCATCATGCCTGTCCAGTTTTCTGTCTCATGTACAGCCAATCTTCTTATAGTCCATGCCACGTGGCACTGGTCATCATGCCTGTCCAGTTTTCTGTCTCATGTACAGCCAATCTTCTTATAGTCCATGCCACGTGGCACTGGTCATCATGCCTGTCCAGTTTTCTGTCTCATGTACAGCCAATCTTCTTATAGTCCATGCCACGTGGCACTGGTCATCATGCCTGTCCAGTTTTCTGTCTCATGTACAGCCAATCTTCTTATAGTCCATGCCACGTGGCACTGGTCATCATGCCTGTCCAGTTTTCTGTCTCATGTACAGCCAATCTTCTTATAGTCCATGCCACGTGGCACTGCTCATCGTGTCTGTCCGCAGCCTTTTGTCTCATGTACTGCCAATAATTTCTGACACAGATTTTCCTCCGTGCCATATGTCAAACTGTCCAGTATCTTATTTCTTAGTCTCCCCCTGCTTCTAATCCCCTCTAATTTTCCCACTGTCACAACTAACTCCAGTGTTAATGTTCTCATGACATGCCCAAAGAATGAGGACCATCTTCTTCTTATGCAAGTAGCAAGTTCTTCTTATTCATCTGTAGTGTTCTCATTATTCTTTTATAAAACCACACCTCTGCACCCTCCACATACTTTCTCTCTAATCTGCTGATTGTCCATGATATGCCTGCATACAACAGGATTTATTCAGTGGGAACTCTAAAAAAAGTCTCTAATTTACTTTAATTGACAAAGATATGCTGAATAGAATATTATTCATTTTGTGAAATTCTGCCTTTATCTGGATTATTCTTTATAGAACTTCCTTAATATATCTTCCATCTGCTAGTACAAAAATAGCAATATACTTGAGTACATTGATTTGCCTCTAACCATTTGTCTCGGACTATTTGCCTTGGACTAGTATAATTCATTCTCATGGAATTTTGGAAGCCATTTTCTGTCGTTGTTGTAATTATCATTACTTCTATTTTTCTGCAACTCATACTAAGACCTTTGTTTAGATTTTCTGCTGCAATTATATCTATTATTTCTCGAAACTGTTTTGTATTGAGCAATCAAATCCATGTAATCAGCATATCACAGATTTTTTACATCTTATCATATATTGTATGGATCTCATTATTTTGCTGTACAAACTGAACAGATCGAGTGATAATACACAATCCTGTCTAACACCTTGTATAGTGTGTTGAAAAAGTCCTATTTGTACCATTAATAACGATAAGTAAATGTATCACTGTTAAGCTTCAAGTTATAAATTTGTGGTTTAAATGTGACAATATCCTTCATTTTATTGAAAGCTACTTTTTATCATTCCAATTCTCTTTCACTTTTCTGTTGCACATCTACAATTATCTGTTTGTAATGCCTGGAGTGGATACCGTAGTGTGCAGCTGAAAACAAATTTCTCTGATAATATCATGAGCACAGCCGGACACGAGTTTAATGTCTGGGCTTGGCATAGGCAAAAGTGAGGAAAAGATGGCCGCCTATTCCTGCGAGCATCTGGGCCTAAAAATGTCATGGCCCTATCACAAAGACACATGGCAGGCAACTGCTTTGGGATAATTTTTAATAAAGATTTGTCCAGCGTCGTCACTTTGTTATGGGAGCTCATGAGGGAATCAACGAATAGTTTCTCTGTAACGTAGCAAGCATGACACCGGAGGCAGCTAAGGAGTGTTGGCATGAAACTGGCCACCTAATCCCATAGAAAGCTTAGCAGCCAAATCTGCCCAATCATGAACAAGCCTGTAAAGACCTGGAAATGAATTGATTGACAGCCGATGAATTCAGTGGGAGATAGAAGACAGAAAAGAAGAAGCAGTGTAAGACGAGAGAAAATGGAACAATTACTGCAGTTAGTACTGCCCCATTGTGATTTACCCAGAAATAAAAATAAAATAATCAGATAAACTTCCAAAAAGGGAGGAGAATGAAAAACACAGGTAAGAGGACTGATTTCCCTGAACTGGGTTTTCTGACTTCATTAAACTGGGTTTTCTGACTTCACTGAATTGGGTTTTCTGACTTCCTTGAACTGGGTGTCCTGATTTCTTACAATTTAATTCTAACCCAAGTTGATCACTGTGTGCAACAATCGCATCTACTAAATGTTGCAGATCCTGCTAATTGTCTATAATCAGTACTGTATCCTGACTTAATTGAACTGGGTTTCCTGACTTCATTGAACTGGGTGTTATCCCATTTAACTCAGTATCTCTTGGCAGAGCACCTAACTGCTTGTCAAAGCATTTTCAGTGCACAAACTCCATAGTTGCCTGCCCTCAGAAATCTCTGAAAAAAATCACTTGCCACATGAAAGATAGAGACAGAAAATAAACCTAGACCTTCTCAGCACGAGGCAGACAGCTTAACGTGAACAGGATTGTAACAATGTTTCACACTTTGAAAAGAGACAGTTATGCTATCAGACAAGTACAGAAGCAACACAGTGATGACTAACAGACTCTTGACAGACAGGGACAGACAACTCTTCACCACACCTCAAATTGTCACCCACTGAACAAACACATGAATAAGCTTCGTCTGCTCCACAACTAGGGCCGTGTGGACAAAGCAAACAAACTGCTGAATATGTTCTTCAGGATTGTCCTCATTACAATGAGTTAAGAAAGATATGCCGAATGCCGACCCATTGAATCAGCATTAAACTGCAAGCTGTATTGAACTTAAGGAGAACTCCAAATGGTCAAGTCTATCAGAGAATTTGTCTGATGGTGTCATTAAAGATTTCCCACTAAATCAACAGTAAACACTAAGTTGTATAGAATTAAAGAAGAACTCCAAATGCTCAAGTTCATCAGAGAACTTGTCTGACAGTTTAACCATCAAAGATGCAATAAAATGAGCAAGTGGACAGATTGGCTGGGTGTGCACCCAGGTACAGGTGCATGATAAGGCAGGTGTGGTCAGGGCACATTGCAATCACAAGTATAGTGTGGAAGACCAGATGGATCATCACGGCCTGGAGAGAATGGTGCTGCAGGGAGTGACCAGAGGATATGACCGCTACACAGAACTCCGAGGAAAGGCCAGACGGACACATAACCAGACTGGAACTGGTACCATTAGAATAGGGACTCTTCACTGGCTGTTGCAGATGGGGATGAAGCATGTATATGAATGTCCTGAGTGCTGTGATGTCACTTCTAGACTCAACTCAGATGCAATAAAAAGAAGAAGAAGACAAAGGTACATTTTCTAATTAATTTATTATCTACTATGGCCTACTCTCAGCATTTCCACGTATGGACACATTGTTAACATAGCCAATGTGCACATAGGACCTCATATTTTGTGTCTGAGAGGACAATGAACGCAACCCACTTTTCATAGATCTGGATGAAGTACGACATCATCTTCATAATTTTCCGCTGAACAAAACGTGTACTAATCTGGCTTCAGAACAGATCCTTTTCAAGTTACAGACAGACACTATATCTCTAAAAAAAAATACTTCATCATTAACGTGTGCCATAATGGTAGGTAGGCATGGGTATTCATGGTTGATCATCTCACACAATCGCCAGTCTTGGATGAGGCCTGTGTTCTTGTTCCGATTATGCCATAAGGCCAAGCCATTAAGGTAGTTATCTGTTGGCCTTCCCTCTGCTCTTTTCCCATTAGTTTTGCCAGTTGTCACTAAGTTTTCATGTTTATTTCTCCTGATAATATGCCTAAAACATTTGGACTCTCTACGTCTAATTTTACTAACCTGTTTAGTTTTTATTTGTTTTTTGAATGAGTGTTTCATTCTTTTGTCTGTCCATCCATGCTATTCTTTGCAATTGTCTCAGAAACCTCATTTCCACCACCATTAAATATTTCTAATTTTGTCTCTTATAGCCCATGTTTCGCATACATACAAATAGTTGTATTATGTCATGAATACAGCATTACTAACATTATTTGCGAGGGGAGTGTATTTATTATTGTTGCTGCTTTTGCTCTCAGTGCTGCAGAGACATTCTGATGAAAGTGCAGGTCCACATCATCTGACCCAGGATCCGATAACTGTTGAGACTGCTAAAGGGATCCATTGAGTGAGCTAGTAACTGCTGGGGGGGTGACTATAGTATGAGGGTAAGTTAATAAGTAAGTCACAAAAAGCTGTAGAAAAATAATTAAAGATGATAACAACTTGAAATCAGTTTATTTTTATACATACATTGTCCCTTTATTTCTCAACATAATTTCCACCAACATTGATGCACTTATCCCATCATTTTATCAATCTTCCCAAACCGGCAGCATAGAACTTCGTGCTTTGTTTTCATTGACTTACCATCCCGCAGAACTGTGTGACTTACTTATTGACTCACCCTCGTAACGTTTTATACCCAGCTATGCACTGCTTTACGGGACAAACATTTGTCGGCATAAACAAGATACCTACCTTGGAGGGAAACATTTCGCAAATGACGCCGAAGTTGAATGTGAAGTGAAAACATGGTTTAGAAATCAGAGCATGCAGTTCTATGCAGCCGGTTTGGGAGGACTGATAAAATGATGGGATAAGTGTATCAATGTTGGTGGAAATTATGTTGAGAAATAAAGGGACAGTGTATCTATGAAAATAAACTGGTGTCAAGTTTTTGTCATCTTTAGTTATTTTTCTACAGCCATTTGTGACTTAGCTTTTCCCTGTTGTTTGAATGTACAGAGAATTTGAATAGACGGTAGCTGACAGTTTTGTAAACGTGTGAGAACAATGTCTACGCAAGAGTGGGTATGACAGGGTGAGAATACGAGAGACTGTGGAGATGAAGGAATATTGATGTGAAAGGGTGAGAAAGAACATCTCTTTAGGGTCGCAGTCTATGTCTGCTAGAGCTGCAACTGCCAAAACATCTACGTCATACACTAAAAGCAGATGTGAGTCAACAGTTGCAGGGGAGTGATACTAAACATAGTTAGAGATGCCAAGATTGTCACAAAAGTGGCAGGGGAGTTATACTTAACACAGTTAGAGATGCCAAAATTGTCACAAAAGACAAATTTATCAACATTTGCTCAGTGAATTTCTGGTATCCTAGATGAAGTAAAGAGTAGCCAACTTAATTCATAACTTATAACCAAAGTTAAAAAAGAGAAAGAGAGCTATGAAATTAAAATAAAAAGCTCTTCTTTGCCACAAGGATAAAGAAAAGTCAAGTAGGTGAAATTTTTAGCTTTCATAGACAAACTTAATGCCAAAGAATTGATATTTCAGAATTTCACGGACAAATTGTACAAAAGAATCAGTTTTTGACAGCTGAATATAATGTTAAGGAATTGACATTTCAGCCTTTCAGACAAATATCAAGGAACCAATATTTCAGTCTTTCACAGCCAAATTAAAATGGAATGAGATATTTCATTGTCAACAGAATCCATCCCAATGCCAACAGGGAGAGACTTTGCATTAAAGACACTTCGACTCACTGTCCTCTTTTGGCCAACTACTGATTTAGACTTTTTTTGTGTAGTGTCAGGGATTGATTTTGGCCTGTTTTAATACTCTCATTACTGTTTTGTGTCAATCATATCACCTTCTAATTTCCTACACATGTGTTGGTGTCTGGAAATAAAATGTTCATTCCTGAAGTGTAAGCCAGATAAAATTGTGAGACCACAGATTTATGTAAATGAACACTTGACTTACACACAGTTAATAGCAGATTAAGTCCAACAATGAGGACAACTGAAAGGTAGCTCAGGCCACTCATGCTGTCAGGATCACCAGGTGTTCATTCATGCATGAAAATAGGTCAGGACAAACAGGTAGCAGGCTTCATCCTTCACACCTGTAAGCAAATCAATTAAATATTTTATAAAACCTGAGAGGATATATATGGTATTGCAGTGTGTATGTGATTGAATGTGCAGGATTATATCTATACTAGGTCATCGGTCTGCGTGCTTATTTCATACTCATATAATCCCTCTGGGTATTGGGTTGGAGTATGACAATCATCATTTTCCACTTTTGCTGTCAAGCTTCGTGGGGAGGGATAGTTAATGTTCCAGCGCCTAATGCGTGGCATTGGATAATGTCATTCCATCTGATTGTACAATGTCTTTGATACTGTTAATTCATTTTCTCCTCAGGCATCCTCTTGCTCTCGTATAAGGTCTTCTTTGATGTGGGGCTGGTGCTGGTAGTTGATGAGATACCTGAAACATGTGGGGAAGACATCCCCAGCCTAGGCTCAGTCCCAACCAGTCTATGTGCTGAATTGCGACCTTGTTACATTGTATGCAATTATATGTAATTATATATAGATGCGTATACACTAGGCTACATTTCTGTATGTTCTTATGCGTAATTATACATAAATACTCATATACAAGGCTATACTTGTGTGTGTGTGTGTGTGTGTTCTTATACATAATTTTATATATATATATATATGCATGCATACACCTGTGTACACACAGACAGACAGACAGACATAATGCATAGACAGACACACACACCAAACATACAAACATGTGTGTATGTGTGCAACTGTGTATGTCATGACTGATGATGACTGGCACCAAAGGAAAGATAACACCAATACATCTGGAACAAAACAAGCTGCAGAAGCTGCCCAATCAGCAAAGCAATGCTCCAACTGTCCGCCGGTTCTTTTCAATATACAGTGAGCATATGAGATAGTGGCCGCGTTCTCATAGTTGATAGCGAATTGTGCTAGTAATTTCATGAACATGGTTGGATATGGATCTTATGTATGTGCTAGTGGTGTGCGATAGTGAGGCCAAACTGGCAAACTATTCCTCCAGGCATGCAGACCTACAACATGTGAGGCACTATCACATCACAATCCCATAGCAGGAAACTGCTTACAGACTTTGAAAAACATATCATGAGATGTATAAACAATAAGCCAGCGATTGGTTGGTTGGTGGTCATAAGATGAATAAATTATGTCATAAGATGAATAAATTCTGTTATAAGATGATTACATTATTTTATAAGAAGAATAAATTCTGTTATAAGATTAATAAATTCTGTTATAAGATTAATAAATCATGTTATATGATTAATAAATTATGTTATAAGATAAATAAATTATGTTATAAGATTAATACATTATGTTATAAGATTAATACATTATGTTATAAGATTAATACATTATGTTATTCTGATCATTTGTCTTGATAGCATCAAGTCAGAGGGAACTACAGAAATTGATAGATACAATTGTTGCTGACAGTGAAAATGAGGGACTCAGCTTGTTTAGGAAAGCCCATATAATGGTAATATCAAATAAACAAATGCCTAAATGTACAATTAATGTAAACGGTATTAACCCTGGGCAAGAGCAGAAATTTAAATATCTAGGCACATGGATAACATCAGATGGAAGATGTATAACAAGACCAGAAAATGACAAGCACACCACTGCATTTGATAAACAAGGAACACTTTATTCAATAAATCCTTGTCATTGAAAGTCAGAAAAATAATTCTTGCATGTTATATAGAACCAGTTTTTACATATGGTTGTGAATCATGAATAATTACTAAACAAGCAATACCATCTCTTTAGTCCGCAGAGATGAGATTTTACAGAAGAATGCTGAAAACTCCCTGGACAGCCAAAATGAGTAGTCTAAACGTCGTGACAAAGGCTAATTTTAAATAACATAATTTATATTCTTTTTTTTAAAACATATAATTTATATTCTTTCTTTTACACATAATTTACATTCTTTCTTTTACACATAATTTACATTCTTTCTTTTACTCATAACTTACATTCTTTCTTTTACACATAATTTATATTATTTCTTTTACACATAATTTATGTTCTTTCTTTTACACGTAATTTATACTCTTTCTTTTACACATAATTTATATTATTTATGTTACACATAATTTATATTTTTTTCTTTTACATACAATTTATATTCTTTCTTGTATATATAAGTTACACAGATTATTTTTATAGTTGAGTTGAACACACTTCAAACCACAAGTAAAGGTAAACAAGTTTGTAAAACTGCAATAATCTCTTACATAACACAAGGCTAAATCTTTCTTCAGGGAATGAAAACAATCAATAGAATATGTGCAATGGTGCATTCAGATCCAACGGATTTACAACAATAACTGAATAGGTTTATAAAGAAATATAATTCTGAAAGCTTGGGTCTTTTGTCATAACAGCACCACTAAAAGTATTCCCCAAAACGCCCTGAACTGCCACAATCTCCTGATTGAGAACCACTGATTTAGTGTATCTAAACCGCAGACACAGTTAACCAGTAAACTCAAGTTCTGTGATCTATTTCAGGACACACAAGCATGGCAGTCAATGTGACGTGGTGTACAAAACGGCAACTAACTAAATATTTGTGTTGAAAGGGTAAACATACCGGGTGAGATTACATTGAAACAAATATAAAAGCAATGAATAGATAGAAGGATTCACCAGTGTGTTACCGAGGCCCAGAGGCTTAAGGGAAGCAAAGAATAGTACATTTAGTAGCACTTGCACCATGCAAGTAGTGTTATATTCAACACTACTATATGGCACGGAAGCCTGGACAATGAACAAGCAATTAGAGGTTGTATAGAGGACCTGGAGATGTGGATATACAGAAGAATATGTGGTGTTTCGTGGAAACAAAAACAATCAAATACAAAGGTTATAGAAAATCTGGGAATGAAAAGATAGTTAATGAAAAATATTAAAAAGATATTAAAAAAGGTGAACGTATTTTCAGAAATATTGAAGATATGGAAGGAATCAACATTGGGGGACGATGCATCAATAACATTAGATATGCAGATGATACAGTCTTGATTGCAGACAATGAACAGGACCTGCAAAATTTAGTAGATGCGATTGTTACACACAGTGAACAACTAGGGTTAGAATTAAATTGTAAAAAGACACAGATTATGGTCGTCACTAGGAAGAACGAAATACCACAATGTAATATACAAGTAAATGGGAATATTCTTCAACAAGTGAATAGGTACAATTATCTCGGAACAGTAATAACATCTGATGGAAGATGCCTTGAAGAGATTAGAACAAGAATCGCCATGGCAAAAGTAGCCTTTAGCAAGATGAAAAACATATTGACCAATAAAAAGATGTCAATTGAAACGAGAAAAAGAGTGTTGAGATGCTACATTGAACCTGTACTTTTAAATGGATGTGAAGCGTGGACAATGAGCAGTCAGGCTGAAAAACATCTGATGGCTGCAGAGATGTGGTTTCTGAGGAAAGTGCAAAGAATACCATGGACAGCCAGAAAGACCAATGAACAAGTTCTTCAAGAAACAAATGAAGATCGTAAATTGATTAGAGAAATTAGACGTAGACAGTGAAAATTTTTTGGGCATGTTATGAGAAGAAATTAATTGGAGAACTTGGTGACGACTGGTAAGATCGAGGGGAACAGACCAAGGGGAAGACCTAGAAGCAAGTACCTGGATGGCTTGGCCTTGTGGCATGGTCGAGACAGAAACACAGAGCTGATCCACGACTCTGGTGATCGAGTGAGATGGCAGAACATGACCGCCCACGCTTACCGGCATGGCACATGATGGATGGATTAAAAAAGGCCCCGTTAAAAGACATAACACTCTTATAAAAAAAAATCATACTGGAGGGTAAAGTTGAAAGCCATAGAGCAAGAGGTAGACAATCGTACAAGTGGGAAGATAACATCAAGAGATGGATGAACATCAATCTGACAGAATGAACAATGAAGGCGACAGACAGTGTTGGAGATCCATTGCAGCCAACCTTCATTGTGGAGACGGCTGGGTGAACATCAATCTAACAGAATGAACAATGAAGGCGACAGGCAGTGTTGGAGATCCATTGCAGCCAACCTTCATTGTGGAGACGGCACCTGACTGATTGACTGACCTTGCATGCCGTGAGAGGCGACTAAGGAGGGTTGACACAAGACTGGCCAACTCATCCCATATAAAACTCTAGCAGCAGAATCCAACCAATCATGAACAATATTACAAAAGGGCTTGGTGTGAAGGGTTAAAATCCAGCCATTCATGAACAACTTTACAAAGGGCGTGGTGTGAGTTGCTTTAGAGCGTCACTAGGAGAAGACAACAACAGAAGGCTCGGCGAGATTACGTAACGTGGATAGCAACCATATCTGCATGTAGAGAACCAGAGAAATACATTCACAAGTGTTGAGAGGAGAAAAAAAAGAAGAAGTAGCGATAAGAGGTCACACTATCAATCAACCAAGTGCCAGCTCCGCAATGAAGGTTGGCTAGAATTAATCTCTACGGCAATCATCACTCTTGTAAACTCTGATAGACTGCTATTTGTCCATGGTTTGCTGTTATCATTCCAATTGTTTCAGCTAACGTATTATTCATATATTCACTTCACATGATATATAATTGTTAAGTATGCACCTGACGAGAATTCAGCGAAATATGCCATGCAATAAATGGTGCAATGTATTGTTTGTGGCTTTTGTGTATAACCTCCCATTTATAAACTTGTCTACCTCTTTCTCATCCGTATGTTAACGTTACCTGCATGATGGTTTTGATAAGAGCGGTACGTCTTGTAAAGGTAAGACACACTAGACAAGAGTGACAGATCTTGTAAAGGTTAAGACACATTAGACAAGAGTGACACATCTTTTAAAGGGTAAGACACACTAGACAAGAGTGACACATCTTTTAAAGGTAAGACACACTAGACAAGAGTGACACATCTTGTAAAGGGTAAGACACACTAGACAAGAGTGACACATCTTTTAAAGGTAAGACACACTAGACAAGAGTGACACATCTTGTAAAGGGTAAGACACACTAGACAAGAGTGACACATCTTTTAAAGGTAAGACACACTAGACAAGAGTGATACATCTTGTAAAGGTAAGACATTCTAGACAAGAGTGGCATGTCTAGTAAAGGTAAGAGTCACTAGACAAGATTGGCAAATATTGTATAGGTAAGACACACTAGACAAGAGTGGCATTCTAGTAAAGGTTAGACACACTAGACAAGAGTAGCATTCTAGTAAAGGTAAGACACACTAGTCAAGAGTGGCATTCTAGTAAAGGTAAGACACACTAGACAAGAGTGGCATTCTAGTAAAGGTAAGACACACTATACAAGAGAAAGAACTAAAAGCTACACAAACTCTGGGATTTCATCTGTCTTCTCCAAATAATGAGGAGTTTAGTTTAGTTTAGTCGATGGATCAACATCACGGCACACGCGTGTAACCCATAAGTGCTCCGTTCTCCTTCTAACTCAAACCTGAGTTAAGAGAAACTCGGCTCAGTGCACGAACTCCGTAGCACCGGCGAGGATCCTGAAATACTTTGGTTAGATTTTTAACTCGAAATTTTGCCCGGGCAGCGCCGTTAGGCTACTCTTTTTTAGATTTCCAACTGCCAAGGGATGTTTTTACGTGCGTAACAATACACACGGGCGTCCGATCTCACTACCCAGGGACCAGGGGAAATGTTATTACTAGAAGTCCACGTGAAAAAATCTCGGTCCTCACCGCGGCCTGAACCCGGGACCTCCAGCACTCGAGGCGGACACCATACCTCGAGAACATGCAGCCCCTATGAGTGCCTTGTCGAGTGATCATCCTCAACGTTTGCCGTCAAGCGTAGAATCTTACAATTATGGCTGCAATGGACACAGAGCAGAGAATGCTCTTCACACTATACCAGCACTTGATCCTCTCAGTGATTGATTATGGACTAGGACTGCTCACTGTCTCAAAGAGTCAGCTGGTGAAATTAGAGCGCATACAGAATGAAGCTATGCGGGTCACTCTGGGATGCACCAGAGACACTCCAGTAGTGTGTATGCGTTACATCCTTGGTCTGCCGACTGTTGCTGGTAGGCTCAAGGTGATGCAAGCGAAGGCATACCTCAGAGTAGCTGCAGACACAGATCACCCGTTGCATGAGGCGCGGGACGTAGTTAAGGGTCAGAGACTGATAAGAGGGAAATCATGGATGGCTCAGGCGGAGGATACGATCAGACAGGTGTGCCCCTTGGAGAACAGTAGGCGAGGAGAGGAGTGGGTCAGAGTGCCAGCCGTGCAGTCAGACTTGTGCAGAGTTATAATCACATTGAGCCGGGAGTGCAGGGAGTGGCCAGCAGGAGCCACGGAAGTGGAAATTCAGCAATTAATTCAGGAAAATTCTCGCCCCGGTGATGTGATTATCTACACGGATGGGTCGGTGTTGAGAGGTAGGAGAAGTGCTTGGGAGTTCTTGGCAAAAACTAATGGTCGGCGTTTGGTGTAGGAGAGCCTGGCGTATGATGACACTACATCTAGCTTAAGAATGGAGGTGGAGGCGGTCAGTGCAGCTTTCCGCTGGATAGAGAACACGATACATACACATATTGTGATTGTAACTGACTCAGAAAGCATGCTGAGAAGGGTGAGAACAGGCAAGCTTCGTGCAGAGTGGCTTGCTTCGCTTCGGAGGTCACAGTTAGCAAGCATCACTTGGATCTTTTCTCCTGGGCATGCCGGTGTGCGGAGGAATGAACAGGCGGACAGATTGGCTGGCTTGGCAGAACTTGGTGGAGTATTGATGCATGACAAGGCAGATGTGGTTGCGGCCTTGTGGGAGCACGTGTACACCTCGGAGGAGCAAATGGATTACCATAGTCTGGTTAGAATGAGGCAGCGAGGAGTTACGAGGGGATCTGGCCGACGCTCGACGCTCAGAGGAAAGGCGAGACGGACATATAATCAGATTGCTACTGGAACTATTAGTGTTGGAACTCTTCGCTGGCTGCTGAGGATGGGGACGGAGCGCTTATGGGAATGTCCCGAATGCTGTGATGTCGGTTCCTAGATCAATCAATCAATCAAAAGGCATAAGTTAGTTATAAAAGCACAAGTGGTTAGCAACTTCCGAAAAACCATATTTACCTGGCGTGAGCCGAACCCCAGAACTGAACCAAAAAAATAAATAAATAAATAAATACAATAAAAAAGTAGATCTTGGAAAAAGAACCGAGAATGGCAATACTGCTAGACTCATTGTTCTTTCTCCTCATCCTTCCCTACTCCGCACGCATTGAGGATAATAATAGGTTGTAAAACATAATAAGTACAGGTCCCTCTTCCACGCCTACAAACGTGGCGGGTATATGGTGCTCGCCTCGTGTGTTTACCGACCAAACAGCACTCGATGTTTGATGCGAATATCACTCCAGGCCGACTTTATTTCCCAAATAACTTTAGGTAACCAATTCCGGTTAAGTTGGACTGCGATGGGAGGAATTATGTTAATATGTGTTCCAATCCCTCCCTCGATAGGGACTCGAGCATACGATCACTGGGTGGACAGGCAGGCGTGCTCGCGACTGCGCCATCTTGTTCTCCATTGGATGGTGTGTATTTGACATGCATACAACTGTTAGCCCAAAGCCAAAACCAAGTCCCGAGAAAGAGAAACGGAAAGGGAGAGATAAAATATGACCAGAAACGAATGTATTCCCTTAGTCTGTGTGTAGAAACGGATGATTCCTTTAGACTGTGTGTAGAAACGAATGTATTCCCTTAGTCTGTGTGTAGAAACGAATGTATTCCCTTAGTCTGTGTGTAGAAACGAATGTATTCCCTTTACGTTTAGAAAAGAATGTTACATTTCCAAAAACCGTGGTTGCTCCGATCTCACTACCCAGGGACCAGGGGAAATTTTCTTACTAGAAGTCCACGTGAAAAAATCTCGGTCCTCACCGCGGCCTGAACCCGGGACCTCCAGCACTCGAGGCGGACACCATACCTCGAGAACACGCAGCCCCCTAGGAGTGCCTGGTCGAGTGATCATCCTCAACTTTTGCCGTCAAGCGTAGAATCTTACAAAAGGCATAAGTTAGTTATAAAAGCACAATTGATTAGCAGCTTCCGAAAAAGCATATCTACCTGGCGTGGGAAAAAAAAAAAAAAACTAGATGCAGAGAGTTAGGGGTTGGGTGGGAGAGCCGAACCCCAGAACTTAACACACACAAAAAGCAGATCTCGGAAAAAGAACCAGGAATGGCAATACTGCTGGACTCACTGCTCTTTCTCCTCATCCTTCCCTACTCCGCACACATTGAGGATAATAATAGGTTGTAAAACATAATAAGTACAGGTCCCTCTTCAATGCCTACAAACGTGGCGGGTATATGGTGCTCGCCTCGTGTGTTTACCGACCAAACAGCACTCGATGTTTGATGCGAATATCATTCCAGGCCGACTTTATTTCCCAAATAATTTTAGGTAACCAATTCCGGTTAAGTTGGGCTGGGATTGGAGGAATTATGTTAATATATTCGAATCCCTGCCTCGATAGGGACTCGAGCATACGATCACCGGGTGGACAGGCAAGGGTGCTCGCGACTGCGCCATCGCGTTCCCCATTGGATGGTGTGTATTTGACATGCATTCAACTGTTAGCCCAAAGCCAAAACCAAGTCCCGAGACAGAGAAACGGAAAGGGAGAGATATAATATGACCAGAAACGAATGATTCCTTTAGACTGTGTAGAAACAAATGTATTCTCTTAGTCTGTGTGTAGAAACGAATGTATTCCCTTAGTCTGTGTGTAGAAACGAACGTATTCCCTTAATCTGTGTTTAGAAACGAATGTTTTCCCTTATTCTGTGTTTAGAAACGAATGTATTCCCTTAGTCTGTGATTAGAAACGCACGTATTCCCTTTACGTTTAGAAACGAATGTGTTACATTTCCAAAAACCGTGTTTGCTCAGTTAAACAGATCCGTTGATAAAAAAAAATGTTACGACCTGGGGCATGAATCTGTCAAGTAAAAGTAGTTCCACGGTAGAGACACTGTCTTAGACCTTCATATATTCTAGACCACGGAGTATCTAGGTAGGGTGGCCAGACCTCTTTCCTTCCCAGGAAATCCCCATACAACTTTGACAGTTAAACGTCATATATTATGAGACGGGAGCCGCGGTGGTGTAGTGGCTAGACGCTGGTCCCCCCGGCCCGCTGGTCTTGGGATCGATTCACATCAGGGTGGATTTGACAGTTTACAAATGACCTTGACTCCCAGGTCTACACAACCTAACATTGGTACCTGGTAATTTCTTGGGAAGGAAAGCGGCCGGCGTGACACCGACCACATGACCCGCTGAGTGCTGATTGGTTTATAAAACATGCGTCTAGACAATATACCTAACGTGAATGAACTGATCCACTGCCGAAGGATAATATATCGTCGAATGTGACCTCCCATTTGGACAGGAGGACGATATATTGCCATGTTGAGTTGTTGAGTTAAGAACCGACATCACTGCACTCAGGACATTCCCATACGTGCTCAGTCCCCTCGTTCAACAGCCAGCGAAGAGTCATACTACTAATCGTTCCCACCGCTATCTGATTAAAAGTTCTCCTGGTCTTCCCTGCCGATCCCCCGCAATCTCATTCTTTCCACATATGGGTTCTCAATCTGTTCCTCCGCCTTCTCCACCTGGTCCCACAAGCGCACGACCACCTCCTCCTTGTCCATAGGCAAAATACCACGAAGAGGTGTATTCCCTGCTAGCCTATAAGCCTGTTCATTCCCCCGTACACCATGGCCAGGGCAAGATATCCATACAATTCGAGGGGAAGAGAACAAGGGGAAGGCAGCGAAGTAAATACCTGGATGGCTTGACCACATGGTATGGTCGAGACAAGAACACTGAGCTGATCCACGACTCTGGTGATCGAGTGAAATGGCGGATCATGACCGCCCACGCTTACTGGCATGGTACATGATGGATGGGTGGAGTGTACCACTGCTTTCTAAACTAGAAGTTAACATTGTGCCACTGCTTTCTAAACTAGAAGTTAACATTTAACTGATTCAGTGGCAAACAAACAGTGTAGTTTGAACCAAACATGGCACGCAATCAAATCAGCAAGTATTATAATGTAGATTACCGTTCATTGTAAGTCGAAATTTAGGACCATACACGACACAAAGGAAATAACACGATGACTCTAGTAAGACGATACATCGTACTTCAGTCCAAATAGGGAGTCATATCTGGCTATATATTATCCCTTGGCACTGAATCCGTTAAGTCTAATTGACCAGTATGTGGATTAAACCCACTACTCAGTAAGCGCACCGGAAGTTTAAGCGCACGGAACTCCACAGCCACGCTGACCTCTTCCTAAGTTGGCATTAATTATTGTACTTGTTTTAGCCGACCACGTCAAGACAGATAACGTTTCCAGGATTCGCGATTCTTGGACAGATTCTGTGCCAAACAAAACGTAGATTTGGACCAAACAAAAACAAATGACGGAAGATGGAAAGTAGGGATCCAGTACTGGATTAAAAGTTGTTAATATGGTAGCAGACATGTTTATTATACGCAATGACAACATTTCGGCTATAGATAAGCCCACGGCAGATAAGAAAGTCGCTTAAGACGATCAATGACATTTAGTCAGTCATAAAATTGATATATGTCTATCGTTTAAGGAAGGGAGACCTCCGCCCTGGCTCTGGAAACTGACTAGGCAGTTGCCGAGTTGGTCTATCTAATGATTGCAATAGTTCTGGTTGAATATTGCTGCACTTTGCTAAACGTTTCCCGTTCTCGCGAGACTTCAAGAAGTCGATATCTGCAGTTTAAAGAGGCTGTTGTAGAACGTTATCTTGGTTTGTGTACGAGTTCAAGAATCAACGTCACTGCCCTCGGGACCACACGTGCTCCGTCGGTAGCCAATGAAACGTTTCCTTGATGATGAACAGGAAGTTGATAAAACTTATGTCCGGCATTATTTATCTTGGCTGTCGACATTGTATCCGGTTTACAATAAACCAACTGGCAAACTGGCTTTAGTGAATTCATGTTAATCATAATCATTAAGTGCCGACTGACTTTGGCGATCATGTTTCTCCGCAACTTGCGATCTCCAACAGCTTGTATCAATTCGTGTGTCGACAACTTTGCATAAGTAAAATTACAAAATAAAGGAAGGACAATGCCATGACACAAAGCTGTCAAGAACCTTCTCTCGATGTTTTCCTCTATTTCTCTTTCCGGTTGTCACAACATGTTACATGTTTTCGTATCCCCACATAGCCATGAAGCTGGTTTTTTCAGAGCGTTGCTCTCATCATTTTTTCTCCATTTATCTCCGTGAAGTGTTGAAGGGGACACGTAAAGGTCTTTTATGCGCTCTTTCTAATGTTGTTTGTTAGTTGGTTTTCATTTCTCTAAGGTTGTTCATGATACCATCACTCCATCTTTTACGTAGGCGTCCCCTTGCTCTTATCCAGTATATTTATTCAATATGGCTCTTATCAGGTGGTCAAACCATTGAATCTGTTGTTCTTTAATGAAGTGCATGACAGGTTTCACATTTAATCGTCTTCTAATTTCCTCATTTCTAATTCTATCCCCCGCAGCCCTTCTAAGGTATCTCATCTCTGTTACGATTTTGCGCCCATTAGTGCTCTCACCATTGCCTGGGGAAAAAAATATTATACATCTGTTGCTAGTTCTCAAACATTTTCTGCTCAAGATGCTTGCAATATGCTGTGTCCATCTTCGTGCAGGTCGACCCCGTATTTTCTGTCAGGAACCATTTCCGGTGTAGTTGCTTTGTTGGAATCCCACATGCGAATTTCATAAAACACGTGTCCAGTTCATAACAAGGATATAGATGAGTAACTTTTATATCTATATTTTTAAGTGGTGTTTTTCATGTGGTTGTATCGATGTGTGTTTGTTGCTTCTGTGCTGACGAAGGCTTGGGTCGCAACGTCCATTTGTTGCTTGTGTTCTAGTAAAACCTACTTCTCGTGTTTTGGTGATTCTTTCAGGAAGCATACATTCCACCACTGTTGATTCTAAACCAAAACGATGTTAAACATGGCCCAAAAAGAGGGCAGCTATAAACACATAAAACAAGGAGTAGGACATAGATGTGTCTTGTCACAGGATCTCTTTTCCCTCTATAGTGAAGTAATAATGAGAGAGAGAGAGAGAGAGAGAGAGAGAGAGAGAGAGAGAGAGAGAGAGAGAGAGAGAGAGAGAGAGAGAGAGAGAGAGAGAGAGAGATCAAAGGAAAGAGAAGCCAGGAGGTTATAATATTCGGAGGTTATAATATAAACAATATGCGCTATGCAGATGGCACAGTATTGGTTGCGGATAATGCAACAGATCTAAGATAATTGTTGGATATTGTAGTAACAGGGAGTGCAAAGAAAGGACTCTCCTTGAATATCAAGAAAACAGTAACAATGGTGATATCAAATAAAAAGGTGACACCAAAATGTGAAATACAAATAGAAGGGAAAATTCTTAATCAAGTAAATAGTTTTAAATACCTAGCGGCATTTATGCCGGTCTCCCGGGAGAAGGAGTTAACGACTTTCTCCGTAATCCCGTATATCCACGTGGGTAAGCAGCTGTGCGAAATTCGGTAAGGGTTCGCGTCGGGTTGGTTACTTACGGGGGTATGTGAGCCGATAGCTCAGAAAGCAATGGCAAACTACTGAGCGTAATCTTGCCTAGACATCAACAGCAGCTGAAAGATGCAAAAAAAAAGGGGGGGGGGGAGGATTTATAAAATCAGAGAGAAGATGCACAACAGAGATTAAGAGCAGAATAGGGCAAGCAAAGGCTGCATTTAGGAAAATGAAGAGTATCCTATGCAATAAGTCACTATCGTTGAATGTAAGAAAGAGAGTGTAAAGTGCTATATAGAACCTGCTTTGCTGTATGTCTGTGGATCTTTGAATGTAAATGAACAAATTAGGAAGAACTTGGAAGCAACAGAGATGTGGTTGCTGAGACATATATTGCGAATTCCTTGGACTGCCAAAGTAATTAACAACGACTGCCTGAAAGAGGCTTTTGAAACTAGAACATTATATACAACAATAAGAAAGAGACAAACCGCTGTCTTCGGTCATGTGATGAGAACCGAGAATTGGAGAACTTCGTGACAACTGGAAAGATCGAGGAGAATAGAGGCAGAGGCAGACCACGATAAATGATGCTGGATGGATTGAGACGGTGGCATGGAGGAATATCATCAGCAAAGTTGATCCAGAAAACCAATGACCGAGATTTGTGGGAAATCATGAACACCTACGCCAGCAGGCATGACACTTGTTGATGTTGATGATGATGAAACTCTTCAGTGTCCGAGACACGAAGCTGTTTATGAGTCAGCGTTCTTCAATATTCAGATCTGTCAGAATGCCAGTATCTTACTTCTTCTGTGTCCGCAATATTCTGAGAAGTTTTCTTTAGCAATTACGTTCGAAATCCCCTGTCTCTTGTTAGGAATAAGTTGTCTTTGTCTAGATTGTATTCGTGGCGAAGTGGTTGCATCGCCTGTCTCGCGCTCCGAAGGTTCTGGGTTCGATTCCGGCCTATGTCGTTCAGTTTACGACTGAAATTTTCACGGAGACTCCTGGGGATCGTCGCTGAAGCTACGGAGTTCGTGCGATGTGCAACGTCTTCGGCAGGTCGCCATGCGGATAGACACAACCATATTGGAAAAAAAAAACCAGTGAAGCCGATCCTCTTGCTTGTTAGATCGTTTTGTGTTGTGTGTGTGTGTGTGTGTGTGTGTGAGTGTGTGTGTGTGTCTCTCTCTCTCTCTCTTACTCTATTTCAACACATTGAGATTACTATTTTTGGCTGCCCATGGAGTTTTCAGCATGTGTGTGTAAAATCACACCTGTGAGGTCTCACGAGATTTGTACGCTTGTTTACCATTTGTCCCGGAGTCACAGCCATACATGTTATCAGTTGTAAATCCTGGCCGTTTTCAACGTAATTCCGACCCCAGCATGGAGAAGTTACTGCAAGGATTCATAAAATATTTGAGAAATTCAAACCCATGAATTCCCATAGTTAATTTAAACTCCGACGCCATAAATAAAATATTGTAGGATTTCTTGCCTCGCATATTACAAATATATGGAAGCATTATATATTAGTCGATTCCAGCCGTAACTATGTAAACAGATGGACTTCCTGTTAAATGTTAGACTTCTGTGGATATCATCAAATTACAGCCAAAGTATCATTAATTTCTTCACTTCACATGGCATACAACTCTGCAGTGTGCACCTGACGAGATGCAACGAATTATGTCAGGCAAGAAATTGAACAATAATTTATTTATGGCGTGTTTAAATTCACCAAATGTGTTTATGGGCTGCTCTTCGCATGTGTTTACAATGTCAATATTATTGTTGCTACTTAAGATTACACTAATAAGTGATGTATGAATGAAATAATGTTTTAACGGCGGGAAACGACATGGGCAGAATGTAGAGATATTAACCCTTTGATGACTTCCGGGGATCTCCGGGGAAAACTAAATGCACTTATGGTTTAATGTCGCAGCTGGAAAACAATCCCGCGACCTTCACAGCGCCAGACAGAAGGTTCGGCCATTTTGTCAAGGAAAGAGAATAATTCCAGTCCGATTAATTTATTACGTTAACGAAGAGATTAAATATTAATTCGATTAAGGAGCAGGAGGAGGAGGAGGAGAGGTGGTGGTGGAGGAGGAGGAAGAGGAGGAGAAGAAGAGGAAGAAGATGTAGGAGAAGAAAGCGGAATAAGAAAAATAATGGTGATGGGGGAAGTAGAAGAAAGAAGTAGATGAGGTGGAGTTGGAGGAGGAGGAGGAGGGAGGAAAATTAAAATGCAAGCAGGTGGGTCGACTGTTTGCTGAAGTATCATTCAGAAATGACGGTTCCCAGAAACGGATCAGCGGGGCAGAACAGTGGAACACTATGATTGTAGACGTCAAACACATGAAGGCAGTTTTCGGTTCTGTTCTAACTTCTACACAAGTTGGGAAACCATCTATCATGTTTTGCTGTTGCAAATAGTGCTCTATGTTGCTTAAGCGCAGTGAACACGTTTCACAATTCACCGTCTGATCGAGTCTATGGTGCAAAATCAGCTGCCAGCGATTTAGAAGCAGGCAGTTTTGCGTTGATTTCGAAGGTATGAGGCGTCGGTCGTTCAGAAATCAATGGCAAACTACTGAACGTAAAAACTGTCTAGTAAATCACAAGAAACAACAAAAATATGCTGGGGTTTATTGCGACGTCCTGTAAAGGATACGCAACTAACTTAAACTCCGGTGATAAATCGAACTATGGACTACATCATAAAGAAAGAAAACATGTGATCCATGACTATGCACGCATATAAAGGAAGCGTGTGTGATAAATTGAAGGTACCAACTCGCACAAATAGATAAGTAAAAGAGACACGATAAAGTGGTATTTATCTATGGCAAAAGACTAGATAAGAGAACATATCAAAAGTTGTCAATAGACAGCACATGTGAGGCACTTTCGGCAGGCCAGTAACAAGTCATCTGGCAGAGGGAACAGGCTCGACCAGTTTACACAGCACCTTAATTAGGAGAACAACAAAGAACAATGGGTGAAACTACGAACAAGGCACACTAACCATGCAAGTGATTATATGAAACAGACATGAAGCCAGACAACAGATAAATAATAGATATACCTACAACGGCATTGAGATAAAACCGCCCAACCAAACAGCTTTCCAACCAACAAGCCAGCCACCCAGTCAACCAACCAACAAGCTAGCCACCCAGTCAACCAACCAACAAGCCAGCCACCCAGTCAACCAACCAACAAGCCAGCCACCCAGTCAACCATCCAACCAACCAGCGAGCCAACTAACCAGCCAGCCACCCAGTCAACTAACCAACAACCCAACAAGCCATCCAACCAATCAGCGAGCCATCTGGTCAACCAGCCAGCCAACCAACCGACCAAACAACTAACCAGCCAACCAGTCCACCCTATCAACCAGCCATCCAATCTACCATTTAACGAACCAGCTAGCCCAATCAACCAGCCAGCCAACCAATCAACCAATACTTTTACTGTACCTGTTCTACGACCTACATATCTTGGCAAGCCACGACAACGAACAGGATACAGCTATCAAAGACTTTCAATGAAAATCAGTTCCGCCCAGAGGCAGAACCAGGTCACAATACACCTTTAAAAGAGGACTAAGTGTATTTATGAGAGCGCCAACTAAGAGCTACGCATCCCGGTTTGGCTGTCACGGCTGCTGGTGTCTGGCAATGTTACTCCACATACTGACACTTGCCACGACAATGTAACCTAGATCGTAGATCCACTAACTTTCCCCACCCCCGTGACCCAAATATTTAGTACAGTTGTGTTTAGTACCTGTGTTTCTTTAGCAACAATTCATCACCTCCAACATTCATCATCATCTTTCACTTTTGCCCACAAGCATCGTGGGGAGGAATAGTAGACGTTCCAGCGCCCTATTGGCGGCACTTGATAGTGCCATTTCGTGTGATTGTACAAGAAAATTGATGTCCTCAACCCATTTTCTTCTCGGGCGTCATCTAGGTCTCGTAACAGATCTTCTGTGATGTAGCGCGAGTGCTGGAAGTTGATGGTGTTGCAATCTAGCGATATGACCGAATCATTCTATCTGCTGTCTTTCAATATACGTGGACACACGGTGTTAATAATGTCTACCTGATAACATCATATCTTACTCGGTCTCGTATAGTTAAGTTGGAAGCTCTTCTCAAGCATCTCATCAAGGTGTTGATTTGTCTGACATTGGTAGCATTGGGTTGGTGTGAATATACTATTTATTATCTGTCGATTGTTGAAGACACGGGTATATTTAGATGTTTCATTATGGGTGAATACTGCTCGTAGAAAAACTAAGAAGTATAAACGGAAGTAGGCTACCATTCAACAGCGTACCACAACAAGCAATGATGTACACACCAGATGGAAACAGAGGAAGAGGTCGACCACGTAAACGTTGCACGGAGGGAATAGCAGAGTCCATGGGAATATCGATACATGAGTCCCATAATCGGGCACTCTCACGATGTTTATACTTCACCTCGACACCGCAAAATACAAGAGGAACATGATGAGATGAGATTATGGGTGATAGATGATACTTAAGCGCACTTGCTTTTTTGACATATGATTTCCATTTCTCTGTCTATTCTGTCATCTTCTGTGATCATGCTTCCTATATACTTCAATTCTTTACTTGTTTTAGAGACGACCTCCGACATGACCCACAAACGCTGTCATATTTACTTCACCTCATGTTGTTTTTATTGTCGTTTTTATTGTTGTTTTTATTGTCGTTTTCACTTGAGGCTGAGCGCTAATCACAAAGATTATTGCGATGTATTTGACACAACCTCTCTTTCAGCAGAAGCGTCAATGTTAGTTAGTTAGTTTGTTTGTTTGTTAGTCAGTCAGTCAGTGCTTGGTTAGTTAGTTAGTTAGTTAGTTAGATAATTGGTTAGTTGCATATCCTTTAGAGGACGTCACAGTCAAACCCAACATTTTTCGGCTTTCCAGAAGCAAAATCTTGTTATATATATATTCCATGCCATCATGTCAAACTTGTGTTATATATATTCCATGCCATCATGTCAAACTTGTGTTATATATATATATTCCATGCCATCATGTCAAACTTGTGTTATATATATTCCATGCCATCATGTCAAACTGTCAGCATCTGCTCTCTTTGTCTCCCTCCGCCTCCCCTCCATCTTTTCCTGTTGTCGGGATGCACAATACCTTTCCCCTTCTACTACAGATAACATGATAGGGTTAAAGTCGTGGTAAAGATGAACTGACTGTGTTACATGTGTGTTTACAGATGAACTGAGTAAGTTAAAAATAAACTACACGTGCTGAATTTGTGATACAGATGAAGTGAATGAGTTAAATGAGTGATATAGATGGACTAAAGTAGTTAAACTTGGAATGTGGATGAACTGAATGAGTTAAACTTGTGATACAGATGCTCTGAATGAGTTAAACTTGTGATACAAATGAATTGAATGAGTTAAACTTGGAATGTGGATGAACTGAATTAATTAAACTTGGAATGTAGAGACCATCGTCGGATACAGTACCGAAGGACCATCCCCACTGGAATTGCGTTCACACCCCTTCCCTTCCTTAGCTCAGAAACTAGGGGTGTGTGCAATACTGGTACTGACAGCTGACATCCTAGGAGAGGGATAGCAGGATGTAATCAGAGCATCATTCAGCAGAACACGTTCATACACACGGACTGGGATGGTTCACAGTGCTCTCATAACTCTTGTTTCTAACTGCTTGCTATCTGCCCCCACCCCCCAAAAAAACAAAACAAAAGCTAATTATGTCCATTGAGTTACTCTCCAATTAAAAAAAAAAAATGGAAAGTAAAGACAATTTCATGGCAGAAAGTGCCGCTGTCTCTAGCCTTCAAGTGACTGGTATCTTGCCTGCCATCTTGACAGGCGATAGTTTGTTAATTGTGCTTTAAATAAGACTGAAACTATCACAAACTGTGAAGATCTTGGCTCCATAATCAGCAACAATGAAGAAATATAAAATGTCACAAACTGTGAAGATCTTGTCTCTACAATCAACAACGATGAAGAGATTGAAAATGTCACAAACTGTGAAGATCTTGTCTCTACAATCAACAACAATGAAGAGATTGAAAATGTCACAAACTGTGAAGATCTTGTCTCTACAATCAACAACAATAAAGAGATTGTAAATGTAACAAACTGTGAAGATCTTGGCTCCATAATCAACAATAATGAAGATATTGTAAATGTCACAAACTGTGAAGATCTTGTCTCTACAATCAACAACAATGACGAGATTGAAAATGTCACAAACTGTGAAGATCTTGTCTCTACAATCAACAACAATGAAGAGATTGAAAATGTCACAAACTGTGAAGATCTTGGCTCTACAATCAACAACAATGAAGAGATTGAAAATGTCACAAACTGTGAAGATCTTGGCTCTACAATCAACAATAATGAAGAGATTGAAAATGTCACAAACTATGAAGATCTTGGCTCTACAATCAACAACAATGAAGAGATTGAAAATGTCACAAACTGTGAAGATCTTGGCTCCATAATCAACAATGAAGAGATTGAAAATGTCACAAACTGTGAAGATCTTGGCTCTATAATCAACAACAATGAAGAGATTGAAAATGTCACAAACTGTGAAGATCTTGGCTCTATAATCAACAACAATGAAGAGATTGAAAATGTCACAAACTGTGAAGATCTTGTCTCTACAATCAACAACAATGAAGAGATTGAAAATGTCACAAACTGTGAAGATCTTGGCTACATAATCAACAACAATGAAGAGATTGAAAATGTCACAAACTGTGAAGATCTTGTCTCTACAATCAACAACAATGAAGAGATTGAAAATGTCACAAACTGTGAAGATCTTGTCTCTACAATCAACAATAATGAAGAGATTGAAAATGTCACAAACTGTGAAGATATTGGCTCTATAATCAACAACAATGAAGAGATTGAAAATGTCACAAACTGTGAAGATCTTGGCTCTACAATCAACAACAATGAAGAGATTGAAAATGTCACAAACTATGAAGATATGAAGAGGCACAGTTTGTAATCCGACATACTGAGTTCGAAACACAGCTGCGTTGTTTTTTATATGAAATGGTATAAGTGAGGATGTTCAGAATACTGAACGTAAACTTGCCCAGGAATCATGAACAGCCAAAAAATGCTGGGGATGACTGCTACGTCCATAAAGGATATGCAACTAACTTTAAGAATATGCCTGGGAAGAGAGGAAGAGGAAAACAAAAGAGAAGATTAGAGAAATGAGATGTAGACAGTCAAGATTTGTTTGAACAGATTATGAGAAGAAATAAACTGGAGAACTTCGAGACAACCAGCAAGATTGAAAGAAAAAGAACAAGGGGAAGGCAGAGAAGTAAATATCTGGATGACTTGGTCTAGACAAGAACACAGAGCTGATTCACGACTCTGGTGATCGTTAAGATGGTGAAACATGACTACCCACGCTTACTGGCATGGCACATGATGATGATACCCATTTTATGAGGTTGGGTAAATCCTACAGCCTTACTGGCATGGCACATGATGATGATGATACCCATGTTATGAGGTTGGGTAAATCCTACAGCCTTACTGGTTGAGCGAGGTGAACCTAGGCCCCTGCCTCTTTCAGCAAGCACACTAGTTGCTATGCCAGCACAGCTACTATGCTTGGATATACAGACTTTCAGATCTACCTCAGAACTATACTGTATATTTTGTTATATAGATGCGTATCTATACCATGAGTACATGCATTCAATGCTAAGCAAGACATCAGTCTATTAGTTACTGCTATACTTTTCTAACTCCATCTGTCCCATTGATGTATTAACCGTCTTTCTGGCTTATGTACCATAGATGTATTAACTCATTTAATCAGACTTATTATGTCCAAGTAATGTGTTATACCAGATTTTCTGACTGTTTATGTCCCATTTATGTCTTTCTGATATATTATATTCCCCTGAAATGTTAACTCAGTCATTCTGACTTATTATTTTCCACTGATATGTTAACTCAATCTTTTGATTCATTATGTCCTATTTATGTGCTAAAACAGTCTATTTAACTCATCTTCCACTCAGATACTACATTAACCCAGTCTATCTGACTCCTATACCATTCAAGTGTTATATTAAACCAGTCTATTTAGCTTTTCTTGTTCAATTCAGCTATTACACTAACCCAGTCAATATTTCTTCTCTTTTTCCAATCAAGCATTACAATAACTCTATTTGGATATCCAATCGATTATGGTAGATTACATTGTCATTGTTTTGTATCAATAAACCATGGAAGGTTATACTGTTACTGTTTTTTTTAATCCAATCATTCATGGTAGGTTACACTGTTAGTGCTGTGTATCCAATCATTCATGGTAGGTTACACTGTTATTGTTTTTGTATCAATCAACTATGGTAGGTAACACTATTACAGTTTTGTATCCAATCAATCATGGTAGGTTACACTGTTATTGTTTTTGTATCAATCAACTATGGTAGGTTACACTATTACAGTTTTGTATCCAATCAACCATGGTAGGTTACAGTGTTACTTTTGTGTATCCAATCAATAATGGTTTGTTATATGGGTACTGTTGTGTATCCAAAATATCATTGCAGGTTACACTGTTATTGTTTTGTATCCAATCAATCATGGTTGGTTACACTGTTTACAAATTTAAATCAAATCAAACACAGTAGGTTACACTGTTATTGTTTTTGTATCAATCAACTATGGTAGGTTATACTATTACTGTTTTGTATCCAATCAATCATGGTAGGTTACAATGTTACTGTTTTGTATCCAATCAATCATGGTAGGTTACATTGTTACTGTTTTGGATCCAACCAATCATGGTAGGTTACACTGTTACTGTTTTGTATACAATCAATCATGGTAGGTTCCACTGTTACTGTTTTGTATCCAATCAAACATGGTAGGTTACACTGTTACTGTTTTGTATACAATCAATCATGGTAGGTTCCACTGTTACTGTTTTGTATCCATTCAATCATGGTAGGTTACACTGTTACTGTTTTGTATCCAATCAATCATGGTAGGTTCCACTGTTACTGTTTTGTATCCAATCAATCATGGTAGGTTCCACTGTTACTGTTTTGTATCCAATCAAACATGGTAGGTTACACTGTTACTGTTTTGTATCCAATCAATCATGGAAGGTTCCACTGTTACTGTTTTGTATCCAATCAATCATGGTAGGTTACACTGTTACTGTTTTGTATCCAACCAATCATGGTAGGTTCCACTGTTACTGTTTTGTATACAGTCAATCATGGTAGGTTCCACGGTTACTGTTTTGTATCCAGTCAATCATGGTAGGTTCCACGGTTACTGTTTTGTATCCAATCAATCATGGTAGGTTACAGTGTTACTGTTTTGTATCCAATCAATAATGGTAGGTTACACTGTTACTGTTTTGTATCCAATCAATCATGGTAGGTTACACTGTTACTGTTTTGTATACAATCAATCATGGTAGGTTACAGTGTTATAGTTGTGTATCAATCAATCATGGTCAGTTACAGTGTTACTATAGTGTGTCAATCAATCATGGTCAGTTACTGTGTTACTATAGTGTGTCAATCAATCATGGTCAGTTACTGTGTTACTATAGTGTGTCAATCAATCATGGTAGGTTACAGTGTTATAGTTGTGTATCAATCAATCATGGTCAGTTACAGTGTTACTATAGTGTATCCAATCAATCATGGTAGGTTACACTGTTACTGTTTTGTATTCAATCAATCATGGTAGGTTACAGTGTTACTATAATGTATCAATCAATCATGGTCAGTTACAGTGTTACTATAGTGTATCAATCAATCATGGTCAGTTACAGTGTTACTATAGTGTGTGTCACAAAATGAAACCGTGTGTTTATCCGGTTGATTATTACAGAGGATTTTCGGATTAAGCGGACGATCGACCAGCGACATCTATGTGTACTAACAGAGTAAACACAGTTGTACAGGTTACATCGTGTCAGCCCATAAACACATTTGGTGGTGAGGGAGAAGGATATGGAATGGTTCCGTTTGTCATCTATACTGCCGGACATCAGACGGAAATGGCTGCTGGGATTGTCACCACGGAACAGAAGAGTGACAAGTTTGTCAACATTTGAATGCAGATGGAAGCCGTGAGATCACAGGGGCAGATGTAAAACGGAAGTACCTAGTACGGAAAACAGTGCATCTGTCAATTCTTGGTTTCCGGAACATCAAGATGATTGGCAGCTTGGTATCGAAACTCTTTGTTGGGAGTTTACAGAAACTAGCTGGCTTGTTTTGAGAATCTAGGCAATTACTGACAACTTTGACAGGATTTAAGCCAGGAAAATAGTTCTTGACAGGGGATGATTTGCCACTGTGCCACCTGTGTGGGGGAGTAAAGGATAACGTCACGTGGACAACTTTGGTAGTTTGCCATATAAACTCGAGTTGAGATCAACTAGGGTGGACTTGAATAATGCTCTAGACAGAGTGCAGGGCACTGCAGTGCCAGTGGAAATAATATCTACCGTGTGTTAATTAGTGACTTAATTTTACACGTGCCTATATGGCAGATGTAGATATGATTTATAGGACTGCAGTAGTGCCATTTAAGGTATAACTTATTATAATATATTCGTTTATAATTACTTTAGGCAGTAGCCTTGTTAAACTATAGTGTGATGATTAGCACTGTTAGTGGAAACTAGCTAGAGTAGTGAAGTGATACTTGGCTCTGTTAGCTAGAATAGATTAGTGAAGTGTTGATAAGCTTTACTAGTTGAGTAATGAGGGATAATTGGGATCTTCCCGTAGGTGTCCCTGGTGGGCGGGGCTCCGCATTCTGTTTGGTGATTTTTTCTTTGTCATAGCCTGATTCGACTCTAGGTGGGTAGCTAATCTGCTCTATGACTAAGTCTAGTTAGCTAAAGATCATTAAGCAAGGTGATAGGCTTACACTCAGCCGAAGGGATCAGTGACTAGTACTATCACCAGATGTATTGTTTCTATCCTAGGTTCCCTACCAGATCCAAGGAAACTCTACAAGTTTTGGGAAAGAATTAAAAAACCCATTCTGAAGAACACCAGTTCAAGAGTCAATAAAGTTGCATACAGAAACGTAACTTACGCTAGAAGGAAATTGATTCATCAAAGAGAGTGATGCATACTGATGCACCACACAGCATCAGACAGTAGTAACGAACCGAGAACCGGCTAAGAGTACCTAGTGTTAGTACAGTAACAATTAACATTAGTAATTAGCACTTATGGACTGAATGGTTCGATGTGCAACGAGGATGATCTGTCGACTAACTAACTAACTAACTAACTGCGTACACAATACAAAAAGACTTGTGCAGTTTGTTAAGGAACGTTAGGAACGGACATTGTGTAGAGTGCAACCGGTCCATGATTAACTGTTAATACCACCGGTGGTCTATTTCGGATGTTCATGAATTGGATTACCAGAGGTCTACAGAGGCAAAGCATTATCCGGCAAGATGGTTCCGGCAACGGGTGAGACGTACTTTTTCTGACGTAACGTGCTGTGGTCTATCTTTGCTGTGATCAGCTGACTGAGTTGATGTCTGAGAGACAGAGTCTACACACTTTATAGAACACGTCACACATTTTCTTCGCATACACGTCTCATACACGTTACACTTTTATTTTAATAAATTAATCTTTATTAATTTCTAGAAGCAAGAGTTGTTGAGTATGTTGCGTTGGGGAAGTATGAGAAGGGGGCATAGTACGACAGTGTGAGAGTGATAGGAAAAGGTGTCCATAGGCTGATGGAGTGTGTTGGACGGAAGCTGGTGGATTCTCCAGAATATTGAGGGGGGAAAAAAAATGATATTATAATGTGGGTGTCGGATCTCCTCACTCCAGGGACGACACTTTAAAGGAGGACACGACAGTGTGTCAATCAATCATGGTTGGTTACAGTGTTACTATAGTGTATCAATCAATCAGTCAGTTACTGTGTTACTATAGTGTATCAATCAATCATGATCGGTTAGTGTTACTACTCTTTGCTTTCCTTATGAGCCGTGGTAATACCAGATGAATGTGTATGCCAATCTCACTCTGTATACACTCTTTCCTGCCCATCCTGTCACTAAATTCACTCATTGGATCTCTACATCTTCTTTGAATTCCTTTGCCATACTGGGATTAAATATTATTTTAACTTCACATCCAAATTAAGCATTTGTTAAAATTTAATTAACTGCTTGGATAGAAACATTACAAGTAACAACTACAGTGATATGATATAAAGAGTTAAAATTCAAGTGCTTATTAATGAAAACGATAACTGTTTTGGGTTAAAATAAACTAAGTAACTAACACTCTTACCTATCACATAATAGTAGTAATTATATAATATAGTAAAAGTATAGCTATCACTATCTGAGATCTCTATCTGTGTGTCACAGTAGTCAGTGTAGTGGCTAGTCCCTTGTCTGCCAGCTCGGGGTTCACGGGTTCAAATCTGTATCCTGATGGATAATTCCACCTGGGAACCAGGTCGACGCAGCCTAAAAGTACTAAAATGGGTAGCAGGAAATGTAATGATGGGAAAGAGGGGCGGCCGATTAATTATTAATAATATTAATATTATTATTGACCGCATCTTAAGTTCTATACAAAAATGGGACTAACACTACACTATTAATAATAGTATTCTATTATTTAACTATATGCTCGGAGACTATCCCATTGGCACCTTGCCGTCTTGACAGACGATAGTTTGTGCTTTAAAAAGGCATAATAACTTTTAACTATGGCGGTAGCGAGTGTGACTGATAAGGCCAATTTGCGCTGTAAATGTCCGTTCACAGTGGGTGCATGTGAACACGTGGTCATTTCCACCATCATGCACCATCTTACGTCTCAAACGCTTGGTGTGTGACTTTTCTGCAATAATTTTCTCCTTTGACTTTATTCCATTTCTGATATTTGCCCTCCATGCAACACGTTCAGCGGCGACTTGCTCCCAATGTGCATTATCAATGCCTGTATCAATCATGTCCCGCTTACACACATCTTTGTATCGTAGTAGAGGCCGACCCTGAGATCTCTTACCCATCTGTAATTCACCAAAAAAGATATCCTTTGGTATTCTACCATCATCCATCCTCCTAAGATGTCCTATCCATCTAAGTCTACGAAGACTGAGCATGGAATAAACTGTCACACAACCTGATCTTTCCAATACTTCAGTATTTGTGATTTTGTCTTGCCACTTAATACCAAGAATTCTTCGCAGACACCGCATATGAAAGCTGTTTAAATTGTTCTCTTGGTGTGAGTAAGTTGTCCAGGTTCACTGCCATAGAGAAGAGTACTAAGGACACAGGCTTGATAGACAAGGACTTTTGTTTTGGCAGTAAGCTTCCTGTTCTCCCAGACTCTTTTTCTTAACCTGTTCATTGTTGTTGCTGCCTTACCAATCCGGATGACTATACAATGCTCGGAGACTATACATAAACTATAAAGAGTCCTTTTACTACTTTTACTTTTACTTTTAGTTACCTGGCGAAACTAAACACAGAACAGTAAATATTTATTTATTTTATGTGTAATATTAGTAATAATAATAATAAAATTAAATTATTAATAATAAATAAATTCTTCTATTTATAACCGAATGGGCGAATACCTACTTGCGGCTTTGAATGTTTAATTAGGCGAGCGATGTAGCACAAGCTGTCTGCAAACAATTGATTGAGATACAAAATATCCTCTTTACATAACTAGAAAACATCCGGATGAAATTAACACTAAACAGGAACACACAGCTCCGAGTTCCGCGTACGACGCCATAACTAATTACCCAAACCAAACTACGCACGGGTCAAACCGCGGTGACTCGGTGAGAATTATGTTACCTGAGTTCAGGTAAATGATCTCCCCCGGGGCATTTACTTTAACTTAAGGCTACGGGAGGAATAATATATTTTAAGGTGTTTTAATTAAAACATACCAGACAATGACAGTAGAACTCTGCGGTTTCCTGTTGTAACTATCCTGTTGGGTTTTACTCCTTAGTCTGAAATAAACAATGTATTGAAGGTGCGGGCGCGCGCGCGCTCTACGCTGATATGAAGGGTTGAAGTTTATGACTACACCTTTTGTAAACAATCCTGGGAGGACACAGATTTTGATGACGTCATTTGTTAAGACGGCAAGAAATCCAGCGGAAGTCTTACCTGTGGTGATTCTAACAGACGAAACGTTGAGACAGACTAATTAACAACTTGAATATAAATATAATAATCCTCTTAAAGTCCGTGGCGTTGATGATCATGTCTGCCTCTCCTCCTGAGAATCATTTCTGATACCGACGTTTCTCCATGTCATAATGTTATAATATGTAATAATAAACTGTCCAGCATCTTCTCTCTTGATCTCTCCCTGACTTTCTTCCCCTAAAACTTTCCAGTTTTGACGACATACTCAATGCAGCTTTCCCCTTCTCAAGACATGCCAAAATAATGTGGACTTCTGAGGTGAGAAACCAGTTCTCTTTGTGATGTTAACTTCTGTCAAGATATCTTCATTGCTCTACATTAACAAGATTGAAACAAATATTACTCAGATGTTCATTGGAGGCAATATTTTTTTGTTCTTTCGCTCGCTTAAAAAAAAACAAAACAGAAGATTTAAAAGTTGAGAGGATCGACTTCATTGCCCTAGGATTTTTCCCACAAGGCTCGGTCTCTTTTAGCAGGGCGACCTGCAGAAAACATAGCACAAGACACGAACTTCGTAGCTCCGGCGACGACCCCCAGTAGTACCGAGAAAACTGCACTCGTGAACCGAAGGACGTAGCCTAGAATCGTACCAACAACTTTCGAAGAGCGAGGTAAACGGCTTGACCACTTCGCCACGGAGGTTCCCCTAGTCGCTCGCTTTGAACTCAAGATTAGTCCACACCACTACATCTAGTGCTCCGAACTGATCTTTGCCTGTGTTTTAGCTTCCCCTATTACCAGTGTCCCTCGCCATCAGGAGAACCCACTCCAACTTCTAAGGCAGTTCTAATTTAGATCCCCAAGTCAAGGACGAGAAGTTAAAATTCAAGTTCAACTGACCGGTGTAGAGGTTCAACTCGCTATCTCGGCATCAGCACACCGGAAGTTTAGGACCGCGCGCTCTTATTAATTTGGCCATGCTGACACTCCAGGATAAGTTATGGGCATACAAGAATATAATGTATAACTGAAATATCACTTTGTGAAAGATACCACCAGGGTTATTCACATCATCATCATCATCATCATCATCATCATCATCATCATCATCATAATCATTAGCATTATCATCATCATCATCATCATCATCATAATCATTATCATCATCATCATCATCATCACCATCATCATCATCATCACCACCATCATCACCATCATCATCATCATCATCACCATCATCATCATCATCATCATCATGTGCCATGCCAATAAGCGTGGGCGGTCATGTTTCGCCGTCTCACACGATCACCAGAGTCGTGGATCAGCTTTGTGTTCTTGTCTCGACCATGCCCCGTGTGTTATAGGCAATAGTTTTTAATTACTCTGGCAGTCCGTGTTATTTGCAACATTCGGTTTTAGAAGCCATCACTTCCTAATTTGTTCATTTACATTCCAATATTCTCTGTCTGGCATTCAGTGAATAATGACACAATACATAAAATACTTTCCATTTTCTGAAATGCTTCATTTCCTGAAATTCTTCATTTTCTGAAATTTCTTTTCTGGAAAACTTAATTTTATGACATTTCATTGTCTTGAATTGTATTTTTTGAAATGCTTCATTTTCTTTAATTAATTTTCAATCATTTCGTTTTCTGAAATGCTTCATTTTCTGAAATGCTTCATTTTCTGAAATGCTTCATTTTCTGAAATGCTTCTTTTTCTGAAATGCTTCACTTTCTTAAATGCTTCATTTTCTGAAATGCCGTGCTTTTGCTTGGCTTTATTTTAACCGTAATCTCTGTAAGTACTTTTAGAAATATGTGCTCTGTCACGTTGTATGGATGCGTATTTGTGTATCATCATAATCATACTGTGTCGCATAGGGTGGCGGAGGTGATCGTGTTACCCATGCAGCCATATGTCATCTGTACCCCTGTTAGGATCAACCACCGATCACCCTCCACACCACTCTATCAACACGTATAGAGTCTCATCCATCCGTGGGCCTCAGTTTAGAGTCTCATCCTTCTGTAGACCTGTCTAGAGTGTCATCCGTCTGTAGGCCTCCGTCTAGAGTCTAATCCTTCTGTGGGCATCAGTCTAGAATCTTACCCGTCTGTAGGCCTCAGTCTAGAGTCTCATCCGTTGGTGAGCCTCGGTCTAGAGCAGGGGTGGCCAACCTTTTCAGCAGGCGGGCCAAATTTCAGAAATAATATTTCCTGCCGGGTCACGCACCTTATTTTTTTCCCTTTTAAATTAAAGTAAACAAGCAAGCGTGCTACAGCTTCGACCATATCGTCGCTTCCCACTCCGCGGGCCACAACTTGACCCCTGGCGGGCCGCATTCGGCCCGCGGGCCTCGTGTTGGCCACCCCTGGTCTAGAGTCTCATTCGTCTGTGAACCTCAGTCTAAAGTCTCATCCGTCTGTGGGCCTCTGTCTCTAACACCCTCAATCCCCCTTCCCTTTCTCCTGTACACTGTACAAGATCTGAACATCGAGAACATCCGGCTGATCAACAACACCATGTTTAGAAAACTAAATTAATTTATGAACATCAACCGTCTGTAAAATGTATGTTCAATCTTGTGAAGATAATATTGTTCATTAAGTGTACGATTCTTCCACTGGACAGAGCTGGGCACTCACGGTGCTGACAGTCGGAAAAGGCTGTCAACAGCAGGTTAAAATACCTCCGTGTTTCACCATGATTTCCACATACTGTGATCTATGTGAGGAGATGGAGGTATTGTGTGATCTATGTGAGGTGATGGAGGTATTGTGTGATCTATGTGAGGAGACTGGAGAATTGTGTGATCTATGTGAGGTGACTGGAGAATTGTGTGATCTATGTGAGGAGACTGGAGAATTGTGTGATCTATGTGAGGTGATGGAGGAATTGTGTGATCTATGTGAGGTGACTGGAGAATTGTGTGATCTATGTGAGGTGACTGGAGAATTGTGTGATCTATGTGAGAAGACTGGAGAATTGTGTGATCTATGTGAGGTGATGGAGGAATTGTGTGATCTATGTGAGGTGACTGGAGAATTGTGTGATCTATGTGAGGAGACTGGAGAATTGTGTGATCTATGTGAGGTGATGGAGGTATTGTGTGATCTATGTGAGGTGACTGGAGAATTGTGTGATCTATGTGAGGTGATGGAGGAATTGTGTGATCTATGTGAGGTGACTGGAGAATTGTGTGATCTATGTGAGAAGACTGGAGAATTGTGTGATCTATGTGAGGTGATGGAGGAATTGTGTGATCTATGTGAGGTGACTGGAGAATTGTGTGATCTATGTGAGGTGATGGAGGAATTGTGTGATCTATGTGAGGTGACTGGAGAATTGTGTGATCTATGTGAGGTGATGGAGGAATTGTGTGATCTATGTGAGGTGATGGAGGTATTGTGTGATCTATGTGAGGTGATGGAGGTATTGTGTGATCTATGTGAGGTGACTGGAGAATTGTGTGATCTATGTGAGAAGACTGGAGAATTGTGTGATCTATGTGAGGTGATGGAGGAATTGTGTGATCTATGTGAGGTGACTGGAGAATTGTGTGATCTATGTGAGGAGACTGGAGAATTGTGTGATCTATGTGAGGTGATGGAGGTATTTTGTGATCTATGTGAGGTGACTGGAGAATTGTGTGATCTATGTGAGGTGATGGAGGAATTGTGTGATCTATGTGAGGTGACTGGAGAATTGTGTGATCTATGTGAGAAGACTGAAGAATTGTGTGATCTATGTGAGGTGATGGAAGAATTGTGTGATCTATGTGAGGTGACTGGAGAATTGTGTGATCTATGTGAGAAGACTGAAGAATTGTGTGATCTATGTGAGGTGATGGAGGAATTGTGTGATCTATGTGAGGTGACTGGAGAATTGTGTGATCTATGTGAGGAGACTGGAGAATTGTGTGATCTATGTGAGGTGATGGAGGTATTGTGTGATCTATGTGAGGTGACTGGAGAATTGTGTGATCTGTGTGAGGAGACTGGAGAATTGTGTGATCTATGTGAGGTGATGGAGGAATTGTGTGATCTATGTGAGGTGACTGGAGAATTGTGTGATCTATGTGAGGTGACTGGAGAATTGTGTGATCTATGTGAGAAGACTGGAGAATTGTGTGATCTATGTGAGGTGATGGAGGAATTGTGTGATCTATGTGAGGTGACTGGAGAATTGTGTGATCTATGTGAGGTGACTGGAGAATTGTGTGTGATGTGTGAGAGGAGGCTGGAGAATTGTGTGTGATGTGTGTGAGGAGACTGGAGAATTGTGTGTGATGTGTGTGAGGAGACTGGAGAATTGTGTGATCTATGTGAGGTGATGGAGGAATTGTGTGATCTATGTGAGGTGACTGGAGAATTGTGTGATCTATGTGAGAAGACTGGAGAATTGTGTGATCTATGTGAGGAGACTGGAGAATTGTGTGATCTATGTGAGGTGACTGGAGAATTGTGTGTGATGTGTGAGAGGAGGCTGGAGAATTGTGTGTGATGTGTGTGAGGAGACTGGAGAATTGTGTGTGATGTGTGTGAGGAGACTGGAGAATTGTGTTTGAGGAGACTGGAGAATTGAATGTCATGTGAGTGAAGAGACAGGATAATTGTGTGTCATATGAGTGAGAGGATTGTAGAATTGTGTGTGATGTGTGTGGGGAGACTGGGAAATTGTGTGTGATATGTTTGAGACTGGAGAATTGTGTGTGATGTATGTGGGGAGGCTAGAGTATTATGTGTGATGTGAGTGAAGAGCGGTTGGCCGAGTGGGTAGAATGCCGGATTCTCCTTCAGGAGACCCGGGTTCGAATCCTGCGGTAAGGTGTAGCGTTTTTGTTTTTTCTGTCGGGGGCAAGAAGAAAACTCTAACCTGCTCAGTTCGCGGTGACTGCACTAGCCAGGCAGCCTTAATTCCTCAGGCTCAAGACCCCAGTACCATACACCACAAGGTGTATTAGCAGTAAATGATAGTATTTTTTGACAGTTTAAATGACAGTGAGTGAGGAGACTGGAGAATTGTGTGTGAGGATATTGAAGAATTGTGTATGATGTGTGTGGGGAGACTGGAGAATTGTGTGTCATGTGAGTGGGGAGACTGAAGAATTATGTTTAATGTGTGTGGGGAGACTGGAGAAATGTGTGGAACGAGACTGGAGAATTGTGTGTCATGTGTGTGGTGAGACTGGAGAATTGTATGTCATGTGAGTGAAGAGACTTGAGAATTGTGTGTGATGTGTATGAGGAGACTGGAGAATTGTGTGTGGGGAGACTGGAGAATTGTGTGCCATGTGGGGGAGAAGACTGGAGAATCGTGTGTGATGAGACTGGAGAATTGTGTGTTATGTGTGTGGGGAGACTAGAGAATTGTGTGGCGTGTGTGTGATGAGATTGGAGAATTATGTGTGATGTGAGTGAAGAGCCTGGAGAATTGTGTGTGGGGTGTGTTGGGAGACTAGACAATTGGTTGTGGGGATACTAGAGAATTGTGTGTCGTGTGAGTGAGAAGACCGGAGAATTGTGAGCGATAGAGAATTGTGTGTGGGGTGTGTTGGGAGACCAGACAATTGATTGTGGGGATACTAGAGAATTGTGTGTCGTGTGAGTGAGAAGATCGGAGAATTGTAAGCGATGTTTGTGTGGAGACTAGAGAATTGTGTGTGAGGAGACTGGAAAATTGTGTATGATGTGTGTGGGGAGACTGGAGAATTGTGTGTGGTGTGTGTGAGATGAGACTGGAGGATTATGTATGATATGAGTGAAGAGACTCGAGAATTGTCTGTGAGGATATTAGAGAATAGAATTGTGTGTTAAGTTTGTGAGGCAACAGGAGAATTGTGTGTAATGTGTGTGGGGAGACTGGAGAATTGTGTGTCATGTGAGTGGGGAGACTGGAGAATTGTTTAATGTGCGTGGGAGACTGCAGAATTGTCTGTAATGTGTGTGGGGAGACTGAAGAAGTGTTTGGGACGAGACTGGAGAATTGTGTGTCATGTGAGGGAGGAGACTTGACAATTATGTGTGATATGTGTGGGGATACTGCAGAATTGTGTGTGATGTGTGTAGGGAGACTGAAGAAGTGTGTGGGATGAGAATGGATAATTGTGTGTCATGTGTGTGTGGGAACTGGAGAATTGTGTGTCATGTGAGTGAGGAGACTGGAAAATTGTGTGTGAGGAGACAACAGACAGAAAAGACACACAGACAAAAATGCAGACAGACAGACAGACAGACAGACAGACAGGACGGGCGGGCGGGCGGGCGGGCGGACGGATGGATTTGAGGATGGATGGATGGATGGATTGTCAAAGCATCCAGTTCAATTACCAGTGCTAAGCTATGCAAGAGCAGATAATCGCAAACAAAGAACCGCCAGCTGTGGTACGAAAAATATAACATAAAATACAACATACGAAAACATACACAAAATATAACATACGAAAAATAAAACATAACAAACACTCGGTGACACATTTTCACTGCTTTATATCGAGTTGATGTACATTCACGTCACATGTTATCTATACATGTTCAGTAGCAAGTTAAGTTGTAAAAACAAGTCAGTTTGATATAATCAATTCTATACTAAACACAGCAGCATGATAATATTTGTAACGCATTCACTTACTACATTACTATGTTAGAAGTTAGTTAGTCGCGGCTCCAACTTCACGGCAAAGGGTCGCCCCATTATGATCCGTTCCTGTGTCGTGAATATCACACAAAATGCTCATCACTGCCCCATGTGAAAATTAAAACAGACAGGTGTCTCGACAAACCAACAACCCGCACATGCATAATGCCGCTGCCAGAATGCCAACACGAAAGTCCGCCACGAAAAATACAGTTCATCGTCGATGGAAGCGACAGTCACTAGAAAACCAGCAGCCACACATTACTGCATAAGGCAACCCAGTTAGTTCAGCAACCGACCGGTCGCCATTTTTCTGAACATGCAGTTCAGTTCACTCTACTACGTTACGAACAGTGGCGTAGCAAGGTTCTAACGTTGGAAGGAGCGTGCATATAAAATGGCAGTGTCGGTTCCTGTATAAAGCTGGGACTGTTTCCAAGAACTGTTGGTATATCATGTTATCACACGTCCCCTTGATCTATTGAGTAGTGAGATCTAATAAATAGCCTTATCGGATAGGACGAAAAACAGGAGTTTCTGTATGCAAATTGTGCACGTTACAAATCCTAGACTAGTGGGAAATCGCAAAGACTAGGCCGCAAGGCAGCAGCCCTGTCAGAATTGAAGGGAAAGACAAACCTACCCATGGGTTGAAAGAGCCAGTTACCTTGGAGGAATCGGTCTAGAGGATGCAAAGGTGACACAAATGCATGCCGAAGTCGGACACGCTGACCTGTAAGGTGCATGATAAAGTGTTACGCACTCCCTTTAACAGAGGAACAAATAAGAAGAAGAGGAAGCAACAGAAGAGGAATTAGAAGAGGAGGAAGAAAACTAAAACGACAACGACGAAGATTGGACGGTGGCCAGGAGAAGAGATTACTCTCCATCAAGATCAAGCTATCAAGCCGTTCACGACACAAGATACCAGAGAAGACCAAGAAGATACGAAGACAGAACAAGACGAGGAAATAGATAGTCTCAGGAGGGACGACGACTGGTAAAACACTCACTGAAGGAAAAAGCACAATGAGACGGGGCGGGAACACAACTACACCAAGCCTTACAAGTGTGGGGCTCTGAACCAGACATGTGAAACGACACCAAAGTTGACACTCACAAAAGGACAGAAAAAACTGACACCAGGAAGCGAAATCTCAACCCAGTTTGCGCAAGAAGAAAAAAGATACGACATAAGGGTCCCAATTATAACCGACCGAAAATTCGATAGTTGGACGGGGCGTAACATTTTGTTTCAAATAAGCCAGCAAGAAGAGAATGCAGAAACGGCGCCAGTGCCATATAGCGGGTGCCCGAATTACGTCATAGAAAGGACGTAGAGAATCCTAGAAGCCAAAAGCTCAGAGAAACTAGGAGACAAGTTGTCAACAGAGAAACGTCACGCTGACGTCAATTAAGAACAAACAGACTTTGTGGGGTTCTCGACAGAAAAGGCCGTGTACTTTGATTCTTGAGCAAATTAGTGTGGCTACGGAATTGTTGGCATTTAGCAGTGGCTATACAGTTAACAACAGATGAAAGAATGTCATAGAAGATTAACAGCGCCACGAATGCAGAAACGGCGGGCAGGAACCTAGACGGAATCTATGCAGCAGAGAAGCCAGCTGGTGGGAATGAAAGAAGGATGTGTACAGAGGTGTAGCAACAGTGGCAAACATTTTTAACAGGTTTGATTGTATTATCTTAGTGTACATATAACGTAAATGCCCGCCTGGCAATAACAGGCAATTTACGAGCACAAGGAGATATTTGTTATAACCACTCGTGTCAGCTGTCAGATTAAAGCAGCTTTTCGTATTGTTCTACCCAGAAGTTACTTCGTCTTTTAAGTTCCCAGTTGGCTCCAGTTGCTATTACCTTGACTCAGTTATCGTTGAGCCCACATCGATTGATACATGCTGTTGAGTTCATAAATTAAGAATCATAATGTTGAGGAACTTACGGTATGGCAGCCAGGATGAATTTCATTGCAGAAGTAACCTAGGCGGCATTTTTAACCGATTCTGTGCCAAACAAAAAAATAGGTTTGGACTAATAAAAATGAGTGACGGAAAATGGGAAGTAGAGGTATGTTACAGTTATCACTTAGAAGTTGTTAATATGATAGCGGACATGTTGTATTATAACGCAGTGACAACATTTCGGCATTATATTAGTCCATGGCAGATACGGAAAATCCCTTAAGACGATTAATTATCCCATGGCAATTAATCAGATTAAAAAAATAGGGCACAAGTGATTAACAGCTTCCCCCTCGCTTTTGCACTCCCCCTAGCTACGTCACAGGTTATAAATAAAAACATGGAATGTCTGGCGCAACCGCGCAACCAGTAAGTGGATCATGAATTATTTGGTAATCGAATGATTCAAGTCTTTTGTGAATAATAAATGAAACAATTTATCATGTCGTACACGACAAAGAGATACAAACATCACTGGCATGGCATACAAACAATATGAAGAAAACCTAATGACTACGAAACTCAGAAAATATGAATAAAAACGATAAAAATGGCTAAACAGTATTACTTCACTTGAGAAGTGCTAAATAAACAAGTGCAGTAATGCTTCTTTAGGCAGGAAGACAAGGTTAAATTGTCAACAAATACTTCACAAGATAAATATCACAACTTTGGTGGCTTCGGATTAGAGTACAGATTTATTCACTGCTTGAGTCCCAGCTAATGTATAATTTGTGATTCTTGGGCCGCAAGTAACGTATGATGGGACTGAGTTTCCTACTTGAGTTTCAATTATGGTATGATGTGATTGGCTCTTCTCCTTGAATCGCAAGTAACGTATGATGTTATTCGCTCTTCTCCTTAGGTCGCATGATGTAATTGGCTCTTCCCCGTGAGTCTCAAGTAAAGAATGATGTGGTTGGCTCTTCTTTTAGGTCAGAAGTAACACTTGATGTGATTGGTTTTTCTCATTGTGTTGCAAAGTAACGCATGACGTGATTGGATCTTCTTCTTGAGTCTAAAACAACGCAAAATGTTACCATTTCCAGTTTCCTTCTGTAGAATTACTGCATATTTACAATCGAACATATCCCACTAGATGTCTAGATCTTTACATTTACAACATGCCCCACTGGATGTCTATATCTGCACATTTACAACATGTCACACTGGATGTCTAGATCTGCACATTTACAACATACCACACTGGATGTCTAGATCTGCACATTTACAAGATGCCACACTGGATGTCTAGATCTGCACATTTACAACATACCACACTGGATGTCTAGATCTGCATATTTACAACATACCACACAGGATGTCTAGATCTGCATATTTACAACATACCACACAGGATGTCTAGATCTGCATATTTACAACATGCCACACTGGATGTCTAGATCTGCACATTTACAACATGCCACACTGGATGTCTAGATCTGCACATTTACAACGAAACATACCACACTGGATGAGTAGATCTGCACATTTACAACATGCCACACTGGATGTCTAGATCTTCACATTTACAACATGCCACACTGGATGTCTAGATCTGCACATTTACAACATGCCACACTGGATGTCTAGATCTGCACATTTACAACATACCACACTGGATGTCTAGATCTGCACATTTACAACCAAACATACCACACTGGATGTCTAGATCTGCACATTTACAACCAAACATACCACACTGGATGTCTAGATCTGCACATTTACAACCAAACATACCACACTGGATGTCTAGATCTGCACATTTACAACATGCCACACTGGATGTCTAGATCTTCACATTTACAACATGCCACACTGGATGTCTAGATCTGCACATTTACAACATGCCACACTGGATGTCTAGATCTGCACATTTACAACATGCCACACTGGATGTCTAGATCTGCACATTTACAACCAAACATACCACACTGGATGTCTAGATCTGCACATTTACAACCAAACATACTACACTGGATGTCTAGATCTGCACATTTACAACCAAACATACCACACTGGATGTCTAGATCTGCACATTTACAACCAAACATACCACACTGGATGTCTAGATCTGCACATTTACAACATGTCACACTGGATGTCTAGATCTGCACATTTACAACCAAACATACCACACTGGATGTCTAGATCTGCACATTTACAACATGTCACACTGGATGTCTAGATCTGCACATTTATAACATGCCACACTGGATGTCTAGATCTGCAGATTTACAATATGCCACACTGGATGTCTAGATCTGCACATTTACAAAAAAACATTCCACACTGGATGTCTAGATCTGCACATTTACAACCAAACATACCACACTGGATGTCTAGATCTGCACATTTACAACATGCCACACTGGATGTCTAGATCTTCACATTTACAACATGCCACACTGGATGTCTAGATCTGCACATTTACAACATGCCACACTGGATGTCTAGATCTGCACATTTACAACATGCCACACTGGATGTCTAGATCTGCACATTTACAACCAAACATACCACACTGGATGTCTAGATCTGCACATTTACAACCAAACATACCACACTGGATGTCTAGATCTGCATATTGACAACCAAACATACCACACTGGATGTCTAGATCTGCACATTTACAACCAAACATACCACACTGGATGTCTAGATCTGCACATTTACAACCAAACATACCACACTGGATGTCTAGATCTGCACATTTACAACATGCCACACTGGATGTCTAGATCTTCACATTTACAACATGCCACACTGGATGTCTAGATCTGCACATTTACAACATGCCACACTGGATGTCTAGATCTGCACATTTACAACATGCCACACTGGATGTCTAGATCTGCACATTTACAACATGCCACACTGGATGTCTAGATCTGCACATTTACAACATGTCCCACTGGATGTCTAGATCTGCACATTTACAACCAAACATACCACACTGGATGTCTAGATCTGCACATTTACAACCAAACATACCACACTGGATGTCTAGATCTGCATATTGACAACCAAACATACCACACTGGATTTCTAGATCTGCACAGTTACAACCAAACATACCACACTGGATGTCTAGATCTGCACATTTGCAACATGCCACACTGGATGTCTAGATCTGCATACTGACAACCACACATACCACACTGGATTTCTAGATCTGCACAGTTACAACCAAACATACCACACTTAGATGTCTAGATCTGCACATTTACAACCAAACATACCACACTGGATGTCTAGATCTGCACATTTACAACCAAACATACCACACTGGATGTCTAGATCTGCACATTTACAACCAAATACCACACTGGATGTCTAGATCTGCACATTTACAACCAAACATACCATACTGGATGTCTAGATCTGCACATTTACAACCAAATACCACACTGGATGTCTAGATCTGCACATTTACAACATGTCACACTGGATGTCTAGATCTGCACATTTATAACATGCCAAACTGGATGTCTAGATCTGCAGATTTACAATATGCCACACTGGATGTCTAGTTCTGCACATTTACAATATGCCACACTGGATGTCTAGATCTGCACATTTACAATATGTCACACTGGATGTCTAGATATGCACATTTACAATATGTCACACTGGATGTCTAGATATGCACATTTACAATCAAACATACCACACTGGATGTCTAGATCTGCAAATTTACAACATGTCACACTGGATGTCTAGATCTGCACATTTATAACATGCCACACTGGATGTCTAGATCTGCACATTTACAACATGTCACACTGGATGTCTAGATCTGCACATTTACAACATGTCACACTGGATGTCTAGATATGCACATTTACAATCAAACATACCACACTGGATGTCTAGATCTGCACATTTACAACATGTCACACTGGATGTCTAGATATGCACATTTACAATCAAACATACCACACTGGATGTCTAGATCTGCACATTTACAACATGTCACACTGGATGTCTAGATCTGCACATTTACAACATGTCACACTGGATGTCTAGATATGCACATTTACAATCAAACATACCACACTGGATGTCTAGATCTGCACATTTACAACATGTCACACTGGATGTCTAGATATGCACATTTACAATCAAACATACCACACTGGATGTCTAGATCTGCTCATTTACAACATGTCACACTGGATGTCTAGATCTGCACATTTACAACATGTCAAACTGGATGTCTAGATCTGCACATTTACAACATGTCACACTGGATGTCTAGATCTGCAGATTTACAACATGTCACACTGGATGTCTAGATCTGCACATTTACAACCAAACATACCACACTGGATGTCTAGATCTGCACATTTACAACCAAACATACCACACTGGATGTCTAGATCTGCACATTTACAACATGTCACACTGGATGTCTAGATCTGCACATTTACAACATGTCACACTGGATGTCTAGATCTGCACATTTACAACCATACATGCCCCAGTGGGTGTCTAGATCTGCAAATATCCAATCGAACATGCCCCACAGATGTATACATTTGGAAATGTACAACCAAACAAACTCGAGTGGATGTCTAGATCTGCAGATTTACAATCAAATATGTCCCACGGATTGTAAAAATCTGCTAACTTACAGACACATATCCTTGCTGGATATATACATCTACTAATTGACAACCATTGCCAGACTGCGAGAACAGCTAATTAAAAGAGGGGTGGCCAAACATGAACACTACGCAGGAAGCCAAAGAAGATTGATAAACCAACACAGAACTGGCGTCGTTAGCCGCTACACGCTGCGGGATTTGCTGAGGAGGGGATCTGAGCACTTATGAGCTGAATGGTTCGATGTGCAATGAGGATGATCTGTCGATTAACTAACTAACTAATTGACAGACATACAGATTCTTTTGGGTATATACATCTACTAAATGACAGGCTTACAGACTTCAATGGATATATCCATCAACTAACTGACAGGCATATATACCCCGAGCTGGGCATTGTAGTAATCAGTCTATTCTTGTGGATTGGTTGTGATTTGAGTGTTTTATTCATAGAGAGACCTGAAATAACCAGAAGTTTAACTGACAGTATACACAGGTCACCTAAAGTGGCATGCATTTAAACTATAAACATAAATAAACTAATATCAGGTGGCTGCTTTCTGCTTCAAAAAGTGTTTGCGATACACGATACTCTATGTAATGGGTCTTAAAGTAATCTGATTGATTGATTGATTGATTGATTGATCATTATTTTGAGTTGAGTTATCTCTGATTTGAGTTGAGCCGAGTCAAGACCCTACAACATAGCACTCGGGGCATTCCCATACCTGCTCCTTCCTCATGATGAACAGCCAGCGAAGAGTCCCAATACTAATGCTAACAGTAGCAGTCTGATTATGTATCCGCCTGGTCTTTCCTTGGAGTCCTGAGTGTCGGATCCTTTGGTCACTCCCTGCAACACCATTCTTCCAGACCATGATGATCTATCTGTTCTTCCGCATTATACACACGATTCCCAGAGGCCCCGACCATGTCTGCCTTATCAAGCACCAATGCCCCACCCAGGTGGCAGTCCCAGCCAGTCTGTCCGCCTGTTCGTTTCCCACCACACCAACATGTCCTGGGGGAATACCCAACAGATGCTCTCAAAGTTTCATTGTTGAATGGAAACCTGCCACTCTGTCCGAAGTATGTCTGTCTTCACCTTTCTCATCATACTTTGTGAGTCCGTTATAATCACGACATGTGTGTTCTGTTCGTCCTTCAGCCGGCGGAACTCTTTTGTCACTTCCTCCGCCTCCATTCTCAGACTAGATGCTGGGCTAGCAATCTGCTATGAAACTTATTAGCAAAAGTGATTGCAAATGCAAGAAAACCGTAAGGTATATTAATAATCCTTGTTCTTTTATAGTAGGATACAGAAGGGAGAAGTAGACCTTTCCCATCCTCATGCATCAGGCCCTATGCAGAACGTCTCTCTCATTACTGTCAAAAGAATACTGTCATCTACAGCCTAAAAGAACCTTGCGGTGTAGGATGGGGTGGGGTGGGTGGGTGGGGGAAGGGGATCTTGAGCTTGAGAAATTAAGGCCGCTTAATTTGGGCAATCGCAGCGAACTGTGCAGGTTAGGTTCCCCACACCCCTTAAAGTGTAGAAATAAAGCATACTCTATTCTTCTTCCGTAGAATGTAGGGTTGTCGTAGTGGTGGTGGGATGGTGGGTGGGGTGGGGGGGGGGAAGGGGGTTGGAAAGACACCTTGTTCTTCTATCATAGAATGTAGAGTGCAAAATAGACCTCGTTCTTATTCCCTAAAGTAAACAGAACAAAACATACCGCGTTCTTTAATCTTAGAGCATAGAGGAAACTAGGCAATGTTCTACTGCCCTATAGAGTAGAGGGAACACAGACATTGGTCTACTACTATTGGGCCTGGCACCAAATTTCCAATGCTCCTTTGTGAGTGTAAACGGGTCCTTCACTTAATGACTTTCATCTCTACAACTCTAGGTATAGAGGGAACTAGTCCTTGTTCTTGCATCCTAGAGTTTAGAGTATAGAGTGAACTAGTTCTTGGTCTTGCATCCTTGAGTTTAGAGTATAGAGGGAGCTAGTCCTTGTTCTTGCATCCTAGAGTTTAGAGTAGAGAGTGAACTAGTCCTTGTCCTTGCAGCCTAGAGTTTACAGACCACGAAATCTTCCCCTCACAGCATCGTCTCGGTGTGGCCATGAATGTCCGTTGTTGTGGTTGTAATATTTTTCTGCCGATGAACGTCAACTGCAAAAGTCACTAGATTCTCCGACGGGATGTCCATAAGTGGGCCACTGCCACAGCATCCCTCCAACCCGTTGGCTAAAGTCATGTTGTTTGTGCTCTTTGGGTATGATTTGGTGATGTCTGTTGAACTTTTCACCCTGCTAGTCTCAAGGACCTGAATTGGGAATATTGGCGTCGTTTCTATAGGCGTGAAACACCGCATAATGAGATCGGAAGTGTTCTCTTTGTTTGGTGTCATTTGGATTCCCCCGGCCATCCACGGAATGTTCTGTTTGTCTCTAGGAGATACTGGTGAAACAGGTGGACTAACGACGGATAACTTTCTGACTCTCTCCATTACTCCTCGTCCATCTACATCTGAACTGCTTTGATCTTCTAAAACCAAGCAAGGGGGTATTAATACATTTGCTTTATTCAAAACTGTGTGTCCCGTTTTGTTACCCTCGATTCTATTCTTTGAATCTGTTGCGTTATCTGATTTCTCATATCGATGCCAGCTTGGTTTCCGTATGTCATTTTCCGCCACTGCTTCTTGTGGTGCAATTCTATCATGAGATCTTCTGGGGCTTGCTAAATTACTAGTTTGTCGATTTGAATCTCGTTCATTGTCAAGTAACAAAATGTCCGATTTGCGATGTCCGTTACTTGTCCGACTGCTGTGATCGCAGTTTCGGTTTGCATCCAGTGTAGTAGTTTAGACGTCTGCTGTTGCTGTAGTTGTTGCCGCTAATTTCTGTGTCGTCAGTCATCCTACTGGTGTCAGTACCTGGTAGGTCGTCCGACTCTGCCAAGAGAATGAGAGAAAGTCAGTCATTGATGATTGTAAAGTAGTGACTGAGTTATAAATACTTGTAACAGCAGTAAATAAATCATAAACACTGTAACAGCAGTATATAAGTCATAAAAACTGTAACAGCAGTAAGCATAAACACTTGTAACAGCAGTAAATAATGCATAGACACTTGTAACATGGTAAACAATTGATATTACTATGTCATCACGTGTATATTTCAGCTTGGATGATGTACCTAATTATTTTACTCTATGTTGTTAACTTCTGCAGTATGTAGCTGACGAGATGCAGCGAAATATGCCAGGCAATATATCGTACAATCTATGGTTTGTGTCTTCGTTATACAAATTCACTACGGGAAAACATTGTTTTGACTTGTAACAGTGATAAGTTAGTTAAAAGAACTAGTAAAATTAGCCTATCATAAAAAAAATGTTTTGCATATCCTTTACAGGACATCACAGTCAATATCAGCATCTTTCTGCTGATTGTTGATTTCTTGGCAAGATTACGCTCAGTAGTTTGCCATTGCTTTCTGACCGGCCGGCTCACATACCCCGTCAGTTATCGACACGATTCGAACCACTGTTGATTCTCACCGTCGTCACGTTACTTACGAGATCCTATCATAAATACGTGTAAAAGTAATAAGTCATTAACGACTTGTGTAAGCAGTATGTCATAAATACGTGTAAAAGTAATAAGTCATTAACGACTTGTGTAAGCAGTATGTCATAAATACGTGTAAAAGTAATAAGTCATTAACGACTTGTGTAAGCTGTATGTTATAAATACATGTAAAAGTAATAATTCATTAACAACTTGTGTAAGCTGTATGTTATAAATACATGTAAAAGTAATAAGTCATTAACGACTTGTGTAAGCTGTATGTTATAAATACATGTAAAAGTAAAAAATCATTAACGACTTGTGATTAACGACTTGTGTAAGCTGTATGTCATAAATACATGTAAAAGTAATAAGTCATTAACGACTTGTGTAAGCTGTATGTCATAAATACGGTACAACTAACTAAAAAACCAACCCACCACCCACCCACCTATCCACCCACCCACCCACCCAACCAACCAATCAACCAACTAACTAGCTAACTAACTAATTAACTAACTAACTAACTAACTAACTAACTAACTCAGTAATTAACTAACTAAACCAACCAACCAACCAACCAATAAACAAACCAACAAACCAACCAACCAACTAATTAACTAACACCCGACTACATTTGGCGTTTTTTGACTGGGTTAACCTTCCCGAGTGTTTCAGTGGAAAGTTTGATTCATTTCAAATGGAGAAGAGCCCCTGCGGTGCAGTGGCTAGGCTAGTGGCTAGTGTCTGTCGCTCAGACGGTCATGGGTTCGATTTTCACCCAGGTGGATTCGAAATTGTAAAACTGACCTGGGCTCTCAGACCGACCAGCTTAAGATGGGCACCAAGAAATGTTTTGGAAAATACAAGCGACCAGGGAGATACTTACCATATCATCCAGCCAGTTCTATTTGGTCTAAAAGTGTCCTTGACTTTTATTGTACAAGTGGAGTACATTCATTCATTGGCACCTGGCTGCCTTGACAGGCGACAGTTTGTTATATTGTGCTATAAAAAAGGCATACCAAATACAACCAATGGCGGTACAGACCAATTCGCGCTGTAATATTTGTCCACAATGGAAGTATGTGAAGACATGATCATTTTCACCATCACGCACCATCTTATGTCTCACGCGCTCAGTGTGTGACCTATCTGCAATCATTTTCTCCTTTGTCTTTATTCCATTTCTGATATTTGCCCTCCATACAGTACACTCGGGGGCGACTTGCTCCAAGTGCACATTATCAATGCCTGTATCAATCATGTCCCGCTTACACACAACTTTGTATCGTTAAAAAAAAAAAAATAAAAAAAAAAAAATAAAAAGATGTCCTTTGGTATTCTACCAGCATCGATCCTCCTAACGTGTTCTATCCATCTAAGTCTACCAAGACTGAGAATCCGTGGCGCCCCTATCTGCGCTAATTGACAAGGACTTATAATCTTTAACTGCTACCTCTCGCTTTAATTCTGAGACCGGTTAAGACCATGGATGGCATATACCTCTCCACAGCACAAAGACTTGGGCTGAACTATAGAGACCATGTGTTGTCCATGCAGTATGATCTCTCCCTCAGTCTGCTTAGTACAAGTGCAGTACATTATTCTAATAATTCATCATCATCATCATCATGTGCCATGCCAGTAAGCTTGGGAGGTCATGTTTCGCCATCCTAAACGATTACCACAGTCGTGGATCAGCTCTGTGTTCTTGACCCGACCATGCCGTGTGGTCAAACCATCCAGATATTTACTCATCTACACCCCCCCCCCCCCATTTCTTATCCCCTCAATCTTGCTAGTTGACACCAAATTCTCTAATTTATTTCTTCTCGTAACATGCCCCAAAGAAATTTGACTGCCTGCGTCTAATTTCTCTAATCAGTTTGCGGTTTCATTCCCCTCTGTAGGATTTGCTCATTGGTTTGACTATCTGTCCATGGTATTCTTTGCATTTTCCTCAGAAACAACATTTTCACTGCCATTAGATGTTTATCAACTTGTCTGTTCATCGTCCACGTTTCACATCTATATAAAAATACCGGTTATATGCAATAATTAACATTTATTACCTGGGTAGGTACTTACCACAGTTGAGAGAGTCTGCACTGGACTTCCGTTCTTCTAACAGCGATTGCTTATCAGATCGGCCATTACATCTTCCAGGAGTACCACATCTCAGCATTGCTTTCCCATCTGCCTTGACAACAAATTCTTTCACCCCGTGCATTGTATTTCTGAATTTCAGTTCATCATGTCCGTCATCCATCTCATCGTTGGTGTCTGGTGATGTGTGGTTCCACATGACTGTCTTCTTTCCTTGATGCAGTTTCCGGTTTGACTGCTCGGAGACGGAGATGGACATTTCATCGTCACCTTCAGCGTTGTTATCATCATCATCCTCGTCGAAGCTGCTAATTGCTAGGGCATCATGCAGGGCCTCAGACAAAGACATCTGGTGTAGAGAAAATAAGATTTAATTAGAATATAATGATGAGTACTAGACAAGTAGATTGTCTTGGATTGCGTATTCATCTATATCCAACCCATTGATACCAATGTCAAACGTGGACATTATTCACATCAAACTTACGCAAAATCAACAGCTGTGGGATGTGATGTTTGAGAAGTGCTGCTAACTTAACTATCTGAGACCGAGTAAGAAATTATATTATCAGGCAGACAGTGGGATCAACACATTGTTTCACATATATTGAAAGGCAGAAGATCAAATGGTTCGGTCATCTCGTTAGAATGCCGCACCGTCAACTACCAGCACTGACGCTACACCAAAGAAGGTCTGATCTTACGAGAGCCAGAGGACACCCGAGAAGAAAATGGATTAACATTATACAATCACATGGAATGAGACTATCCAATGCCAATCACCGGACGTTGGAACATCAACTATTCCATCCCATGACGCTTGATGGCAAAAATGGAAGATTGTTATCATTATTGAATCTTAAGAAGATTCTGTTTAAGCTGTTCAGTGACTACTGAGTTTTCCTTCGGTTTACAGTCACAGAGATTATATTTCTGGCTATAACTTTATGTTGTTACTAATGGATATGCATACGTTTCTATTGTCAACCATCATTGTACACATTGTTCTGATCTTTTGTTATTGCTGTCCTTTATTCTGATCCGCAGTTGTACATTCTGTTCTAATCCTGTATTGTACATATTATTTTGAAACCTCATTGTAAATTCTATTCTCATCCTTCGAAGTAAATTATGTTCTCATCCTCCGTTGCTCAGTCTGTTAAGCCGTTGCCTGACTATACTAATGCCTATTAATACAAGGGGGCTTCAAATAAAAACGTTAAAAGTGTGATAGAAACTATAATAACAATTACATTGTCTTGTAACCTGTCAATATTATTGTTAAGGATGTTAAAAGTGTCATGCACGTGACACCACGATGCAGATGAACACGGTGGCGTCAAAAGGACAGTTTAAAGATGGCCGCCCCACTTTTGACATGCACTAAAGAGGTGCAGCCTTCTGTTATCAGTGTTTTGATTAGTGAAGGGGTGAAACATAAAGACATTCATTGGCGAATGAAGGTCCAGTACGGTGATGCATGCCTGTCAGTCCAGCAAGTGTATGAGTGGAGTAGGAAGTTTCAGTACGGTGATGCATGCCTGTCAGTCCAGCAAGTGTATGAGTGGAGTAGGAAGTTTCAGTATGGTGATGCATGCCTGTCAGTCCAGCAAGTGTATGAGTGGAGTAGGAAGTTTCAGTACGGTGATGCATGCCTGTCAGTCCAGCAAGTGTATGAGTGGAGTAGGAAGTTTCAGTATGGTGATGCATGCCTGTCAGTCCAGCAAGTGTATGAGTGGAGTAGGAAGTTTCAGTACGGTGATGCATGCCTGTCAGTCCAGCAAGTGTATGAGTGGAGTAGGAAGTTTCAGTACGGTGATGCATGCCTGTCAGTCCAGCAAGTGTATGAGTGGAGTAGGAAGTTTCAGTACGGTGATGCATGCCTGTCAGTCCAGCAAGTGTATGAGTGGAGTAGGAAGTTTCAGTACGGTGATGCATGCCTGTCAGTCCAGCAAGTGTATGAGTGGAGTAGGAAGTTTCAGTACGGTGATGCATGCCTGTCAGTCCAGCAAGTGTATGAGTGGAGTAGGAAGTTTCAGTACGGTGATGCATGCCTGTCAGTCCAGCAAGTGTATGAGTGGAGTAGGAAGTTTCAGTACGGTGATGCATGCCTGTCAGTCCAGCAAGTGTATGAGTGGAGTAGGAAGCTTCAAGATGCTTTGGTCCAATAAAGAGGTACAGCAAGGTGTGCATGAGTAGTTACACACGTGACCAAGAGAATGTTTTTTTCTACAGGAAACCAAGCATTTTATCAGCTCTGTAGGACTTGCATTGAACGTAGTGGTGACTACATCGAAAAACATTTGTTTCTTGACTTTTTCAGAATATATTAATACACACACATACAAACACAAACATGTTAATGTTTTCATTTGTAGCTAGCTCGTATCTTTGGTCCCCATAGCTCTACTGTCCAGGGTATTTCCAACCAGTATATCTTCAATCTCTGGCTGAGGGGTTACACCACTTTCTCCGTAATCCCGTTTATCCACGCGGGGTCTCGCAGCGAGGCGAGAACTGGAAGCGGTTCGACTCGCGCTTGTGACTTGCTGGATAATGAGCCGGCCGCTCAGAAAGCAATGGCAAACTACTGAGCGTAATCTTGCCAAGAAATCAACATACAGCTGAAAGATGCTGATGTTGACAGCGATATCCTGTCAAGGATATGCAAAACATTTTTTTTATATCTTCAATAATTGTGATGTTGTTTGGTGAGATCAAAGTACTCATTATGTCTTATTCAGTAGATTGTGATGGTGTCTGGTGAGATCAAATTACCCACTATGTCTTATTCAGTAGATTGTGATGGTGTCTGGTGAGATAAATTACCCACTATATCTTATTCAGTAGATTGTGATGGTGTTTGTTGAGATCAAATTACCCATTATGTCTTCAGTAGATTGTGATGGTGTCTTGTGGGATCAAATTACTCATTATGTCTTCAGTAGATTGTGATGTTGTAAGGTTGGATCAAAGAACCCATCATGACTTATTCGGTAGATTGTGATGGTGTTTGCTGGGATCAAATTATCCATTATGTCTTCAGTAGATTGTGATGGTGTCTGGTGGGATCAAATTACCCATTATGTCTTCAGTAGATTGTTATGGTGTTTGGTGGGATCAAATTACCCACTATATCTTATTCAGTAGATTGTATGGTGTTTGTTGGGATCAAATTACCCATTATGTCTTCAGTAGATTGTTATGGTGTCTGATGGGATCAAATTACCCATTATGTCGTCAGTAGATTGTTATGGTGTTTGGTGGGATCGCATTACCCATTATACATCAAGATATGACAGCTATCAGGTTTTGATTCACTTTATGTAAAAGAACGATCTGCAGAGGCTTGTGACAGTCGGAAAGATCAAAGGTGTTAAGGACAGAGATCGACAGAGTGAGACAATGCTGGATGAGTGTTATTTGTTTTTTTTTCGCGTATCTTCCAGTTTGTCAGTGCTCAGTGAATAAAAATGTACATTATAATACTTGCTCATTTGATGGTGCACTATGTACCCCTATGTGGAAAGGATTAGATTGCAGAGGATTTGTAGAGGTTCTAGTAGAATCTCAAAACTGAGAGGGAACACCAGGATAACTTTCAATCAGATAGCGGAGGGAACAATTAGTAGAGTGACTCTTCGCTGGCTGTTGAAAGAGGGGACAGAGCGTGTGTGGGAATGTCATGAGTGCAGTGATGTCGGTTCTTAGCTCAATTCAACTCAAAAACTCATCGTTGCACTATCTTTGGCCCAAACCTAGTTTTTGTTTGAAACTTAATCAGTCTACAAGAGAAGAGGTGCTTACATCCACGGAGCTGTCGTCCAGGAGAGGGTCATCGTTCTCTTCGTCCGTGTCGAAGCTGTCCGCACCAAGGCCCACGGCTCTGTCCATGTTCAGCGATGAGTTCCTGGAGAACTTAGTCGGTGGGCAGCTGAGCCTGAAACTATGGCTGCGGGACGGGGCCAGCAGGTGAACGTTGGAGGCAGACGTGCTCAGGCGGTGGCTGTGGGACCTGAGGACAGACACATTATGTGTATATGTGGGCGTGGGTATGTGGGGTGTGTGTGGGTGTGTGGGTGTGGGTGGTGTGGAGTGTGTGTGCGCGTGGGTGTGTATGTGTATGGGCGTGTATTATGTGGGTGGATTATGGCTGTGTATGTGTGGCTGAGTGTGTGTGGAGGTGCGTGTGAGCGTACTGGTGTATGTGTGTGGGCGTGTGGGTGCGTGCCTGTGTATGCGTGTGTGGGCGGGTGTGTGGGTGTGTGTGTGCGTATCGATGTGCGTGAGTGTGGGTATTTGTGTGTGTGTGTGCGTGCGTGCTCTTGCTTTATAGACCATTCTATTTTATTTTAAAACTGGAATTCACACAGCTTATCTTCCATTGACCACAGCCTGTATGGTACTCTCACCCGTCATCATCATCATCAGCATATGCCACGTCGATAAGCGTAGGAAGTCATTGTCCGCCATCTCACACGATCACCAATGTCCCTGTCCAGATTGAGCCGGGTGGCCAAGAAATCCTAGTATATCACTTTGCCTTCCATTCGCTCTTTACAAACGAATTTATACACTTGCCACCAATTTGTCCACTTGCCACCAAGTGTTCACATAAATTTTTCATCACAGCGTGTAAAAAATCTGGACTGTCTACATCTATTTTCTCTAATCAAATTACTCTCTCCCAGGTACATATGTACATTTGGAGAGGGGTTATATGAAAACTGCGGAGATATGGTTTCATAGACGAATGACGAGAACATCGTGGACAAAAGTAAGAACCATGATGAAAACTGGACCGAAGTTAACTCACAAAGAGAACTGGATACTTTCAGCTGTAGTCGACAATCTACATTATTTGGGCATGTTAAGAGAAGGGGCAAGCTGGAGTATGTCGTCACAACGGGAAGGTTGTAATGGAGGAGAGGCAAGGGGAGATTAAGAGAGAGGATTATGGACAGTGTGACATCATGACATGGCGGAACAGCGGAATTGAACAAACTTGGCAGCACGCGAGACAGAGGGTTGTCTTAGGAACATGTTTGGCCGTGGCGCTCGGCACGACGCATGATAATGATGATGATACCGAGACAGTCATGGCCAAAATTACAGACCTTGAATCGGCTTCTGCGGATTAGGGGATAGTAAAGCGCAGTCTCACAGTCCGCGATATACAGAGTCCAATGTTCGATATCAACCACAGACGATGTAGAAGCATATCCTTTTTTTTTATAAAGGTGATATGAGGCGTTGGTCGTTCAGAAAGCAATAGCAAACTACTATGGCAAACTACTGAACGCAAAATTATCAAGGGTCACAGCATCCAGGTCACCAGAAAGATAATGTTACGAACTCAATCGAAAAGAACAAGTGGCAATCTTTAGTCTACGGACAGGCCACAACAGACTGATATACGAAATGTTTATTAAACTAAGGATAGGAGATACTGATGAGGGTATTTGTGGAACTGGTAAAATAACAGGTAAACATTTGTTACATGAGGGTCCAACTTGTGCAGAACAGAAAAACATATTTCGATATTCCATCCATCCATCATGTGCCATGCCGGTAAGCGTGGGCGGTCATGTTCTGCCATCTCACTCGATCACCAGAGTCGTGGATCAGCTCCGTGTTTCTGTCTCGACCATGCCACAAGGCCAAGCCATCCAGGTACTTGCTTCTAGGTCTTCCCCTTGGTCTGTTCCCCTCGATCTTACCAGTCGTCACCAAGTTCTCCAATCCATTTCTTCTCATAACATGCCCAAAAAATTTTGACTGTCTACGTCTAATTTCTCTAATCAATTTACGATCTTCATTTGTTTCTTGAAGAACTTGTTCATTGGTCTTTCTGGCTGTCCATGGTATTCTTTGCATTTTCCTCAGAAACCACATCTCTACAGCCATCAGATGTTTTTCAGCCTGACTGCTCATTGTCCACGCTTCACATCCTTATAAAAGTACAGGTTCTATGTAGCATCTCAACACTCTTTTTCTCGTTTCAATTGACATCATTTTATTGGTCAGTATGTTTTTCATCTTGCTAAAGGCTACTTTTGCCATGGCGATTCTTGTTCTAATCTCTTCAAGGCATCTTCCATCAGATGTTATTACTGTTCCGAGATAATTGTACCTATTCACTTGTTGAAGAATATTCCCATTTACTTGTATATTACATTGTGGTATTTCGTTCTTCCTAGTGACGACCATAATCTGTGTCTTTTTACAATTTAATTCTAACCCTAGTTGTTCACTGTGTGTAACAATCGCATCTACTAAATTTTGCAGGTCCTGTTCATTGTCTGCAATCAAGACTGTATCATCTGCATATCTAATGTTATTGATGCATCGTCCCCCAATGTTGATTCCTTCCATATCTTCAATATTTCTGAAAATACGTTCACTGTACAGGGAAAACAGATCTGGAGACATTACACATCCCTGTCTCACACCTCTCTTAATAGGTTGATATTGGCTTACTACATTATCAACTCTTATGGCAGCTTGTTGTTTCCAATATATGTTTTTTACAAGTCTAAGATCTTTTCCATCAATTTGTAGATCTTCAAGCATCCTTATCATGTTGACATGTCGCACTTTATCAAAAGCCTTTGTGTAGTCAATAAAGCAAAGGTGTAGATCTTTGTTTACTTCTATAGAACATTCGATTATGGTTCTCAGTACATACACAGCATTTACTGTACCCTTGCCTTCTACAAACCCACATTGTTCTTCTCCTATTTCAGGTTGTATGTTCCTCCTAACTCATTGCATGATAATTCTTAGCAAAATCTTCGTGATGTGACTGTCACAAAATAAAACACTGCGTTTAACCAGTCGATTACTACAACGGCGTTCTGAATTAGCGGCCTGTTCGAGGCCAAAGGTTGTTTCAACAAATCCAGAAAATGTAACTGCACGTGTTTACATCTGGTCGACGGATTGGGAACACTTGGTGGTGAGTGAGACGGGTCCCTGCATCGCTTTGACAGTTTATCAACATTCGAATACAGATAGAACCCGTCGGATCCTGGTTGCAATCAGATGTCAACCTTAACAGGTCGGGCAGAATTAACAGCTGCAGATGTGTAGGGGAAGTGGGTGAGCTGAATCATACATCGCTTTGACAGTTTATAAACAGGTCGGATTGGAAGCGGAAGTACTCAGCTCGGAAGAAAACAGTCCATCTGTCATATAGAGTTTCCGGACATCACGCAGATTGGCAGATTGTTATGGAAAACTGTTGTTGGGATCATACAGTAACTCGCTAGCTTGTTGGGGATGTCAAAACAAGTGATGACAACTCTGACAGTGACTAAGCCAGGGAAGATAGATTCTTGACAATGGATGATATGTCCAAATAACACCTGTGTGGACAGGAAGAATACCGTCACGTGACCAATTTTAGGTTTTGCCATAAACCATGATTGGAGAGGGGAGTTGAACTAAAACCCGTTGATTGAGGCGGACGTGCTTCGGCACTGCGGTTCTGATTGGAAAATGTCTACCGTGTGCGAATTGAGTTAATTTAATTTTACACGTGCCTGTCATGGCAAGAGTGGATGTAATTTGATCTAACTGCGGTGTTGCCTAAGGTAGAACCTATTATAATTAGTTCTAATTAATATAGGCTGTAGCCTTGTTAAAACTAAAGTGTGATGATTAGCACTGTTAGTGGAAAACTAGCTAGAGTAGGGAAGTGATACTTGGCTCTGTTAGTTGAAAATAGATTAGTGAAGTGTTGATAAGCTTTACTAGTTGAGAATTGAGTAATGAGGGATAATTGGGATATTCCAGTAGGTGTCCCTGGTGGGCGGGGTTCCGCATTCTGTTTGTTGATTTTTTTTTTCTTGTCTTGGCCTGATGATAACCAATGGGTTGAGTCATCTGTCCCTGACAGAGTAGGTTCACTGTATTTTCTGAGCGAGGCCGATGGCCACGATCATCTAATAGAGATCAGTGACGGGGAGGCTATCACCAGTTGTATGATTTATTTACAGGTTTCCTCTGGTTGGAATGAAGAACACGGAACCAAGGAAAAATCCGATCCCGGATAAAGTTTGGCGCAGGAAGATTGGCCAGCAACTTTATCAAAGAGCTTATGCTAGAGGAAGATGATCAACATTGCTCAGTGGAGCTGAATGGTATATGTATCCTACAGGATAAATACCGAATGAGTTTTAGGTCATACCAGTTTTAACACACCAGTAGTGATGGATATTCAGTTCACTTATGACTAGAACAAAAATAAAGGACTCTATTGGAGTATAGACAATAACTGTTTAATAGTGAGAACTATAGAACATTTAGCAAGAGACAAAACGTCCTGTTCATAGGACAGTGTTCCATGTTTGTTTCACTGCGCCGGAATTATGAAGCCTGAGTTTCTATAAACTATTAGGAACAGTTGTGTTAGGAACAATAATAGTATTTTTCACGGATTATATTTACATGGGATTCAGATCTCATGGTCATCAGAGCTCCTGGAGGAGGACATGTCTGGAGAGAAGGATACGACTTCGGTGAGGTCTATTGTACTGACTCGTGTGATGTCGTGTAATCCTTGCCATGATGAGTGGACTCTGATCCTGAACTTTGAAGGCTGACATATACATTTACATTAGAATACACGACACACATTTTCTTCGCATACACGTCTCATATACGTTACACTTTTCTTTTAATAAATTAATCTTTATTAATTTTTAGAAGCAAGAGTTGTTGAATATGTTGCTTTGGGGGAGAATGAGAGGGGGCATAGTACGACAGTGAGAGAGTGATAGGAAAAGGTGTCCACGGGCTGATGGAGTGTGTTGGACGGAAGCTGGTGGATTCTCCAGGATATTGATAGGGAAACAAATATTATAATGTGGGTGTTGACTCTCCTCACTCCAGGGACGACACTTTAAAGGAGGACACGACAGTGACTCATTATACTAATTGTTCGATGTTGATCACATTCCAAGGCTCCTGATTTCTTTGGGATTGCAATAAATACAGAATTACATAACTCCTGAGGTATATTTCCAGTATCATATATTGTATTAAGCAGACTGGTAACTTTATCTACTCCATATTCTTCTAAAGCATTAATCATTTCTGTTGTGATGCTGTCTGAACCGAGGGTCTTGCCAGATTTCATATGGTTAAGAGCATTCTGAACCTCCATCTTCAAAATTGCTGGTCCTTCATTATCATTTTGAACATTATACTGTTCGTCTCTGTTATCGTCATACAGGTTTTTCACGTAATCTGACCATTCATGTAATATCTGATCTTTTTCTATTATGACTCTTCCATCTTTTGTCTTTAGGCAGCCTGCTGATGTACGTGTTCTTTGATTAGTAAGCTCCTGAATTCTTTTGTGCATTAGTTTCGCATTGTTACTGTTGTGTTGTTTTTCAATTTCTCTGCAATTTTTCTCAAGCCATGTTTCTTTTGCCTCCTTACATAAGGTTCTCACTTTTCTGTGAATTTATTCACATTTGGCAGGATTATTTTTGTTCTGTCTTCTTGTTTCCATTAGTTGTAAAATTTCTTCAGTCATCCATGTCTTACGGCCCACTTTCTTTACTTTTGGAATAGTTTTTTCTGCTGCACAACTGATTGAATTCTTCATCATTTCCCACTGATCATCATCTACATCTTGAAATAGGATCTCTAGATCAGACAATATATCAAATTTGTTCTTTACTTCTATGTTAAAATTATCTTGTATTTCTTTGTCAGTTTTCAATTTGCACAAGTCATATTTAGGGTTTCCTGCTGTATACTTGACTTTCTTTAACTTTACCCTCAATGTGCCTGTAATTAATCTGTGATCACTGTAACAGTCTGCATTTGGAACTGTTTTTACGACTGTTAACGCATTTCGAAACCTTTTGCTAATCAGGATGTAATCTATCTGGTTTTTAATCCTGCTGTCTGGACTCCTCCATGTCCATAATCTTCTAGGATGCTGTTTAAACCAGGTGTTTCCTACAACCATTTCTTGTTCTTTTGCCCATTCTACAAGTCTGTATCCTCTTTCATTTCTCTCTCCCAAACCATGGTTGCCTACACTGCATCCATCGCCTTGCTGTCCTATTTTTGCGTTGAAATCACCCATTATGATATTTATTTCTGATTTTTTTGCAGTTCTTCAAAGCAGACTCCATGTCATTATAAAATTCCTCTATGCTTTCTTCACTGCATTCACTTGTTGGGGCATATACTTGAATGACATTTATTTTAAAAGGTCTTCCGTTTAATTTTACTAATAGAACTCTGTCTGACACAGCCCGATATCCTTTGACAGAATTTGATGTTTGCTTATCTAATATAATGGCTACACCTCTTTGATGTTCTTCTCCCCCAGAGTAAATAATCTTACAATCCTCTCCTGTCCTTATCCCTGCTCCTTTCCATCTCGTTTCCGATATTCCTAATATGTTAATCTTCTCTCTCTCCATTTCTTTTTTGATGTTTTCTAATTTTCCATCTGCACTCATTGTTCTAACATTCCAAGTTCCTACTTTCAATGATATTAATCTGTTGCACCTAGTAGCCTGTTGACGGTCTGGAGTCACCTGGTGCGCATGACTATCCCTACCGGGCGAGGCTGCTCCTTTGGAGCACCCATTTACGCCGTTTCTCTGATTATCGATGATTTCACACAACATGATTTTCTTGGTATCTGTAAAGAAGGTAGTTTGCCATTGCTTTCCCTCCTAGCAGTGACCATACTGGTCAGTGACCGTAGCCATTGTCTCCTCAAAATTGAGATCCTCTGCCTACCGTCGTGAAGGTGGAGACCATAACCTACAATATATTCGATATTCACCCGCTTTATTTATTTATACTGACGTCTGTAGGTGAACAAAGAAGAAGAAGAAGAAGAAGAAGATGAAGAAGAAGAAGAAGAAGAAGAAGAAGAAGAAGAAGAAGAAGAAGAAGAAGAAGAAGAATGAGAAGAAGCAGAAAGAAAGAAAGAAAGAAAGAAGGAAAAAAAGAAAGAAAGAAAGAAAGAAAGAAGAAGAAGAAGAAGAAGAAGAAGAAGAAGAAGAAGAAGAAGAAGAAGAAAAAGAAAAAGAAAAAGAAGAAGAAGTAGATAGAAAGAAAGAATGAATGAATGAATGAATGAATGAATGAATGAATGAAAGAAAGAAAGAAAGAAAGAAAGAAAGAAAGAAGAAGAAGAAGAAGAAGAAGAAGAAGAAGAAGAAGAAGAAGAAGAAGAAGAAAAAGAAGAAGAAGAAGATGAAGAAGAAAAAGAAAGAAAGAAAGAAAGAAAGAAAGAAAGAAAGAAAGAAAAGAAAGAAAGAAAGAAAGAAAGAAAGAAAGAAAGAAAGAAAGAAAGAAGAAGAAGAAGAAGAAGAAGAAGAAGAAGAAGAAGAAGAAGAAGAAGAAGAAGAAGAAGAAAAAGAAGAAAGAAAGAAAGAAAGAATGAAAAAGAAAGAAAGAAAGAAAGAAAGAAAGAAAGAATGAATGAAAGAAAGAAAGAAAGAAAGAAAGAATGAAAGAAAGAAAGAAAGAAAGAAGAAGAAGAAGAAGAAGAAGAAGAAGAAGAAGAAGAAGAAGAAGAAGAAGAATTAGAAGAAGAAGAAGAAGAAGAAGAAGAAGAAGAAGAAGAAGAAGAAGAAGAAGAAGAAGAAGAAGAAGAAGAGCGATGTCCTGTAAAGGCCACACAACCAAGTTTGTACCTACCTAGAATGAGATTGGTGGAAGTGGGTGTGACACTTCTGTACAATGGGGTTGATGTGTTTGACAAAGTTGGAATCTGGGTCCATGACTTGTACAACAGTCTGCAGCAGTTTGGGTGTTTCTGGAGTTGTTTTGATGATTTCTTCAGCCGTGACCTTCTTATGTTGTCTCTCCAACCTGGCATTGGCTCTCAGCAGTTTTCTGTGCAAGGGGGGAATTGTCAGGAGTCAGATGGACTCAGAGCTAAAGTCTCTATTAATGACACTGGTCACCTAATTGCGACTTTGTCACACATACCATTTTCATTATCATAGTGTTATATTTACTAAGGACGAGTGAACTCTGTCAAGTGATTTGTGGACAATAAAGTATTGTAGCAATATATCTGCAATAGACTTCTCCCCCCCCCCTCTCTCTGTCTCTCTCTGTCTCTCTCTCTGTCTCTCTCTCTCTCTTTCTCTCTCTTGTTCTTTCTTCCACCTCTCCCCCATCTCTCTCTCTCTCTGTCTCTGTCTCTCTCTCTCTCTCTCTCTCTCTCTCTCTCTCTCTCTCTCTCTCTCTTTCTCACTCACTCTGCCTGTCTCTCTTTATTATCTTGTAACTTTTTCTCTCTTTCTCAGAAGTCTGTCTCTCTCTGTATTTATGTCTCAGCGTTGCTGTATATCTATCTATGTTTATCTGGCTCCGTTTCTCTTTCTCTCTATTGGTCTGTCTTTCTCTGAATCTCTGTCTCTATCTTCTCTGTCTCTCTGTATTTCAATGTGTCTCTGTGTCTCTCTACCTCTCTGTCTCTGCCTGTCTGTTTCTCACTCACTCACTCACTCACTCACTCACTCACTCACTCACTCACTCACTCACTCACTCACTCACTCACTCACTCACTCACTCACTCACTCACTCACTCACTCACTCACTCACTCACTCACTCACTCACTCACTCACTCACTCACTCACTCACTCACTCACTCACTCCCTCACTCACTCACTCACTCACTCACTCACTCACTCACTCACTCACTCACTCTGCTGTACAATCTCCAGAACAAACATTTTTAATGTTGGGTGTACATAATGATAAGGTTATATGCTAAATCTCATCCCCCCTCCCCTAGTTGGTTACTGAGTTATGGATGATTATACGCGGGCAAACATTTGTGAACACACCCTAAGTCCACCGTATTACTTACTATTCAGGCCACCTGAATCCAGAAAAGAACGTACATTGACATTCATCTCATCTCATCATGTTCCACTTGTACCTTGCGGTGTCCAGGTGAAGTATAAACATCGTGAGAGTGCCCACTTATGGGCTTAATTTATCGAGAACACCCATGGACTCTGTTATTCCCTGTGACCATCGTTGAAGCGGTCGGCCTTTTCCTCTGCTTCCATCTTGTCTGTACGTCATTGCTGGTTGTGGTTTACTGTTAGTTGATAACCTAATTACATGGCCAAACCATTTGACTTGCTGCCTTCTAATAAAATCTAGCGTTGCTATAACCCCAACTTTAATCCTGATTTCTTTATTTCTGATCTTATCTCTTCTTGATACATCGAGTATTCTTCTCAGGAATCTAATTTCTGTTGTTGCGACATAGATATATAAATTTTGTCTTCCCACCCGTTACCAAAGTACCACCTAAACGAGGACTCTGCTGTAGAGCTCTACTTACCTTCTCCGAATCCATACAACAGAGGGGTATGTAAGACCGGTGCTCACACGTTACATCTGGGCAGAGACATATTAAAATGTATCCAGGGTATGTTTTTTTATTCGATCTCTGGCTTTGAACCCAAAGACTGATTAGCTTTCCCTATGACCAGTGTCCCTCGCCTTCAAGCGAACCCACTACGGCGTCTAAGGTACTTGTAATTTATGTACCCAAATCATGGACGAGAAGTCAACATTTTAGTTCAACTAGCTGGTGAAGGGCTTTAACCCACTACCTTGCCATCAGCACACCGGAAGTTTACTAGCCAGCTCTCTTAACCATTCGGCCATGCTGGTCTCCTAAGCAGGTTATCATTCCGCTCAAGACAAACGGCCTGGATGAGATTAGATCTGGGTTGGCATTGTCCGTGGACTTCATCAAAATGGCCAGGTGTAGCCTCTACTCATCATCGTGTGCCATGCCGATAGTCGTGGGTTGTCATGTTTCGAAATCTCACGCGATCACCAGAGTGAGGAAACATGATTTTCTGAGCATCTGTAAAGAAGGTATTTTGCCATTGCTTTTATTCTTAGGAATGACAATACTGGTCGATGACCGAAGCTATTGTCTCCAAAATGAGATCCCCTGCCTGTTGCCGTGAAGTTGGAGACCATGGCCTACAATTATCTGTCAGCTGCTCTTCAACTCCATCCACTACCGGCACTCATGGATTCACGTCGCCCTGATCTCGGTGGATAAACGGGCACTCCACCTTGCCCAAGGGTATCCCGTAGGCTAGCGTAGGGAAGGAGGCACCTTACTTTGATAATTTAGTTGCATATCCTTTACAGGACGTCGCAGCCAACAACAGCAATTTAAAACTGTGATTTCTTGGCAAGTATACGTTTAGTAGTTTGCCATTACTTTCTGAACGGCAAGCTCTAATACCATTGCATGAAAACCAGCTCAAGGCGGTATGCTTCTAAATCTCCCGCAGCTGCGTTCTGAACGCGGTATGCCGGATTACGAATTGCGTTCATAAGCCGTTCTTCACAGCGAACGTCACTTTGACCCGGGATACCCCTATCTCGTGACCCCAAACATTCATGATCTATTTCTAGAAAATTCCGAGGACCTACTTGGCTCGTTTCTTCAGCACAGCCTGGGCGTCTGGGTACTCGGTCATGGCCATCTCAAAGTCATGCTTGGAGAGCGTGAACACATTGGTGTAACCTTTGCTCCTGACGTCAGCCGTGCGCCGGTTGCCACGACCCGACATGGCCAGCAGGCTGGGCATGGAGACAATACAGACATTAGGTGTGTCAATGTATGGTGGTTGGGTGGAGACAATACAGACATTAGGTGTGTCAATGTATGGAGGTTGGGTGGAGACAATACAGACATTAGGTGTATCATTGTATGGGGGTTGGGTGGAGACAATACAGCCATTAGGTGTGTCTTTGTCAATGTATGGGGGTTGGGTGGAGACAGTACAGACATTAGGTGTGTCAATGTATGGTGGTTGGGTGGAGACAATACAGACATTAGGTGTGTCAATGTATGGGGGTTGGGTGGAGACAATACAGACATCAGGTGTGTCAATGTATGGGAGTTGGGTGGAGACAATAGATTACAATACATACATCAGGTGTGTCAATGTATGGGGGTTGGGTGGAGACAATACAGACATTAGGTGTGTCATTGTATAGGGGTTGGGTGGAGATAATACAGACATCAGGTGTGTCAATGTATGGGAGTTGGGTGGAGACAATACAGACATCAGGTGTGTCAATGTATGGGGGTTGGGTGGAGACAATACAGACATCAGGTGTGTCAATGTATGGGGGTTGGGTGGAGACAATACAGACATCAGGTGTGTCAATGTATGGGGGTTGGGTGGAGACAATACAGACATCAGGTGTGTCAATGTATGGGAGTTGGGTGGAGACAATACAGACATCAGGTGTGTCAATGTATGGGAGCTGGGTGGAGACAATACATACATCAGGTGTGTCAATGTATGGGGGTTGGGTGGAGACAATACATACATCAGGTGTGTCAATGTATGGGGGTTGGGTGGAGACAATACATACATCAGGTGTGTCAATGTATGGGGGTTGGGTGGAGACAATACAGACATCAGGTGTGTCAATGTATGGGAGTTGGGTGGAGACAATACATACATCAGGTGTGTCAATGTATGGGGGCTTGGTGGAGACAATACAGACATTAAGTTTGTCAATGTATGGGGGTTGGGTGGAGACAATACAGACATCAGGTGTGTCAATGTATGGGGGTTGGGTGGAGACAATACAGACATTAGGTGTGTCAATGTATGGGGGTTGGGTGGAGATAATACAGACATCAGGTGTGTCAATGTATGGGAGTTGGGTGGAGACAATACAGACATCAGGTGTGTCAATGTATGGGGGTTGGGTGGAGACAATACAGACATTAGGTGTGTCAATGTATGGGGGTTGGGTGGAGATAATACAGACATTAGGTGGCAATATATGGGGGCTTGGTGGAGACAATACAGACATTAAGTTTGTCAATGTATGGGGGTTGGGTGGAGACAATACAGACATTAGGTGTGTCAATGTATGGGGGTTGGGTGGAGACAATACAGACATTAGGTGCGTCAGTGTATGGGGGGTTGGGTGGAGACAATACAGACATCAGGTGTGTCAATGTATGGGGGTTGGGTGGAGATAATACAGACATCAGGTGTGTCAATCTATGGGGGTTGGGTGGAGACAATACAGACATTAGGTGTGTCAATGTATGGGGGTTGGGTGGAGATAATACAGACATCAGGTGTGTCAATGTATGGGAGTTGGGTGGAGACAATACAGACATCAGGTGTGTCAATGTATGGGGGTTGGGTGGAGACAATACAGACATCAGGTGTGTCAATGTATGGGGGTTGGGTGGAGACAATACAGACATCAGGTGTGTCAATGTATGGGGGTTGGGTGGAGACAATACAGACATTAGGTGTGTCAATGTATGGGGGTTGGGTGGAGATAATACAGACATTAGGTGGCAATATATGGGGGCTTGGTGGAGACAATACAGACATTAAGTTTGTCAATGTATGGGGGTTGGGTGGAGACAATACAGACATTAGGTGTGTCAATGTATGGGGGTTGGGTGGAGACAATACAGACATTAGGTGCGTCAGTGTATGGGGGTTGGGTGGAGACAATACAGACATCAGGTGTGTCAATGTATGGGGGTTGGGTGGAGATAATACAGACATCAGGTGTGTCAATGTATGGGGGTTGGGTGGAGACAATACAGACATTAGGTGTGTCAATGTATGGGGGTTGGGTGGAGATAATACAGACATCAGGTGTGTCAATGTATGGGGGTTGGGTGGAGACAATACAGACATTAGGTGTGTCAATGTATGGGGGTTGGGTGGAGACAATACAGACATTAGGTGTGTCATTGTATGGGGGTTGGGTGGAGATAATACAGACATCAGGTGTGTCAATGTATGGGGGTTGGGTGGAGACAATACAGACATTAGGTGTGTCAATGTATGGGGGTTGGGTGGAGATAATACAGACATCAGGTGTGTCAATGTATGGGAGTTGGGTGGAGACAATACAGACATCAGGTGTGTCAATGTATGGGGGTTGGGTGGAGACAATACAGACATCAGGTGTGTCAATGTATGGGGGTTGGGTGGAGACAATACAGACATCAGGTGTGTCAATGTATGGGGGTTGGGTGGAGACAATACATACATCAGGTGTGTCAATGTATGGGGGTTGGGTGGAGACAATACAGACATCAGGTGTGTCAATGTATGGGAGTTGGGGGGAGACAATACAGACATCAGGTGTGTCAATGTATGGGAGTTGGGTGGAGACAATACATACATCAGGTGTGTCAATGTATGGGGGTTGGGTGGAGACAATACAGGCATTAGGTGTGTCATTGTATGGGGGTTGGGTGGAGACAATACAGACATTAGGTGTGTCATTGTATGGGGGTTGGGTGGAGATAATACAGGCATCAGGTGTGTCAATGTATGGGGGTTGGGTGGAGACAATACAGACATTAGGTGTGTCAATGTATGGGGGTTGGGTGGAGACAATACAGACATTAGGTGTGTCAATGTATGGGGGTTGGGTGGAGATAATACAGACATTAGGTGGCAATATATGGGGGCTTGGTGGAGACAATACAGACATTAAGTTTGTCAATGTATGGGGGTTGGGTGGAGACAATACAGACATTAGGTGTGTCAATGTATGGGGGTTGGGTGGAGACAATACAGACATCAGGTGTGTCAATGTATGGGGGTTGGGTGGAGATAATACAGGCATCAGGTGTGTCAATGTATGGGGGTTGGGTGGAGACAATACAGACATTAGGTGTGTCAATGTATGGGGGTTGGGTGGAGACAATACAGACATTAGGTGTGTCAATGTATGGGGGTTGGGTGGAGATAATACAGACATTAGGTGGCAATATATGGGGGCTTGGTGGAGACAATACAGACATTAAGTTTGTCAATGTATGGGGGTTGGGTGGAGACAATACAGACATTAGGTGTGTCAATGTATGGGGGTTGGGTGGAGACAATACAGACATTAGGTGCGTCAGTGTATGGGGGTTGGGTGGAGACAATACAGACATCAGGTGTGTCAATGTATGGGGGTTGGGTGGAGATAATACAGACATCAGGTGTGTCAATGTATGGGAGTTGGGTGGAGACAATACAGACATTAGGTGTGTCAATGTATGGGGGTTGGGTGGAGACAATACAGACATCAGGTGTGTCAATGTATGGGGGCTTGGTGGAGACAATACAGACATTAAGTTTGTCAATGTATGGGGGTTGGGTGGAGACAATACAGACATTAGGTGTGTCAATGTATGGGGGTTGGGTGGAGACAATACAGACATCAGGTGTGTCAATGTATGGGGGTTGGGTGGAGACAATACAGACATCAGGTGTGTCAATGTATGGGGGTTGGGTGGAGACAATACAGACATCAGGTGTGTCAATGTATGGGGGTTGCGTGGAGATAATACAGACATCAGGTGTGTCAATGTATGGGGGTTGGGTGGAGACAATACAGACATCAGGTGTGTCAATGTATGGGGGCTTGGTGGAGACAATACAGACATTAAGTTTGTCAATGTATGGGGGTTGGGTGGAGACAATACAGACATTAGGTGTGTCAATGTATGGGGGTTGGGTGGAGACAATACAGACATTAGGTGTGTCAATGTATGGGAGTTGGGTGGAGACAATACAGACATCAGGTGTCAATGTATGGGGGTTGGGTGGAGATAATACAGACATCAGGTGTGTCAATGTATGGGAGTTGGGTGGAGACAATACAGACATTAGGTGTGTCAATGTATGGGGGTTGGGTGGAGATAATACAGACATTAGGTGGCAATATATGGGGGCTTGGTGGAGACAATACAGACATTAAGTTTGTCAATGTATAGGGGTTGGGTGGAGACAATACAGACATTAGGTGTGTCAATGTATGGGGGTTGGGTGGAGACAATACAGACATTAGGTGTGTCAATGTATGGGGGTTGGGTGGAGACAATACAGACATTAGGTGTGTCATTGTATGGGGGTTGGGTGGAGACAATACAGACATTAGGTGTGTCATTGTATGGGGGTTGGGTTCAGACAATACAGACATTAGATGTGTCAATGTATGGGGGTTGGGTGGAGACAATACAGACATTAGGTGTGTCATTGTATGGTGGTTGGGTGGAGACAATACAGACATTAGGCGTGTCAATGTATGGGGGTTGGGTGGAGACAATACAGACATTAGGTGTGTCATTGTATGGGGGTTGGGTTGAGACAATACAGACATTAGGTGTGTCATTGTATGGGGGTTGGGTGGAGACAATACAGACATTATGTGTGTCATTGTATGGGGGTTGGGTGGAGACAATATAGACATTAGGTGTGTCAATGTATGGGGGTTGGGTGGAGACAATACAGACATTAGGCTTGTCAATGTATGGAGGTTGGGTGTAGACAATACAGACATTAGGCGTGTCAATGTATGGGGGTTGGGTGCACAAACAGAGAGCTAATGTGATTACGTAGATCGTAATCCGTCGTGGTAATAATAACCACCACCACCATCACAATCATCACTTTCATCATCATCATCAATATCATCAATATCGTCTGCACCATCACCAACATCGTTATTATTATCATCATCATTATCCAATTTCATCCAACTAGAATATTTCATCCAACTAGATAGAAAATGCAGACAAGAAAATCCGGCTGCTGTTGAGGCTGAAGTACAAGCGTTGATTTTCGAGAATTCGCTAGACGGTAACGCTGTCATCTACACAGATGGGTCGGTCGTCCGACATGTGAGAAGCTCATGGGCCTTTACAGCTCGGGCCGGAGCTAGAATTGTGAAGGAGGACTCTGGTGCTTTCACTGAAACCACAAGTAGCCTGACCATGGAAGTCATGGCAGTAAGTAAAGCAATAACATGGCTCGAGACACAGACATTCACTAGGGCTTGTTTCCTTAGCGACTCAATGAACATGATCAAGAGGATAGAGGAGGGGTCGATCCGAAAAGAATGGTTGCTGCCTCTGAAGCGGTCTCGGCTGGCAAAGATTAGTTTCATCTTTGTGCCAGGTCATGCGGGAGTACAGGGAAATGAGCGGGCTGACAAGCTCGCAGGTGAGGCTACTGTGGAGGGCGGACGCGCCATGGACCAGGCTGACATTCTGAATGCTCTACGAGAAGTGAGACTTTTGCGAGAACCAAGTGATGACTGTGAATCTACAACAATGGCCAGACTGCTAGAGCAGCAAATTAAAAGAGGGGTGGCCAAACAAGAACACTACGCAGGAAGCCAAAGAAGATTGATAAACCAACACAGAACTGGCGTCGTTAGCCGCTACAGGCTGCGGGATTTTGCTGAGGAGGGGATCCGAGCACTTATGGACTGAATGGTCCGATGTGCAACGAGGATGATCTGTCGACTAACTAACTATCATCATTATCACTATCATCATCACAATCATCACTATGATCATTATTAATGTGTTCATAATTATCATCACCACCACAGTTATCATCATCATCATAACCATCATCATCATCGTCGTCATCATCGTCGTCGTCATCATCGCCATCGTCATCGTTATTATCATCATCAGTCTCACCATTATCATCTTCAACGTCATCGTAATCGTCATAATATTCACTAACATCTTCATTATTATCATAATCAGTATCCCATCATCACCAACATCATCACAATTATCATCATCACCATCATCATCAGCACAAGGTTGTCAACGTATTCAACCCATCAGGTCAATTAAAATGTAATGTTGGTGAGAAATTGACCATATCTATTGTTTGATCAGTCCTGTTTGTTGATAACATGTCCTCCTATTTTTCGTGTGGTGCTTTCAAGATATCTGGGGTTTCCTTTCACTTCCACTACTTCTGCATCTCATGCAGGGCCATCTAAATATTGTCTTTTATCAACCCTTATCGGATTTTTAACTTCTTTAGTAGCTTCTACGTATCTTATCTTCAGTAGCTCTATTTCTGCTATTGTCAATATCTGTTTCTATTAAAACACATTTGCTGCTATTTTCTGAAGAGTTTCTGATGTTCATGGGCACGCAATGAATGAAACAACAAAAATATGAAATAGAATCTGTAAGCTGTACAAAAATACGATCACAAGTGACAAATTGGACGTTGCGGCATAAACCCTTTCCAACACACACACACAGAACAAACATACACTGATTAAAAATAAAACGATTGCATGTCCTCTGCAGGACGTTGTAATCAACCTCATCACCGGTTGATTTTCTAGATAAGTTTACGTTTAGTAGTTTGCTATTACTTTCTGAACGAGAAGTCAGCGTGTAAAGTCCAAACACATATACAACTGAATTACAAATATATATGTATATATATATATATATATATATATATATATATATATATATATATATATATATATATATATATATATATATATATATAGGCTACCAATTTTCTTGTTGTGGACTTGTCACGTGTGCAATTAATGATTGGTGTACAGGTGACGAAACTTACAGCAGTGTTGCCATCTCCCTCTTATGAAAAAGCACCAAAATCGACCCAAAAAAGCACTAAAAAGCACCAAAACATTTTAGGAAGCACCCAAAAAAAAAAAAAAAAAAAAAAGGCACCAACTGTTTTTATTACAAATGTAACAAGGTAGCACAGTATAATTTATTATTATCACTTCATATTACAATGAAGTTTATTTCAGATCCGCCAAATCCCAATCAGAACTACTATCGAGCCAAAAAAGCACCAAATTGCAACACTATTTTTTTGGGAAATCACTAAAACAAGCCCTGTCGGTATTCATTCAAAATGTTATAAAGGAGCACATTATAATTTATTATTATCACTGAATATTAGAATGAAGTTTATTCCAGATCTGCCAAATCCCAGTCAAACAACTCCTCTTCAGTGTCTGTAGCTATTTCCTGTTGTGTTTGCTCCTGCGATGATGAGGATGAGGAGGATGATTAAAAGAAATATGTATATGCCTTCTGTGATCCAATTTTTCGCAGAATGTCCTTAGGTAGTTTATAATCATAACAGCATTTGCCATATCTTTTCATTCCATATCTAATAGTAAAAACAGCCGTCAAACTCTTTATGCTAAGTCTATTCCGCAATTTTGATTTTATAACTCCCATCTGACTGAAAATACGCTCCACGTCCGCATTAGAATGAGGTAAAATGAGCATAGTTAAAGCTAAATCTGTAAGATCTTGGAAAGGATTTTCACCGGTGGCATCCCTATATGAAGCTATTTCTGCCCACAGTCCAAGTGTGTCAGAGGTCTGTGTCCACTGCATATGATGAAGTTTTCTCCACTGGAAATCGATGCGGGTGAGAGTAGCTGCATCTTCTACAAACATTTTAGCAAGATCCAATATACAGGGCTTCATTGGCTGTAGACATCCACTTCCACTAAGACATGACATGGACTGTAACACTCAAACGTTATCGGGTGTACGTAAACGCAGCTGTGTCAATAGCTCTATTAAAAACTGGATGCACCTTCCACGAATTTCTTTCTCATCGGGAAACTTGTAGTCTGCTATTAAAAGGAGTTAAATTAGTTGAATATTGCGCGGTACCGTACTAAGAGTTATTACTCCCTCGCTTCAGTTCAAATTCGGCTTTTTAGTGTTCCCAAAATGAATTTTAAAGTAATTTTTACCCACCCCAAAACAGCACCAAAAAGCACCCAAAAAATTTTGTGAAGCACTAAATTTACGCGGCCGCGCTAAAAGGAAAATTTTCGCACTAACTGACTTGAAAAAGCACTAAATTTAACGCGAAAAGTACTAAAATGGCAACACTGCTCACAGGACAATGGACATGCAACAATTTTAGTTCTCGGATGAAGGCATCATAAAGCGCCACCAAAAGTCAAATTACTTCCTCCAATCAGATGACGTTACCATTATATATCCAATAAGGGAAATAACCACGAATATATTACTTTCGAAGGGACGTAATAAATAGTGGAAAAAGCCAGAGTTCTTTAGTATGCTTTAACAATATGTAATACTGTAAGAGACACATTCCGCGAGAGTTGTCACACACGGGATAACAGGACAATAACACATCAAACGTCACATGAGTCAGAAAGAGTTAGTCATATTGTACCTGATTTCCCCGAACACGCTGCCCTCATGTAACGTGGCCAGAACTGTCTCGTTGTTCTCACCTCCTACAACCTCCACTTGTCCTTGAGAGACTATGTACATTTCCTTGCCAACTTCTCCCTGCCGTAAACACAACACAATCGTTAACCGACTTCACAAGGACAGCTCGCCCACAGCCATACTTATCAATGAAACAAGCACTCAGAAATGCCAGCTTTTCCAGACAAAACAACTCATTCACACGTAGCTATGAACCAGAAAAGCATTCGTAAATGCCAGTTGATTATTTCAGAACACTTCATTCACACAATGATAGTCATTCGTGATGTTCATCAATGCAATCTCTGTGTCATTCACAACAATAGCGTAACACAAGTTCCAGTAGTTTATACTCTGAAAAGTCTATTCACAAAATGGAAAATATTTTGCTGTTTACATTCAGAAAATGTTTTTAAGTTACAACAGCTCACTGACACAATGTGAATTGTAATGTTATCGTATGCCGCACTGCTTGTTCTCAAAATGTCTGTCTACATTATGTAAAACAAACTGTACTCATATCATCCTTTCTATATTCATCATCTTTTACTTTTATAACATCCACAATGTTTACAATTACAATATCTATGGTAAAATCTTTTATCAATATAATATTAACAATGTTTATAAATGCAATGTAATTTTCACAATGTTTTATTAGTATAATACCACAATGTTTACAAATACAATCTCTTTTTCAATTTTACAATCTTTTATCAATATAATACTCACAACGTTTACAAATGAAATCTCTTCTTTTCTATATTACAATCCTTTATCAATACAATACTCACCATATTTACAAATACAAACTCTTTTTCTTATTTTACAAAATCTTTATCAATATAATAACCACAACTTTTACAAATACAATCTCTTGTGTTTTATTTTACAATCTTCTAAAAATATAATAAGCATAACGTTCACAGATACAATCTGTTTTACTTTTAATGTTACAATCTTTTATCAATATAATAACCACAATCTTTACGAATTCGACCTTTTCTCTTTTCAGAATCGTTAACACATATACTATCCACAGTTGTTACAAGTATAACCTATGATTCTTTCATGATTTATACCAGTGGCTCTCAACCGGTGGGGAATCCAGGGTGGGGGGGGGGGGGGGGGGATTTAGGGTTTCCAAAAGGATTGGGAGGGGGGGGGGGGGAATTAAGATTAGTTCAAGATCGCGTTAATACAAGAATTACTTTATATTGTTTTCCCCTCCACACTTTACGGTCCTGTAATTCTCAGCCTTCTGAAATTCATTTTATAACGTAAGTAGACCCGCAAATCACATTTTATGTAGACGTCTAGACTTGTTCTAGTATGTGTTATTATGTATGTATGTTTACAAGACTGATCTCTCAACTGCTCCAAATATAACCCCTCACACCTTTACAAATATAATCTCATATAGGTTTACAAGATTGATCAATCAGCTGTTCTAAATATATCCCCCAACCTTTTTTCAAATTTAAGCTCATAAAGGTTTACAAGATTGGTCTCTCAACTGTCCCAAATATATCCGCTCACCTTCTTACAGATGTAATCTCCAGGGAGGTAGAGGATGGGTCTCAGCTTGAGGACCAGGTCATACAAGAGGTTCCTCTCACAGTCCTGGAACAGCTGCACCTTGGACAGAGTGTTGAAGTGAACGCTGATCGCTAGATCAGTCTGCAGCTTCTTTGGTAATGAAGACACCAGCGATCTCTCATCTGTGACACAGAGGCAAAGTGATCTAGATTACTCCCGGGCTTAACAAAACATCTCGTCCTTCACCTTCCCCTTTGAAAACATGTCCATTAAAACGTGTTCAAAGACAAGAGAATCGGCTTCATTTCACCGGGTTTTATCCCACGTGGCTCGGCCTCGTCCTGTCGAAATAGCAGATCGTCTTGCGTTGATTTTCATACAATAGTAAAACCGCCGATAGCAATGGCAAACAATTGAACGTACACTTGCTAAGAAATCACAAACTGCAAACAAATTCTGTGGTTGACTACGATGTCCTGTAAAGGATACCTAACTGTGACTACTCACAAACTCTCTACAAAGGTGGCGCTACAAAGGAAAAGATATATTAAGATGCCGACAGTGATATTCAGGATCTGTAAGTACTCACCTATAGTCTTCTGCTGCTCCCAGTTATAGAGAAACCACATCCGGACCCTATCCTTCATCTCCTTTGGAAGATTGATCGACTGCATATACCAGAGGCAGGAGTCCATCTTCTTGCGATAGTTGTCCTTCACCATGCCTGCTGCCTCCACAATATCCCTGATCTGCCAAAGAAAAACATGAGTTCATTCTCCGTGACAACGATGGTATTGTCGTGTGTGTATAACTGTAATATCCGGTTCTGTCCATCAAGGTTATCATTGCTATATATCGTATCTGTTATTTTGGATAATGGATTGTTATGTTTGTTTATTCATTCTTTCAGACAATTATAACTTTCAATTTTTTTTTTTTTTTGGCTCAAGCGTAATCCATTCACGCTCCTTCTAATATAACTTGACTGAATTTTGCATATGGATTAGCTTTCCTTTTTACCAGTGTCTCTCGCCATCAGGCGAACCCACACCGACTTCGTGGGTACTTGTAGTTTTCGTCTCCAAGTCAAGGACGAGAAGTCAACATTTTAGTCCGACTGACCGGTATAGGGGTTGAACCCCTTACCTCGGCATCAACACACCCGATGTGTAAAAACGACGGCTCGTATCTATTCGGTCATGCTGGCCTTTGAACATTAATATTATGATCCCAATCTTCAGTATGTATACATGCTATCCTTTTGCTAACGACAGATAATAAATAGCATATTCACATCAACCCTATGCTACTAATGTCAAACTTGGACATTATACAAATCACACTTACACGAAATCAACACCTACGCGATCGAGATGCCTGAGGAGAGCTGCCAACTGAACAATCCGAGACCGAATAAGACATGATGTTATCAGACAGACAGTGGTATCTACACCTTGCGCCGCATATATTAAAAGCAGAACATCAAAAGGTTTGGCCTTCTCGTCAGAATGCCACACCATAAACTACCAGCGCAAGCGTTACATCAAAGAAATTCTGCTACGAGGGCAAGAGGACGTTCATGAAGAACATGGATTGATGACATCAAAGACATTGTTTATTCACATGAAATGACACTATCTAGTACCACCTATTGAGCGCTGGAATGACAAACATTCCTCCCCAATACGCTAGAAGGTGAACGTGACAGATGAAAGAACGAACGAACGAACTTTATTTTCAAAAGGTCACAGACTGGGCACGCAGTCATGTCTTACATTCGGCACTTCCAATCACTCATCTTTCGTTCAATAATTATCTGTTGTGCATGTTACATTGAGATGATGATGATGATGGTGGTGGTGGTGATGATGATGATGATGACGATGATGATGACCTACTCTGAACCTACCTGGCCAATCAGTAAGGCAAACACGAAAACACCTGAGAGCCAGTAGAGGGTCATGAAGCTGTACTCCAGCTTGTTGGTTGGCGTGGGGTTGTTGCCGATAGATGTGGCCGTTTTTGTGGCCAGGTAGAAGCATCGAATGTACCTGTAAATAAAGAATTTCAAACATGTGTTGTGGTCATCTAAACTAAACACACAGTTAATCCATGATTAAACAAATCAAGAAGAACTTGGAAGCAACAGAAATGTGGGTCCTGAAATGAATGTTGCGTATTTATTGGACTGCCAGAGTAACTAACAATGCCAGCCTGAAAGAGGCTAATGAAACTAGAACATTATATTCAATAATAAGAATGATACAAACATATTTCTTTGGTCATGTGATGAGAAGAGAGGCACTGGAGAACATCGTGACAACTGGAAAGATCGAGGGGAAGAGAGGCAGAGGCCGACCAGAAAAATGATGCTGGGTGACTGAGACAGTGGCATGGAGGGATATCATCAGGCTTGCCCATGGGACATATTTTTCTGTCTCATCCCATCCCATCCCATGGTAATTTATGCCTGACCCATCCAATCCCATCCCATGGGACCTTTCCCATGGGAATAACATTCCCATTGCGAAGCCTGGATATCATCAACAGAGTTGACCCAGAACACCAAAGACCGATATCTGTGGAGAGACATGAACGCCTACGCCAGCCGGCAAGGCACTTGATGATGATCCTGATGTGGTCATTAAGTGAACTCACTGTTGTAACTGAAGATAATGACGCAAGCACGTGTGTATGTGAGGCATATCTGTGAGTGGTTACAGGACGCTTTCACGCACCTTCAACAAACCAGCTAACGAACATTAATTTACTTTCAAAAAGCCACAAACTGGGCACGCAGGCCCATCTTATATGCGGCCTTTCAAACTACCCACCTTTAGCACGTCATTTATCTTCCATGAATGTTACATTTACATTGAAAACATAAAAAAAAAAAAATAAAAATAAAATAAACATCGCAAAATGAATGCTGTAAACATAAACCAAACATAAACAATTAATTCTGGATTTAGACACATGGATACTGGGCCCGTAGACAACATGCAGGTCAACGCGCTACAGCGACGCCCACATTACACGTAGACAACATGGCAACCTGAGATGTTGATTCATCATCATTATGTGCCGCCATCTCACACGATCACCAGAGTCCTATATATACAAGTTACTCACGTGTTTCCTTGTTGTGGACGTGACACGTCTATGGTTTATTACCGCGAGTATGGCTATATTACAATGTGGCTAGACCGGAAATGCATCATTTCTGCCATCACATGCCTCAGCTCGTCGGGTGGGAAGATGCGGGATGGCTGTTCGCTACTTGCACTCGCCTTGATGAGCATGACACAGCTAAACATGCACGCGCGCGCGCTCACACACACACAGACACACACACACACCCGCAAGCTCTCTCTCTCTCTCTCTCTCTCTCTCTCTCTCTCTCTCTCTCTCTCACACACACACACACACATCGCTGTGCAAATATGTGCTTTTATTGTCCCCACAAATGTTTTCTTTCTTCTATTGATATTGTCGGTCACTGTTCCCGTTATAGCATTTATTGCCTCCTCCACTTCCGTTTCGAGGATTCTTATGTCTCTTCCTGCAAAATGCGGCCTTATCGCATTTTTGTGTGATCCTGGATAAAATGGCTCATATATTGTGTCCATCTTCGCGATATACCATTTCCATCACAAAGAGATGAAGCTACTCAGCGGCTAACACGCCTGTCTACCGACTTGGCGATAATGTGTTCAAATCCGCATCGATGCATCGCTGTTGTTAAAGTTGGTCTTGCCTCCCAGGTCGACCTGGTGTTTGTCCATCAAGAATGATGATGACCATTCATTTTATCCAATGGGGTTGAGAGTTTGCATCCGTGAGTTCTAAGATGGCTGGTACACAATTTTGTTGCATTTTTTTTTTTTGCTGGTAAGGTATTTTGGCTCCTAATCTTCCAGTCTTTTTTCACAGCTCTTGCAATCCTGTTTGCTTCACAAGTGACTAAACCCTTGCGTAATGATGTACGCAATGAATTTCGGTCTTTGGCAGCAGTCTCCCAAGTGTCGTAATAAATTATAAAAGCTTTGAGCGACATCTTCAGGTCGATCGAGCCTATAATTGAACACCTGGGAGAGTTATGTAAACTAAAGGCAGCCGCCGTGACACAGAGCACACAACCCATGGACGACAGATTTGTCTAGAACGCGTGACACTAGCACCATATACCCAATAAACTATAAGAAAAGCGCCAGTGTCCGTTACATTCTTTTTTTTTTAATATGTTGCATATCCCTTTTAGGACGTTGCAGTCAACACCAGTATTGTTCATGCTGCTGTTGATGTACTTGGCAAAATTTAAGTTAATTAGTTTGCCATTGATTTCTGAACGACCGGCTCCTATACCAACACGTTATAACACAACCCGACACGGTCTGCTGCACAAATCAGTCGCAGCTGCGTTTCGAAAGCCTGGTAAGCGGCTCACAAACCGCGTTCGCCAGCCTTTGGCCACGGAGACATTCTTTACTTACTGATTATGTTTCACATACACGTCTCAGGTCTTCAGTTAGCGCTAAACTCCAACCCCTTGTCCACAGGGATATACCGAGTATAGACAGACATTTCCGGCAGTCACGTTACCGGCCTAACCGAATTGTTATAACCATCCACGCGGTATTCAATCACAAACGTGACACGTCTATAACAAGTAAACAGATGGCAAGCATTTAAACGAGTATAAACATTTTGATGGAGTGTTTGTCATGTAGTTGTATCGACTTTTCTTTGTTGTTTATTGACGAAGGCTTTATCAGCACCGTCCATTTCGTTATCTGTGATCGTATTCTAATAGTTTACCGATAGTAGTTCTCGTTGTTTTGTGATATATTAATTGACCAGACAAACATCCAACGATACACTTACGCAATGCCCTGTCCACTGTTTGGTGATATATTCATTGACCAGACAGACATCCAACGATACACTTACGCAATGCCCTGTCCACTGTAGACCCACTTGTTGGTCCCGAGTCCTTCGTACACGGACACGGCATAGTAGCCACAGGTCTCCACGTGGATCAGGAACAGCATGTAGGTCACCGTCTTAACGATCCTGTAGACCGGACAGGGTATTAGTGTACTGTAGACTAGACAGGGTTTTAGTATACTGTAGGCCGGACAATATATTAATGTACTATAGACCGGACAATGTATTAGTGTATTGTAGACCGGACAATGTATTAGTGTACTGTAGACCGGACAATGTATTAGTGTACTGTAGACCGGACAATGTATTAGTGTACTGTAGACCGGACAGGGTATTAGTGTACTGTAGACCGGACAATGTATTAGTGTACTGTAGGCCGGACAATCTATTAATGTACTGTAGACCGGACAATGTATTAGTGTACTCTAGGCCGAGCAATGTATTAGTGTACTGTAGACCGGACAGAGTATTAGTGTATTGTAGACCGGACAATGTATTAGTGTACTGTAGACCGGACAGGGTATTAGTGTACTGTAGACCGGACAGAGTATTAGTGTATTGTAGACCGGACAATGTATTAGTGTACTGTAGACCGGACAATGTATTAGTGTACTGTAGACCGGACAGGGTATTAGTGTACTGTAGACCGGACACTGTATTAGTGTACTGTAGACAGACCGGACAGGGTATTAGTGTACTGTAGACCGGACAATGTATTAGTGTACTGTAGACCGGACAATGTATTAGTGTACTGTAGACCGGACAATGTATTAGTGTACTGTAGACCGGACAGGGTATTAGTGTACTGTAGAGCGGACAATGTATTAGTGTCCCTTTTAAAACCCGGAAAACTGTATTAGTGTACTGTAGACCGGACAGGGTTTTTAGGGACTGTAGACCGGACAATGTATTAGTATACTGTAGACCGGGCAGGGTATTAGTATACTGTAGACCGGACAATGTTTAGTGGACTGTAGACCGGACTAGGTATTAGTATACTGTAGACCCCGGGCACTGTATTAGTGTATTTTGACCGGACAGGGTATTAGTGTACTGTAGACGGAAAAGGTATTAGTGTACTGTAGACACATGTATTAGTGTATTGTAGACCGGACATGTATTAGTGTATTGTAGACCGGACAATGTATTAGTGTACTGTAGACCGGACAAGTATTAGTGTACTGTAGCCCGGACAATGTATTAGTGTACTGTAGCCGGCAATGTATTAGTGTACTTGGGCCGGCAATGTATGTGTACTGTAACCGGACAGGGTATTAGTGTACTGTAGACCGGACAGGGAAATAGTGTATTGTAGACCGGACAATGTATTAGTGTACTGTAGGACCGGACAGATGTATTAGTGTACTGCTAGCCGGGACAATGTATTAGTGTACTGTAGACCGGACAGGGTATTAGTGTACTGTAGACCGGACAGAGTAATTAGTGTATTGTAGACCGGGCAAATGTATTAGTGTACTGTAGGCCGGACAGGGTATTAGTGTACTGTAGACCAGGACAAGGTATTATGTACTGTAGACCGGACAGGTATTAGTGTACTGTAAGACCGGACAGAGTATTAGTGTACTGTAGACCGGACAGGGTATTAGTGTACTGTAGACCGGACCGGGTATTAGTGTACTGTAGACCGGACCAGGGTATTAGTGTATGTAGACGAGACAATGTTATTAGTGTATTGTAGACCGGACATGTATTAGTGTACTTGGTAGACCGGACAATGTATTAGTGTACTGTAGACCAGGACAGGTATTAGTGTACTGTAGACCGGACAGAGTAATAGTGTATTGTAGACCGGACAATGTATTAGTGTACTCTAGGCCGGGCAATGTATTAGTGTACTCTAGCCGGGCAATGTATTAGTGTACTGTAACCGGACAGGGTATTAGTGTACTGTAGACCGGACAGAGTAATAGTGTATTGTAGACCGGGCATGTTTAGTGTACTGTAGGCCGGGCAATGTATTAGTGTACTCTAGGCCGGGCCAATGTATTAGTGTACTCTAGGCCGGACAATGTATTAGTGGTACTGTAGACCGGACAGGGTAGTAGGGTGTATTGTAGACCGGACAATGTATTAGTGTACTGTAGACCGGACAGAGTATTAGTGTATTGTAAGACCGGACAATGTATTAGTGTACTGTAGACCGACTAGAGTATTAGTGTAACTGGAGACCGGACAATGCATTAGTGTACTGTAGACCGGACAGGGTATTTAGTGTACTGTAGACCGGAAAGGGTATTAGTGTACTGTAGACCGGACACTGTATTAGTGTACTGTAGACCGGACAAGGGTATTAGTGTACTGTAGACCGACAATGTATTAGTGTACTGTAGACCGGACAGGGTATTAGTATACTGTAGACCGGACAATGTATTAGTGTACTGTAGACCGGACAGGGTATTAGTATACTGTAGAACGGACACTGTATTAGTGTATTGTAGACCGGACAGGGTATTAGTGTACTGTAGACCGGACAGGGTATTAGTGTATTGTAGACCGGACAATGTATTAGTGTACTGTAGAACGGACAATGTATTAGTGTACTGTAGACCGGACAGGGTATTAGTGTTCTGTAGACCGGACAGGGTATTAGTGTACTGTAGACCGGACAGGGTATTAGTGTATTGTAGACCGGAGAGGGTATTAGTGTATTGTAGACCGGACAGGGTATTAGTGTATTGTAGACCGGACAATGTATTAGTGTACTGTAGACCGGACAGGGTATTAGTGTACTGTAGACCGGACATGGTATTAGTGTACTGTAGACCGGACAGGGTATTAGTGTACTGTAGACCGGACAGAGTAATAGTGTATTGTAGACCGGACAATGAATTAGTGTACTGTAGGCCGGGCAATGTATTAGTGTACTCTACGGCCGGACAGGTATAGTGTACTGTAGCCGGGACAAGTATTAGTGTACTGTAGCACGGGCAATGTATTAGTGTACTCTAAGGCCGGGCAATGTATTAGTGTACTGTAGACCGGACAGGGTATTAGTGTACTGTAGACCGGACAGAGTATAGTGTATTGTAGACCGGGCAATGTATTAGTGTACTGTAGGCCGGGCAATGTATTAGTGTACTCTAGGCCGGCAATCGTATTAGTGTACTCTAGGCCGGACAATGTATTAGTGTACTGTAGACCGGACAGGGTATTAGTGTATTGTAGACCGGACAATGTATTAGTGTACTGTAGACCGGACAGGTATTAGTATATGTAGACCGGACAATGTATTAGTGTACTGTAGACCGGACAGAGTATTAGTGTACTGTAGACCGGACAATGCATTAGTGTACTGTAGACCGGACAGGTATTAGTGTACTGTAGACCGGAAAGGGTATTAGTGTACTGTAGACCGGACATGTATTAGGTACTGTAGACCGGACAGGGTATTAGTGTACTGTAGACTAGACAATGTATTAGGGTAGTGTAGACCGGACAATGTATTAGTGTATTGTAGACCGGACAATGTATTAGTGTATTGTAGACCGGACAATGTATTAGTGTACTGTAGACCGGACAGGGTATTAGTGTACTGTATACCGGACATGGTATTAGTGTACTGTAGACCGGACAGGGTATTAGTGTACTGTAGACCGGACAGAGTAATAGTGTATTGTAGACCGGACAATGTATTAGTGTACTGTAGGCCGGGCAATGTATTAGTGTACTCTAGACCGGGCAATGTATTAGTGTACTCGAGGCCGGACAATGTATTAGTGTACTGTAGACCGGACAGAGTATTAGTGTACTGTAGACCGGACAATGTATTAGTGTACTGTAGACCGGACAGGGTATTAGTGTACTGTAGACCGGACAGGGTATTAGTGTACTGTAGACCGGACAGAGTAATAGTGTATTGTAGACCGGACTATGTATTAGTGTACTCTAGGCCGGGCAATGTATTAGTGTACTATATACCAGACAGGGTATTAGTGTACTGTAGACCGGACAGGGTATTAGTGTACTGTAGACCGGACAATGTATTAGTGTACTGTAGACTAGACAATGTATTAGTGTATTGTAGACCGGACAATGTATTAGTGTATTGTAGACCGGACAATGTATTAGTGTACTGTAGACCGGACAATGTATTAGTGTACTGTAGACTAGACAATGTATTAGTGTATTGTAGACCGGACAATGTATTAGTGTATTGTAGACCGGACAATGTATTAGTATACTGTAGACCGGACAATGTATTAGTGTACTGTAGACCGGACAGAGTAATAGTGTATTGTAGACCGGACAATGTATTAGTGTACTGTAGGCCGGGCAATGTATTAGTGTACTCTAGGCCGGGCAATGTATTAGTGTACTGTAGACCGGACAGGGTATTAGTGTACTGTAGACCGGACAGAGTAATAGTGTATTGTAGACCGGGCAATGTATTAGTGTACTGTAGGCCGGACAGTGTATTAGTGTACTGTAGACCAGACAGGGTATTAGTGTACTGTAGACCAGACAGGGTATTAGTGTACTGTAGACCGGACAGGGTATTAGTGTACTGTAGACCGGACAGGGTATTAGTGTACTGTAGACCGGACAGGGTATTAGTGTACTGTAGACTAGACAATGTATTAGTGTATTGTAGACCGGACAATGTATTAGTGTATTGTAGACCGGACAATGTATTAGTGTACTGTAGACCGGACAATGTATTAGTGTACTGTAGACCGGACAGAGTAATAGTGTACTGTAGGCCGGGCAATGTATTAGTGTACTCTAGGCCGGGCAATGTATTAGTGTACTGTAGACCGGACAGGGTATTAGTGTACTGTAGACCGGACAGGGTATTAGTGTACTGTAGACCGGACAGAGTAATAGTGTATTGTAGACCGGGCAATGTATTAGTGTACTCTAGGCTGGGCAATGTATTAGTGTACTCTAGGCCGGGCAATGTATTAGTGTACTCTAGGCCGGACAATGTATTAGTGTACTGTAGACCGGACAGGGTATTAGTGTATTGTAGACCGGACAATGTATTAGTGTACTGTAGACCGGACAGGGTATTAGTGTATTGTAGACCGGACAATGTATTAGTGTACTGTAGACCGGACAGAGTATTAGTGTACTGTAGACCGGACAATGCATTAGTGTACTGTAGACCGGACAGGGTATTAGTGTACTGTAGACCGGACAGGGTATTAGTGTACTGTAGACCGGACACTGTATTAGTGTACTGTAGACCGGACAGGGTATTAGTGTACTGTAGACCGGACAATGTATTAGTATACTGTAGACCGGACAGGGTATTAGTATACTGTAGACCGGACAATGTATTAGTGTACTGTAGACCGGACAGGGTATTAGTGTATTGTAGACCGGAGAGGGTATTAGTGTATTGTAGACCGGACAGGGTATTAGTGTATTGTAGACCGGACAATGTATTAGTGTACTGTAGACCGGACAGGGTATTAGTGTACTGTAGACCGGACATGGTATTAGTGTACTGTAGACCGGACAGGGTATTAGTGTACTTGTAGCCGGCAAGTATAGTGTATTAGCCGGAATGTATTAGTGTACTAGCCGGCTTTTTTTTTGGGGCCGGCAAGTTAGTGTATTAACCGGCAGTATTAGTGTACTGTAGCGGGGTATTAGTGTACTTGCGGGTATTAGTGTATAAAAGTATAGTGTATTAGACCGGACAGTATTAGTGTATTAGCCGGCAATGTATTAGTGTACTTAACCGACAGGTATAGTGTATGTAGACCGGACAGTATTAGTGTACTGTAGCCAAGTTTGTCTTAGCAAAATTTAGTGTATGTAGACCGGACAGGTATTAGTGTATGTAGACCGGACAGGTATAGTTTAAAAGTTATTTTGGGGAAAATTTATTTTGGGGAAAATTTATTTTGGGGAAAATATATTTGGGAAATTATTTTTTATTTTGGGGAAAATATTTGGGCCAATTATTTTGGGGGGTTTATTTTGACGGCAGTATTAGTGTATTAGCCGGACAAGTATAGTGTATGTAACCGGAAAGTATTAGTGTACTGTAGCCGGACATGTATTAGTGTACTAGCCGACAGTATAGTGTATGTAGACCGACAGTATTAGGTACTGTAGCCGGAAGTATTAGTGTATTGGGGAATTTTTTTTGGGGGGGGTTTTTTTTTCCCGACAAGTATAGTTTAAGGGAATTTTGTTTGGGGGTTTATTTTAAAAATTTATTTTGGGGAAAATTATTTTGGGCTTTTGTTTGGCCGGAAAGTATTAGTGTACTGTAGACCGGACAGGGTATTAGTGTAGTAGACCGGACAGTATTAGTTACTGTAGACCGGACAGGTATAGTTATGTAGACCGGCAATGATTAGTGTACTTAGCGGCAGGTATTAGTTACTTAGCGGCAGTATTAGTGTATTTGGCCGGAAAAATTTAGTGTATGTAGACCGGACGGTTAGTGTATGTAGACGGACAATGTTTAGTGTACTGTAGACCGGACAGGTATTAGTGTATGTAACCGGACAGTATTAGTGTACTGTAGACCGGACAGGTATTAGTGTACTGTAGACCGACAGATAGTGTTAAAATTTTTGTTTGGGGGAAAGGTATTGGGAACGAATGTATGTGCGGGGGAAGGTTTTTGGCGAAGAGTTTTCGAAGGAAGTTTGTAGGGACCAAATATTTGGCGGAATTTTTTGGGGGATTTTTTGGGCGGATTTTTTGGACCGGACAGTATTAGTGTACTGTAGACCGACAGTATAGTGTATGTAGACCGGAATGTATTAGTGTACTTAGCCGGCAGGTATTAGTGTACTTAACCGACAGGTTAGTGTATGTAGACGGAAGGTATAGTGTATGTAGCCGGCAATGTATTAGTGTACTTAGCGGCAATGTATTAGTGTATTAACCGACGGTATTAGTGTATGTAGACCGGACAGGTATTAGGTACTGTAGACGACAATGTATTAGTGTATGTAGCGACAATGTATTAGTGTTTTTCCGGAAAATTTTTTGTAGACCGGACAATGTATTAGTTACTGTAGACCGGAAAGTATAGTGTATGAAACGAAAATTTTTGTGCCGGCAATGTATTAGTGTATTAGCCGGCAATGTATTAGTGTACTTAGCGGCAGTATTAGTGTACTGTAGACCGGACAGGTATAGTGTATGTAGACCGGCAAGTATTAGTGTATGTACCGGCAGTATTAGTGTACTTACCGGGGTATTAGTGACTGTAGACCGACAGGGTATTAGTGTACTGTAGACCGACAGGTATAGTGTATGTAGACCGGCAGGTATTAGTGTACTGTAGCCGGACAGGTATTAGTGTACTGTAGACCGGACGGGTATTAGTGTACTGTAGACGAAGGTATTAGTGTATTAGACGACAGTTAGTGTATGTAGACCGGACAGTTAGTGTATGTAGACCGGACAGTTAGTGTACTGTAGACCGGACAGGTATAGTGTACTGTAGCGGAAATTATAGTGTATGTAGCCGGCAATGTATTAGTGTATGTAGCCGGCAGTATTAGTGTACTTAGCGGCAGATTAGTGTACTGTAGACCGGACAGGTATAGTGTATGTAGACCGGCAAGTATAGTGTATTAGCCGGGCAATGTATTAGTGTACTTAGCGGGCAATGTATTAGTGTACTTAGCCGGCATATTAGTGTACTTAGCCGGACAGGTATAGTGTATGTAGACCGGCAGTATTAGTGTATGTAGCCGGGCAGTATTAGTGTATTAGCCGGCAGTATTAGTGTATTAGCCGACAAGTATTAGTGTACTGTAGACCGGACAGATTAGTGTATTAAAAGATTAGTGTACTGTAGACCGGACAGGTATTAGTGTACTGTAGACCGGACAGTATAGTGTACTGTAGACCGGCGGTTTTTTCCGGAAATTTTGTACTGTAGACCGGACAGGTATTAGTTACTGTAGACCGGAAGGTTTAGTGTACTGTAGACCGGACAGGTATAGTGTATGTAGACCGGAAGGGTATTTTTGTAGACCGGACAGAGTTTGTAGAAGGAAAAGGTACGAAGGGATTTTGTACGAAGGAGTATATGTAAACGGGTATTAGTGTATGTAGACCGACGGTATAGTGTACTGTAGACCGGACAGGTATAGTGTATGTAGCCGGAAATGTATTAGTGTACTGTAGCGGAAGTATTAGGTTTACCGGACAGGGTATTGTTTTAACCGGGATTAGTGTACTGAAAGGGAAGGGTTAGTGTATTAAAAGAGAGAATGTGTATTGTAGACCGGACGTTTGTGTATTGGGGCAAGTTTAGTGTACTGTACCGGACGGATTAGTTATGTAGACCGGACAGGGTATTAGTGTATGTAGACCGGAGGGGGTATTGTGTACTGTACCGGCAAGTATTGTGTACTGAAACCGGAGGGATTGTGTACTGTACCGGAATGTTTAGTGTACTTGACCGGGGGGTTTAGTGTACTGTAGGGACAATGTATTAGTGTACGGCCGGAAGTATTAGTGTACGGCCAGATTAGTTACTGTAGCCCGGGACAGGGTATTAGTTACTGTAGACCGGACAGGTATTAGTTATGTAGACCGGAAGTTTAGTGTTTAGGCCGGAAGTTTAGTGACTTAGCCGGACAGGGTTTGTGTACTTAGACCGGACAGGTATGTGTATGTAGAGGACGGGGGTATTGTGTTTTGTAGACCGGACAATGTATTAGTTTAGACGGAGGGGGTATTAGTGTACTGTAGAGGACATTTTTAAATTTGGACCGGAGGTTTAGGTATGTAGGGAATTTTAAAGGCCAAGGGATTGTGTACTGTGGGAAAGGTATTGTGTACTGTACCGGAAAGTATTGTGTATGTAGACGGAAATTATTAGTGACTGAGCGGGCAGTTTAGTAGGCCGGAAAGTATTAGTGTTGTAGCCCCAAAGTATTAGTGTATGTAGACCGGACAAGATTAGTGTATTAGCCGGGGGTTTAGTGTATTTAAGGGACAGGTTTATGTACTGTAGACCGGACAGGTTTATTTATTGAGAAGTATTAGTGTATTGGCCGGGGAAATTTTATTAAAGGGCAGGTATTTTATGTACCGGACAGGGTATTGTGTACTGTAGACCGGACAGGTATTGTATACGGCCCGGAATTTTTTACTGACCGGACAATGATTAGTGTATTGACCGGACAAGATTAGTGTACTGTAGACCGGACAATTTGGGTTTTTGGAGGACCGGAAAATGTATTAGGTTTTGGACCGGACAATGTATTAGGACCGGCCGGGATTATTTCTGGGGAAGGGTATTATTTGTAGAACGGAGATTAGTGTACGGGAACCGGAATTTTTTGGCTAGCGGAAGTATTAGTTTTTAGAAAGATAGTGTATTGGACCGGAAGGATAGTGTATGTAGACCGGACAGATTATTATGTATGACCGGCAATTATTAGTTTACGGACGGGAATTATTATTGTAACCGGAAATTAAAGTGTACTGTAGCCCGGGGAAAAGTATAGTGTACGGCGGACAGGTATTAGTGTTTGGACCGGAAGTTTATGGACCGGAAAAGGGTTTAGTGTACTGTGCCGGAAAAGGGTATTATGTAGAAAAGTTATGTATTAGCCGGAAAGTATATGTTTTTGACCGGAAAATTTATTATGAGGAAGGATTGTTATAAAGGACGGTTTTAAAGGATTTAGACCGGAAAGTTTATTGCTGTAGACCGGACAGTATTGTGTTGTCCGGAAATGTATTAGTGTACTGTGACCGGACAATGTATTAGTGATGTAGCCGGACAAGTATTAGTTATGTAGCCGGACAGGTATTAGTGTATTGTAGCCGGCGTAAAGGAATTTTGTGAACCGGAAAGTATTAGTGTACGTAGACCGGGGGTATTAGTTTTTGTGACCGGAATGATTAGTGTACTGTAGCCCGGGACAGGGTATTGTGTACTGTAGCCCGGGAAAAGGTATAGTGTATTGTAGACCGGACAGGTATAGTGTACTGTAGCCCGGACAAGATTAGTGTACTGAAACCGGACGGGTTTAGTGTACTGTAGACCGGAAGGGTATAGGGAAAGGGGGAATGTTTTGGAGGACCAGGTAGTGTTTTGGACCGGAAGGGATTAGTGTACTGTAGCCCAAGATTAGTGTACCGGCCCAAAAATTATTAGTGTATTGTAGCCCAAATGATTAGTTACTGTGGGCCGGCAATGTATTAGTTACTGTGGGCCGGAAGGTTGTGTATTAGCCGGACAATTTATTGTTTAGGGAAAGATTAGTGTATGTGCCCGGCAATTTATGTTAGACCGGACAGGGTTAGTGTATTAGGACGGAAAGTATGAAAGACCGGAATTTTAGTGTAGTAGACCGGAAAGTTTTAGTTATTGTAGACCGGAAAAGTATTAGTGTATGTAGACCGACAATGTATTAGTGTACGTAGCCGGACAAGGATTAGTGTATGGCCCGGGAAAGATTAGTGTACGTGGACCGGAAAAGGGATTAGGTTTGAGGACGGAATGTATTAGTGTACAGGGACGGTTTTGTGTTTGCCGGCAAGTTTTGTTCTTGGCCGGCAATGTATTAGTGTACGTAGACCGGAAAGGATTATGTATTAGCCCAATGATTATGTATTAGACGGCGGGGATTAGTTACTGTAGACCGGACAAGTATTAGTGTAGTAGCCCGGGAAGGTTTAGTGTACTGTAGACCGGAAAGTTTATTTTTGGGGAAGGTATTAGTGTGTGCCGGAAGTATTATGTTGTAGGGAAGTATTATTTTTGGACCGGACGGGATTATGTATTAGACCGGACAATGTATTATGTTTAGACCGGACAGGTTTAGTGTAGTAGACCGAAATTATTTGTAGAACCGGACAGGGTATTGTGTACTGTACCGGACAGGGTTAGTGTATTGTGACCGGGGGTTTATTATGTAGACCGGACAGGGTATTGTATTGTAGACCGGACAATGTATTAGTGTACTGTAGACCGGAGGGTATTGTTTTTGGGGAAAGGTATAGGTACTGGACCGGAGGGATTAGTGTATGAGACCGGAAGTATTAGTGTATTGTAGACCGGAAGGGTATTATTGTACCGACAGTTTTGTGTATTTCCGGAAGTTTATGTACTGTAGACCGGAAGGGTATTAGTGTTGGAGACGAGGGTATTAGTGTATTGTAGCCCAAAGATTAGTGTACTGTAGCCGGACAAGATTAGTGTTTGGACCGAAATATTTGGGGGGAAAGTATTGTGTACTGAGACCGGACAAAAATTAGTGTATTGGGAAAATTTTAGTGTTGGGACGGGAATGTTAGTGGGCCGGGATTGTTTTGTTTCGGCAGGGTTTAGTGTATTGTAGACCGGACAGGTAATGTTTTTAAACCGGAAATGTATTAGTGTACTGTGGGCCAAGGTATTAGTGTACTGTAGACCGGACAATTGTGTACTGAAACCGGACAATATTAGTTGTAGCCCGGAGAATTATTATTTAGAGGAAAATTATTAGGTATTGAAAGGGCAAGGTTAGTGTATTAAGGAGGTTAGTGTATGTTGGGAAGATTGTGTACTGTCGGCCCAAGTATTATATGAAACCGGAAAAGGGTTTAGTTACTGTAGACCGGACAGGTATTAGTGTAGTGTAGACCGGACAACTGTATTAGTGTACTGTAGACCGGACAGGGTATTAGTGTATTGTAGACCGGACAGGGTATTAGTGTACTGTAGACCGGACAATGTATTAGTGTACTGTAGACCGGACAGGGTATTAGTGTACTGTAGACCGGACAATGTATTAGTGTACTGTAGACCGGAAAGAGTATTAGTGTACTGTAGACCGGACAATGCTATTAGTGTATTTAGACCGGAATGTTTGTGTACTGTAGGGGGCAGGGTATTATGTTTAACCGGAAAAGTATTAGTGTACTGTACCGGCAGGATTATTACTTAGACCGGACAGTATTAGTGTATTGTAGACCGGACAATGTATTAGTGTACTGTAGACCGGACAGGGTATTAGTGTACTTGTAGACCGGACAATGTATTAGTGTAGGCCGGACAATGTATTAGTGTACTTAGCCGGGTTATTAGTGTACTGTAGACCGGGGGTATAGTATTGTACGGACGGATTATGTATGGCCGGGAATGTATTAGTGTATTGGACGGGTATTAGTGTATGTAGACCGGACGGGGATTAGTTACTGAACCGGACAGGTATTAGTGTACTGTAGCCCGGAAAAGTATTAGTTTTTAAAACCGGACGGGTATTAGTGTATTGTAGCCCGGGAAAGTTTAGTGTACTGTAGCCCGGGAAAAGTTATTGAAACCGGACAATGTATTAGTGTATGTGACCGGCAATGTATTAGTGTATTGTAGACCGGACAATGTTAGTTACTGTAGCCCGGAAATGTATTGGTCTGTAACCGGAAAGTAATAGTGATGGGGACAATGTATTAGTGTACTGAGGCAATGTATTAGTGTCCTGGGGGAATGTTTTTTAACTGTAGCCCGGAAGGTATTAGTGTACGGGGTAGTGTTACTGTAGACGGACAGGGTTATTAGTGTACTGTAGACCGAGACAGGGTATTTAGTGTACTGTAGATCGGACAATGTATTAGGGTACTGTAGGACCAGACAATGTATTAGGGTTACTGTGGAACGGACACATGTATAGAGTACTGTAGACCGGACAATGTATGTTTAAGGTACTGTAGACCGGACAGGGTATTAGGGTACCTGTAGACCAAACAATGTATTAGGGTACTGTAGACCAGACAATATATTAGGATACTGTAGAAAAGAAATGTATTCGGCTACTGTAGAAAAGACAATGATATTCGGGCACTGTAGAAAAGAAATGTATTAGGCACTGTAGAAAAGACACTGTATTAGGGCACTGTAGACTAGACAATGTATTAGGGCACTGTAGACTAGACAATGTATTAGGGCACTGTAGACTAGACAATGTATCTAGGGCACTGTAGAAAGGACAATGTATAGGGGCAACTGTAAGCAAAAGACAATGTATTAGGGCACTGTAGAAAAGACAATGTATTAGGGCACTGTAGAAAAGACAATGTATTAGGGCACTGTAGAAAAGACAATGTATTAGGGCACTGTAGAAAAGACAATGTATTAGGGCACTGTAGAAAAGACAATGTATTAGGGCACTGTAGAAAAGACAATGTATTAGGGCACTGTAGAAAAGACAATGTATTAGGGCACTGTAGAAAAGACAATGTATTAGGGCACTGTAGAAAAGACAATGTATTAGGGCACTGTAGAAAAGACAATGTATTAGGGCACTGTAGAAAAGACAATGTATTAGGGCACTGTAGAAAAGACAATGTATTAGGGCACTGTAGAAAAGACAATGTATTAGGGCACTGTAGAAAAGACAATGTATTAGGGCACTGTAGAAAAGACAATGTATTAGGGCACTGTAGAAAAGACAATGTATTAGGGCACTGTAGAAAAGACAATGTATTAGGGCACTGTAGAAAAGACAATGTATTAGGGTACTGTAGAAAAGACAATGTATTAGGGCTACTGTAGAAAAGACAATGTATTAGTGCACTGTAGAAAAGACAATGTATTAGGGCACTGTAGAAAAGACAATGTATTAGGGCACTGTAGAAAAGACAATGTATTAGGGTACTGTAGAAAAGACAATGTATTAGTGCACTGTAGAAAAGACAATGTATTAGGGCACTGTAGAAAAGACAATGTATTAGGGTACTGTAGAAAAGACAATGTATTAGGGCACTGTAGAAAAGACAATGTATTAAGGCACTGTAAACCAGACAATGTATTAGGGTACTGTAGAACAATGTATTAGGGTACTGTAGAAAAGACAATGTATTAGGGTACTGTAAACCAGACAATGTATTAGGGTACTGTAGAACAATGTATTAGGGTACTGTAGAACAATGTATTAGGGCACTGTAGAACAATGTATTAGGGTACTGTAGAACAATGTATTAGGGTACTGTAGAACAATGTATTAGGGTACTGTAGAACAATGTATTAGGGTACTGTAGAACAATGTATTAGGGTACTGTAGAACAATGTATTAGGGTACTGTAGAACAATGTATTAGGGCACTGTAGAACAATGTATTAGGGTACTGTAGAACAATGTATTAGGGTACTGTAGAACAATGTATTAGGGTACTGTAGAACAATGTATTAGGGCACTGTAGAACAATGTATTAGGGTACTGTAGAACAATGTATTAGGGTACTGTAGAACAATGTATTAGGGTACTGTAGAACAATGTATTAGGGCACTGTAGAACAATGTATTAGGGTACTGTAGAACAATGTATTAGGGTACTGTAGAACAATGTATTAGGGTACTGTAGAACAATGTATTAGGGTACTGTAGAACAATGTATTAGGGTACTGTAGAACAATGTATTAGGGTACTGTAGAACAATGTATTAGGGTACTGTAGAACAATGTATTAGGGTACTGTAGAACAATGTATTAGGGCACTGTAGAACAATGTATTAGTGCACTGTAGAAGTATTCAAATGTAGTTAGGGATTCCCGTTGTTTAGCACCGTCTTTCCATGTCAGACATTTTATTGGCAAATTTCCTTCAGCAAACTGGACTGAAGATCTGTCCGCCGTCTCATTTCCCAACACACCAGCATGTTCTTTTATGAAAAGATCAAACGTTTGCTCACGGCCTTAGATTTTTTAATTGAAGCATGGTACTCTGCACGAAGAATACCTGTCGTCACCCTGCTCTGAAAAGGCATAATTTGTCTGAAGTGGAAGGAAACTAATCACCACATCTAATATTGTTGAGACCTAGTATTTGCGAAGCAGTTCCTGTCTTCCTACACTAGTTATCACTAAATACCCAGGTGTATCCCACATACCAGAGAAAGATTACCTGATAGCATGTGCGGACGATCTGGACGCCTGGTCGCATTTCTCATAAAATTCCCAATAGGTCTGGATCTGTAGAGGATATAGACACGAAGACAAACACACTGATAGATAATGACTGCACTTCTCTTTTTGCTTTTCAGAGTACACATATACAAACACATACAGAAATGGATTAATTACGAATGTCCTGCTCTTCTGTTTGGTATCAGGTCTTAGTCAGATATGGCTGAGCAGTAGTATGGTATGACAGTAGACGGTACTACCTGCTTTCTGATAGCGCCGAATGTTCCGTGGCGATCACCAAACCCGATACCTCACATTGTGCCAAGGCTTCGGGTGTGGGAGCGTAATTGGGAGAATACAAGCCTTATTCTGGTGTGAGGAAATGCAACCTAAAGATCAAATGTCATTGAAGGGCGGAAAAGGCCTTAACCTTTGGTCAGCAACCGATCTAGGATCGAAGCTCCGAGAGGCGGACAGGTAAAGCATTGCTTTGCTGTTTCGACAGCTTCTGCAGCTTGCCTTGATTCGGGCGTGTTGGTGTTATTTTTTCTCTGGAGTAAACTAGGCAGACCGAAAGAGGGATCATGCTGCATGGGCAGGACATGATCTCAACAATTCAGTCTAGGTTTTGTGCTATTCGCTGTTGCCATGGCTTGTAATGCTATGCCTTGTTAGAAGTACACTGCAACAAACTGTCGTCTGTCAAGACGGCTTGGTGCCATTGTGTGAGTGACACTATATCACAGTAGAGAACAAAAGTACAAGAACATAAACAGACTGGCAGGTAACCATATCGATTCTCTTGTTACTTAACAGGAGACAAATGTACAAGAAAATCATCATCATCATCATCATCATCATCATCATCATCATCATCATCATCATCATCATCATCATCATCATCATCATCATCATCATCATCATCATCATGTGCCATGTCGATAAGTATGCATGGTCATATTTCGCCATCTCACTTGTGTACTTGTCTTGACCATGCAAACGTTGCAGTCAACATCAGCATTTGTCAGCTGCTGTTGATGAACTAGGCAAGATTATGGTCAGAAGTTTGCCATTGCTGTCTAAGTGACCGGCTCACATACCCCCTAAGTTACTGACGCGGCGAGAACCGCTACCAATTCTAGCACAGATCACGTAACTCACGAGAGTATTACGGAGAAAGACGCAAATTCTAGGCCTGGGAGACCGGCATATTACATGATGATGTCGAAACAGAAAGGTAGGACATACTAGATGATGATGTTTAGACAAAAAAGTAGGACATATTACATGATGATGTCTAGACAAAAAAGTAGGACATATTACATGATGATGTCTAGACAGAAAGGTAGGACATATTACATGATGATGTCTAGACAGAAAGGTAGGACATATTACACGATGATGTCTAGACAGACAAAAAAGTAGGACATATTACACGATGATGTCTAAACAAAAAAGTAGTACATATTACATGATGATGTCTAGACAGAAAGGTAGGATGATGATGTCTAGACAAAAAAGTAGGACATATTACACGATGATGTCTAGACATACAAAAAAGTAGGACATATTACATGATGATGTCTAAACAAAATAGTAGGACATATTACATGATGATGTCTAGACAGAAAGGTAGGACATATTACATGATGATGTCTAGACAGAAAGGTAGGACATATTACACGATGATGTCTAGACATACACAAAAGTAGGACATATTACACGATGATGTCTAAACAAAAAATTAGGACATATTACATGATGATGTCTAGACAGAAAGGTAGGACATATTACATGATGATGTCTAGACACAAAAGTAGGACATATTACATGATGATGTCTAGACAGAAAGGTAGGACATACTAGATGATGATGTTTAGACAGAAAGGTAGGACCTATTACTTTAAACAATTTCAGTATCGGAAGAAACAAATACAATACATTATTGTAAAGGCAACAAACACTACCGATGGCGTAAGAAGAAGAGAATTCACTGTTTTACCTTCAATACCCGGGGAAGTCGCAGCCACGGGTTAACACCCACATTCTTGATGAAGTAGAAGAGGTCCAGAGGAATGAGTGACATCATATCAAGCTGGAAAATGAGAACATGGAAACCAATTACTTATACAGTGCAGACCTGACAAGGCGAACTCACCTGAGACCCAAGCAATAGTTCTTCTTATCAGAAATCTCTCTTATAAGAGACAAAGAAGAAAATTGCGGGAGAAAACAAATTGTTCTTCACAACCGAAATTTCGCCACATCCGATATCGCCTTAAGCGATTTGCGCTGTGTTTTCCTGCTGTGAATTTGAATAATACGGACACCAGCAATGTATTGCAGCATTTATTGCCTGGTATACTTTGCTGCACCTCGTCAGGTGTATATGACAGAATGGGCCATCTGCTGCAGTGGGGTGACATTTAATGTGTCTGAGCATATGTGCATAGGAGGAGCGGCTGGCCGAGTGGCTAGAACGCCGAATTCTAATTCGGGGGACCCGGGTTCGAAAATCCTCGGTAAGGTGTGGGATTTTTTTCTGACGGGGGCTAAAAGAAAATCCTAACCTGCACAGTACGCGGTGACTGCACTAGCCAGGCGGCCTTAATTCCTCAGGTTCAAAGACCCCTCTGCCATACACCGCAAGGTACTATATTGGCAGTAAATGACAGTTGACAGGAGCATGTGTCAGACAAAGAGGATGTCAGGTTTTATAGAAGAATGATGAGAACACAATGAATGTATAGAAAGAACAATGAAGATATCTTGAAAGAAATTAACACACAAAGAGAACTGGTTACTCGCAACATAAGAGGACAGTTCATATTCTTTGGGCATGTCATGAGAAGGGGAAAGCTGGAGTATGTGGTCACAACGGGAAAGTTGGAGAGTAGGCGAGGCAGAAGGAGAACAAGAGAGAATGTACTTGAGAGTTGTCATCATGACATGGAGACCAAGAGAGAATGAACTTGACAGTTGTCATCATGACATGGAGACCAAGAGAGAATGTACTTGACAGTTGTCATCATGACATGGAGACCAAGAGAGAATGTACTTGACATCGGTATCAGAAATAAACGGCAGCATAAGAAACAGAAAGCTGTGGCCACACTTCATGGATTTACTTTAAGAAGAAGAATATGGCCGAAATGTCGAATTATTCCTATTGAATCGTTCTTTTAAAAGTAAATTAAATAAGCCTGTTACAAGCCTTTATTTACAATGTTTACGTGATGCTAAACACATGTTTGTAGACCGGTCGGCTCTTACTGGGTGATGTGGTCGGAGCCTAGGAGTTCAGGTTATTAAAAATTTCGAATACACTTCTATGCGGATCGATCTCATAGCCACCAGACCGGCGCCCTTTCTCTATGCTTCTGCAGCGCCCTGTTATTTCATTAAGGGATTAAAATACAAACAAATAATGTATTTATCAAAATTGTTTCGTTTCTTTCGCCGCATTTCATATTTCAACACAAGGGACAACTAACAAGGCGCACAACTGACCTTGAACATGAGTTTCTGCATGTAGTATCTTCTGGTTTCTTTTCGATTGCACTGTAAAAGAAATACATTCAATTTAGTACAACAAATTGACGACAAAAAGACAGAAAGAAAATAATACATTTGCAATAAAGAAATACAAGCAATTTTAAAGAAACAGCATACTATGTATTGCGGATTTATAAATATAAAACAATAACAACAACTATACATCATTGGCACCTTGCCGTCTTGACAGACGATAGTTTGTTACATTGTATTTCAAAAAGGAATAATAACCCATGGCGGTAGCAAATGTGACTGATCAGACCAATTCGCGCTGTACATGTTCGTCCACAATGGATGCATGTGAACACATGGTCATTTTCACCATCACGCACCACCTTACGCCTCATGCGCTCAGTGTGTGACCTATCTGCAATCATTTTCTCCTTTGTCTTTATTTAATTTCTGATGTTTGCCCTCCATGCAACACGTTCAGCGGCGACTTGCTCCAAATGTGCATTATCAATGCCTGTATCAATCATGTCCCGCTTACACACATCTTTGTATCGTAGTAGAGGCCGACCCTGAGATCTCCTACCCGTCTGTAATTCACTAAAAAAGATTTCCTTTGGTATTCTACTGTCATCCATCCCCCCTAACATGTCCTATCCATCGAAGTCTACGAAGACTGAGCATGGAAAAAACTGTCACACAACCTGATATTTCCAATACTTCAGTATTTGTGATTTTTGTCTTGCCTTTTAAAACCAAGTATTCTTCACAGACACCACATATGAAAGCTGTTTAAACGTTTCTCTTGGTGTGAGTAAGTTGTCCAGGCTTTCTGCATGTAGTATATTTGGTTTCTTTTCGATGGCACTGTAAAAGAATCCTGGTCAAATAGAGCACCATTAACAACAAATAGAAGCCTCGAATATTAAGGACCTGGTTCTTTGTATGTTTATGACATCTTATTCCTCACAGAGACCAGACAACAAGCAGAACCAGTCCACTCCATCATGAATCAAACCCACAAGAACATTTCCTTGACAATTGACCATGAAATTAAGGACACATTACCGTTCTTGGACATCCTAATCTGAGGTCGAGAGGATGCCCTCATCCACAGAGCAGTCTATGGAAAAGGAGCATTGAGGGGCCAATATCTGAATTCCAATAGCTTTACACCTATACAATATAAGCGTGGCTTGGTGCGGACCCTGTACTTGAGCTAGGAAGATTTGCTCCGGCGACACGCTAAAGGAAGAAATAGACATTCAGATATTCAGCTGATGTCAACAAGCGTCACTGCCAGCCACCCAAACCTATTCCCACAGGGTGGCTCCAGCTAATCTTCCGAGGGGGCGACGTAATGAAACGAATACACTACCGGCTTAAAACAGCAGCAGATCGCACTTTCTTTGATGCTGAACCAATGATCAGATACAAAACCACCCCTACACCGACTCCATCTGTGAAAGAACTATTGTCTCCGTACACCAAATCAAACTTAGATTCTCCGTGGCGAAGTGATCAAGCCGTTTGCCTCGTGCTCCGAAGGTTGTAGGTTCGATTTCGGGTTATGCATTTCGGTTTACGAGTGCATTTTTCTCGGAGAATTCTGGGGGCTCGTCGCTGGAGCTACGGAGTTCGTGCTTTGTGCGACGATTTCAGCAGGCCGGTCTGCAGAAAGAGACCGAGCCATATTGGATAAAACCCGATGCAATGAAGTCGATCCTCTCGACTTTTAAGACTTTTAAAGACTAAACCAAATTGCAATTATTAATTGCAGTGTGAGAAGAGCCAAGCGAATTACACAGGTAGAATGGAAGACAATTAGCAAATCCAGTAACCGAACATATACCAGTGTGGGTGGAAAGGAGTGAATCATTCTTCAGGAATCCCTGTCGCCCGACAGGCAATAAAACGTCGAATTCGGCCATCACGGAACATTGGCAATAACAGAGTTAACAAACAAACCGTATTTCGTATGCTGTATTCGATGCCTTTCGCGTATTGTTTAATAGACAAAATAATCGCTTGTTAAATTTTGCAGAAGCCATAATGATTAATCAAAATAGGCTGTTTTTACAAACACATGATAATCATTTTAAAATTACCGTGGTAAACAATTGACATTACTGTGCGAACGTTTGTATATTTCAGCTTGAAGGATTTATCTAGTTAGTTTACTTTACGTTGTGTGAATTCTGCAGTATGTACCTGATGAGATGCAACGAAATATGCCAGGCAGTAAATCGTGCAATCTATTGTTTGTGTCTCGTTATTCAAATTCACTACGGGAAAACATTGTTTTGATTTTCTGAAACACGATATATCTTAGAAATGTTGCCCCGGTATTGTAATATAACCTATCTGCTACCATATTAACAACTTTTAAATCATAACTGTCAGACATTCCTACTTCCCATTTTCCGCCATCCATTCTTGTTTTGTCCAAACCTAGTTTTTGTTTGAGAAATTGTCAATTTCTTCGTTGCTAATCAAGTCACCAGAGAAATGTAGAAATGAAAGGTGATGCTTACCTCAACCACACCGTCGTTGGTGAAGCGGAGTCTGCACTTGAAGACGACCATGTCCAGGAGGTAGACAAAGTCACACAAGTAGTCCATCATCAGCCAATAGTGGACATTTTCTGAGGTCTGGTAGGGGAATACCCCGCGTAGGGGAATCACCACGGCGTTGTACAGGAATGCCAGGCTGACTAAAAATAGCCACGTGACGTAGGTTTTGCCTAAAAAAATAGATGTAGATGCGTATAAGCATAATTTGCTTTATGGAGTACAACTGAGATCTTCTTCTTCCTCCTCTTCTTGTTCTCTTCCTCCTCCTCCCCCACATCCCTTCTCCGTCTCCCCCTCCTCCTCCTCCTCCTCCTCCTCCTCCTCCTTCTTCTTCTTCTTCTTCTTCTTCTTCTTCTTCTTCTTCTTCTTCTTCTTCTTCTTCTTCTTCTTCTTCTTCTTCTTCTTCTTCTTCTCCTTCTTCTTCTTCTTCTTCTTCTTCTTCTTCTTCTTCTTCTTCTTCTTCTTCTTCTTCTTCTTCTCCTTCTTCTTCTTCTTCTTCTTCTTCTTCTTCTTCTTCTTCTTCTTCTTCTTCTTCTTCTTCTTCTTCTTCTTCTTCTTCTTCTTCTTCTTCTTCTTCTTCTTCTTCTTCTTCTTCTTCTTCTTCTTCTTCCTCCTCCTCCTCCTCTGCTTCTTCAATCTCTTCCTTCTTCTTTTAACTACATCAGTCTATTTACACAATGAAAACACAAAATACATTGACTGCAAGCAATAACTATATCAGTCTATTTGGAGAACGAAAATAAAAACTACATTGACTGCTAGTAATAACTAGATCAGTCCATTTGAGAAGGAAAACACAAACTATATTGAATGCAAGCAATAACTACATCAGTCTATTTGCACAAGGAAAACACAAACTATATTGACTGCAAGCATTAACTAAATCAATCTATTTGCACAAGGACAACACAAACTATATTGACTGCAAGCAACAACTACATCAGTCTATTTGCAGGACGAAAACACAAACTACATTGCCTGCAAGCAATAACTATATCAGTTTCTCTAAACATGGAAAACACAGACTATATTGACTGCAAGCAATAATTACATCAGTCTATTTGCACAAGGAAAACACAAACTACATTGACTGCAAGCAATAACAAACTACACTGACTGCAAGCGATAACTACATCAGCCTAAATGCATAAGAAAATCACAAACTATAATGACTGCAAGCAACAACCACACCAGCACTCCAACTTACTGTGCGGTTCCACTGTTGTAGGAAAGCGAAACCTCTTTAGAAATTTGGGAGTCTTAAACTTGCAGTGCCAGACCCCCACAAAGTGGTCGTGGTTCTCATCTGATAAGGCATCGCTAGCTTGGGAGGGTAGAAACGACCCTAGTCGAATGTTTCTAGGAACCTGTGTCTCCTCTGTTCCAGATACAGCTGGTGGACAATTCAATATTGATATGAGAGTCAAGTAAAGTAAAAGTACAGTACGTACAGTATAATAACAGAGGGGGGGGGGGGGGGCTGCGTGTGGTCTCGAGGTATGGTGTCCGCCTCGAGTGCCGGAGGTCCCGGTTTCATGGCCCGGTGATGCCGGGATTTTTTTCTCGTGGACTTCTAGTAATAAATTTCCCCTGGTCTCTGGGTAGTGAGATCGGACGCCAGTGTGTATTGTTGCGCACGTAAAAAATCCCTTGGCAGTTGGAAATCGAAAAAGAGTAGCCTAACGGCCGTGCCCGGGCAAAATTTCGAGTTAAAAATCTACCCAAAGTATTTCAGGATCCTCGCCGGTGCTACTGGAGTTCGTGCACTGAGCTGAGTTTCTCCAGACTCAGGTTTGAGTTAGGAGGAGAACGGAGCACTTATGGGTTGCACCCGTGTGCCGTGATCCATCGACTAAAACTAAAAAACTAAACTAAAACAGTAACAGTAAAAGTAAGAATACAAGTAAAAGTAAAGATTAAAAAGGGTCTGAAAGGAAAATAGATCAACTTCTTAGCATCCGGTTTTATCCTAGATGACTCGGTCTCTTTCTGCAAGGCGACCTGCCGAAACCATCGCACAAAACACGAATTTTATAGTTCCAGCGACAATTTTCCCAGGACTCTTCGAGAAAATTCCACCCGAGAACCGAACCACGGATCCGGAATAACAACCACCACCCTCAGAGTATGTGACATTCTGCGTAACCACTTCGTCCACTGAGACTCCCTAGTAAAGTAAAGTAAAGTAAAGTAAAGTAAAGTAAGTAAAGTAAAGTAAGTAAAGTAAAGTAAAGTAAGGTGAAGTAAAGTAAGGTGAGGTAAAGTAAAGTAAAGTAAAGTAAAGTAAAGTAAAGTAAAGTGGAGTAAAGTGAAGCAAAGTAAAGTTAGGTGAAGTAAAGTAAAGTTAAGTGAACTGAAGTAAAGTGAAGTAAAGTAAAGTAAAGTAAAGTAAAGTGAAGTAAAGTAAAGTAAAGTAAAGTAAAGTAAAGTAAAGTAAAGTAAAGTGAAGTAAAGTAGAGTAAAGTAAAGTAAAGTAAAGTAAAGTAAAGTGAAGTAAAGTAAAGTAGAGTAAAGTAAAGTAAAGTAAAGCAAAGTAAAGTAAAGTAAAATGAAACAAAGTAAAGTAAGGTGAAGTAAAGTAAAGTAGAGTAAAGTAAAGTAAAGCAAAGTAAAGTAAAGTAAAATGAAACAAAGTAAAGTAAGGTGAAGTAAAGTAAAAAAGTAAGTGAACTGAAGTAAAGTGAAGTAAAGTAAAGTAAAGTAAAGTAAAGTAAAGTAAAGTGAAGTGAAGTGAAGTGAAGTGAATTAAAGTAAAGTAAAGTAAAGTAAAGTAAAGTAAAGTAAAGTAAAGTGTCATTGAAAGTGTGTCAAGGGGTTCTTGGCTTTACATGGCGTTTCAGAAGTCCAAGTTGGGGTGGGGGGGGGGGGGGGGGGGGGTGGGGATGAGGGGGCTGAGTGGTCTCGAGGTATGGTGTTTGCCTCGAGTGCTGGAAGTCCCGGGTTCAAGCCCCGGTGATGGCCGGGATTTGTTCACTTGGACTTCTAGTCATTTCCCCTGGTCTCTGGGTAGTGAGATCGAACACCCGTGTGTATTGTTGCGCACGTAAAAAATCCTTGGTAGTTAGAAATCGAAAAAAAGTAGCCTGACGGCGCTGCCCTGGCAAAAATTCGAGTTAAAAATCTACCCAAAGTATTTTCAGGATCCTCGCCGGTGCTACGAAGTTCGTGCACTGAGTTGAGTTTCTCCATACTCAGATTTGAGTTAGGAGAAGAACGGAGCACTTATGGGTTGCACCCGTGTGCCGTGATGGTGATCCATCGACTAAACTAAACTAAACTAAAATAAAGTAAAGTAAAGGTATGAATTGTGTCAAGAGCACAAGGCATTCGATTATTGAACACAGAACCCGTGTGATCAGTCGATATGCGGGCTACGATGTTGAGGAGGAGATCGGAGCACTTATGGACATATCCGGTGGGCAAAGATGATGACCCTCACAAATAACTAATCACAATTTGAATGTAAACTAGCAAGACGACCAGACAGATCCACCACAACCTCGCTATAATCATTTATGTTCTATTGATTCAGCGCCAAACAAAATGGTAGTGCTGGACCACACCTGGTAGACAATCAAATGAACGAGTATTATAATGTACATTTCCGTTAGCTGAGCATTGAAATTGGGGAAGATACCACGAAACAAACCAAATAACACGATGACCCTAATATAACGATATATTTTCTTTCCGTCGAACTGGGAAGTCACATATTTTTCTTGCTTGTTTGTGTTCGTTGGCTTGAGCTCCAACGTGAAGTCCTGTATGTCGGATAAAGACATCCTGTTGTCCAACATCAGTGTGATGTCATACAGGACCTGAGGTTTGCGTGATTATCCGTTCTCCCATGTCTGGCTTATTGGTGTGCAGACTGGTGGTTCCTCGCCATACAGGCAGACACTCTCCGACTTTGGAGGACTTTTTTTTTCTTTTCTTTTTTGTTCTCTCTTAAACTCAAGCGTAGTCCTTACACACTGTTTAAAGTAGTAAGGGACTGAATTTTGAGTGTGGGTTTGCTTTCCCTTTAACCGGTGTCCCTCAACTTCAGGCGAACCCACTCCGACTTCAGAGGTAGGGGGAAGTCACATGTGGCGATATATTATCCTTCAGCACTTAATCAGTTAATTCAACTACCGAGCTGGATCCGAAGAATTGACAGTCAATGTTACGTAGCCTGCCGATAGACTGAATTCCTCACAGCAATCTCCTCTCAGTAATTGTGGAGAACCACCTCATCAAAACAGAATCACAATTCTCGCCCAACAATTGAAGCCAAACATCTCACTCGACTACCCACATCTTACTAGGACTTGTGAGTTTACTTTAGTCGACGGATCAACATCACGGCACACGGGTGTAACCCATAAGTGCTCCGTTCTACTCCTAACTCAAGCCTGAGTCCGGGGAATCTCAGCTCAGTGCTCGAACTCCGTAGCACTGGCAAGGATCCTGAAATATTTTGGGTAGATTTTTAACTCGAAATTTTGCCCGGGCAGCTCCCTTAGGCTACTACTTTTCGATTTCCAACTGCCAAGGGATTTTTTACGTGCGCAAAAATACACACAGGCGTCAGATCTCTCTAAAAATTCCAGCCCTCAGCGGGGCTTGAACTCGGGACCTGCAGTACTCGAGGCGGACACCATACCTCGAGACCATTCAGCCCCCCCACCCCCAAAACTAGGACTTCTGATACGCCATGTAAAGCCAAGAAGCCTTTCACACGCTTTTAAGACGCAGTGATATGTGGTTAACTACCCAGTTTCCTGCTATAGTGGCTGTGATGTGATGGCATCATCACATGTTGCAAGCCTAGTGCCAGCAGGAAGAGACGGTCAGTCTTCCCCTCACCGTGGCAAGCGACGAGCCCAGGCGGTGAATTCGCGTCCGACCGTGCTCATGGCATTACCAGTGCAGTTCCGCTATCCACTTCGTTAGTGTACCTATCATGGCATATGGTTCTCGAACTATATAATGTAAATACATAAGCCATAAACAATATACTGCAAGATTTCTTGCCTGACATATTTCGCTGCATCTCGTCAGGTGCACACTACAGAATTATATATCGTACGAAGTGATTTCACGAATAATACTTTTGCTGAAATACTAAATACATAATCATTGATATTGATCCAATGTGAAGTATATTATCATCATAGTAGTCTAATATTTATTGTAATCCAATCTGGGGATCATCATCGCTGCACTCCGAATATGTCCATAGGTGCTCCGATATCTTGCTCAACATCTTTACCATCGTATATAGACTGATCGTACCGGCTCTGTGTTGGTTAATCAAATGTCCTGTGCTCCCCGCTTAACTCCCATCTCCCTCACTCCGAACACGGATGCAGACTCCCAAATGCCCTTAGAGTCATCTGTTCGTCTATTATCTCTCATGTCATTCACCCATGCATTGCTCTCCCTACTTAGATCATCGTCATGTGACGTAGTCAGTATCGCACAGGTATTAAAGTGCATCAAGTTTAAATTGGGTCGACCTGTTATCCCAACTCAAGTTGTAAACAATCGACGAGGATCGACAGCGTAATCACTGGGACAAATGCCGAGCCTCTAGCCACTACGCCACCATAGCTCCCTCCTATCCCATAATTGTACATACCCCATTGCTTAACATACCCCATAATTGTACATACCCCATAATTGCAAATACCCCATAACTGTACATACGCCATAACTGTACACACCCCATAACGTAACACTTCCCATAACTGTACACCCCATAACTTAACATTTCCCATAACTGTACACACCCCATACATGAACATACCCCATAACTGTATGTGCCCTATACATTAACATACCCCATAACTGAATATACCCAATAAATGAACATACCCCATAAATGAACATACTCGATAATTGAATATACTCAATAAATGAACATACCCCATAACTTAACATACCCCATAATTGTACATACCCCATAACTGTACACACCCCATAACATACCCCATAACTGTACATACCCCATACATTACCATGCACCATAACTGTATATGCCTTATAAATTAACATACCCATAACTGAATATACTCAATAAATGAACATACCCCATAAAAGGACATATCACATAATGAAAACAACACCGATTCTGGTTGGCTTCTTAATTGCAAGATAAGAAACTCAGCGCCAGCGAGGTGAAGTACAACAGCTATTTAGATGTTCCTGTCACGAAACTAGACAAAATATACCCCAGCACGTACAACACCCGTGTGTCTGGTTATTGATCAAGATCATGATAATAACATTAATAACAGGCGGTATCAGAAGAATCCCTAGCTCCTAATCGATAAACACAACACGTTAATAATAACAAGTTAATTGTTTTGAGTATTAATTGACCCTCATTTCATTGAAGAGAAATGAAAGAAGATATCAGTGACTCGATATGTGATCGGACGCTGAGTTAGGTGCATATCCTTTAGACCAGGGGTGGTCAACACGAGGCCCGCGGGCCGCATGCGAAGATGTGGTCGAAGCTGTAGCACGCTTGCTTGTTTACTTTAATTATCAAAATATAAAAAAAAAATTAGGTGCGTGGCCCGGCAGGAAATATTATTTCTGAAATTTGGCCCGCCTGCTGAAAAAGTTGGCCACCCCTGCTTTAGACTGTAGCAGTCAAACACAACATGTTTTGGCTGGTTGTGACTCCTGGGCAAGTTTAGGTTAAGTAATTTGCTATTGCTTTCTGAATAACCGGCATTCATACATTTGTATGAAAACCAAAGCAAAACGGTCTGCCTCCAAATAGTCCGCGGCTGTGTTTCGAACGGGGCACGCGGGATCACGTACTGCGTCCGCGACTACTTGACCACAGAGCCGCCGGAACATTGCGAGCTGTGAGAAGTGGTTAAGTAATTGGCCACTTTATGCTCAGGTCTAGTGGGTATTTGGTGCTAAATCTATATATGTATAGACCAAGCGGCTTTCTGTGGACCTCTCCGGCCGCCTTTACCCCCAAGACAGTTGCCAGTTCCAGTAGACTGGGTCCACCTGGGAGCCCCCGTCAATGTTAAAGATGATCCATCTTGCGAATACGACCTCATGACCACTGAGCAGGCATGCCAGTGTCTGGCCACATCCACCTACGTCATTCTAGAGCAGCGGAGGGGACTCTTTGTTCTGCCCAGTCATGTGGATTTCTATAACTTTATTCACGAACCACACAAACATTATCAAGTTAAAAATGAGCCTGCTATATTTGGTCAAACACGTAACTAACTCGACCCTAATGTTGTAGCTATAACTGCTTCTCTTCGGTGAGACGAGTGATGTTTGCTGGTGCTGGTGATATCGCTACACACATCATGTTTCTCCAGGTTTGGCGTTGGTCAATTTGGAGCGCAGTCGACATTTTGCGATGGTAAGTTTGGAAAAGAACTGCACGCAGCAGTAAATTGTTCCGAACGCACATATATATTTCAATACATGTCTCTCAAAATTTAGGTTATTATTTGATTCATTGAATATACATTTATTTTGCTATGAAAAATTCTCGCAGATTTATTGAATGTCGACTCCCCTATGATTGCCTTGCACCAAATAATTTTCGCGGGCCGTACAGAGCAGACAGGCCGGGCGTACCCTGCTCATGTTCTACAGCTAAAAATGTCATAAATATGCATTCTTCAGACCATATATATTCTTATTCCAGAATAAATGGCTCGTGAAATATTACATTAGCGTATATCATTGGACAATGTAAATAGCAAACTACACAGAACTAGAGCATCATTGTTAAGCAAATAGGTACTCCACAGACGAAAGCTATCAAGCGAATATTCCTCGCAAATGAAGAGAGAATGGAAAAAGGATCTTAACAGACTTTTGGAAAATAAATGAGCACGTCTGAATAGCTTAATGTGATATTATAATAATAATCTAAAATATTGAGTTTCAGACAGGGGAGAGAAATGGTCTGAAGAGGAACGGAAATCTATTACTAGGATAAAGTATTGATGATATGGGAAATGCGGTGGGTGGGAATTCGCGGACAGAAAGGAAATTGCCTCTCTGGATGTGTTGCCCCGGCACGAAGTCCAGAAAACGGACAAGCCGTCTGCCTGGGGTCCTCAATGATACATATTTAAGAGAATTGCCTGAAATGATCTTACATGTTATATTTCTACATTTTGTCGTGTCTGTTGCATGCATAGAATTCTCTTTTGATGATTTTGTGCGTTTTTTCCACTTCATGCGGGCTTTTCATATTTTCCTTCTTTTTTCCCTTGTCAGTCTCATTTTTATGCTTCTGTCACAAAAAAATACACTGATGTTGCTACTAATATCTTCTAGTGTTACTACCATCACCATCACCATCATCAACACCACCACAAGCACCACCACCACCACCACCACCACCACCACCACCACCACGACTACTACTGCTACGACTACTATGATTGCTTTTATTACTAATACTGCTGCTGTTACTGCTGCTATTACTATTACAAAAACTAATACATAAACTATTACTACTCTGCAAAAATAATTATAACTACTACTACTACTACTACTACTACTACTACTACTACTACTACTACTACTACTACTACTACTACTA
>JACEFZ010005507.1:582500-628439 GCA_014155875.1 Cepaea nemoralis
CTCTTGCAGTCCTGGTTCCTTAACAAATGACGGCACCCTAATGTAATGATGTACACCTCGAATTTCGGTCTTTGGCAGCAATCTCCCAGGTGTCAAGATAAATTCCAAAAGCTTTTGTCTGTGCCATATATTTGTATTGAATAAACATAACCCTTGGCAATTATTATTTTTCATGTTAATACAGATTTCATATGGTTGACAATAGTTTTAATAATTTCTATTCTACTTTTGATTTCTATTTCACTTCTGCAATCATCTGTTATTACATGTCCAAGATAGGAGAAACTTGTTACTTGTTCTAGTATCTCCCCGTTTACTGTGATTTTCATTGATGGCCGCTCTTTTCTGCTGCTAATTACACTGGCTTATACACATTTTGGTGAGTTAAAATTCTTGTGTAATTTTGTGTTGCTGATTCCAAAAATGTAATCATATTTTGTTTTCTTCTATCGGCTCTAGTTTTTGAGATAACTAAGAATGACCTTCTTAGTAGGACAATTGTTATTGACAAGCCTAGGAGCTAGGTGCCCTCAGTGGCATTTTGACTGAAATATGCATTCATATTATAGGTAATGACTGCATTTATTCCATCCATCCATGATGTGCCATGCCGATAAGCGTGGGCGGTCATGTTTTGCCATCTCACTCGATCACCAGAGTCATGGATCGGTTCCGTGTTCCTGTTTCGACCATGCCACGTGGCCAAGCCATCCAGGTATTTACTTCTCGGTCTTCCCTTGGTCTCTTCCCTTCGATCTTGCCAGTTGTCACCATCAGATGTTATGACTGTTCCGAGATAACTGTACCGATTCACTTGCTTAATAAGAATGTCGCTTAAAAGTCGATAGGGTCGACTTCATTGCACCTGGTTTTTATTGCATATGGCTCAGTCTCTTTCCGCAGCGCAGAAAGCGTCGTACACAAGCAAGAACTCCGCAGCTCAAGCGACAACCCTCAAGAGTCTCAGAAAAAAAGCACTCGTGAACCGAAGGATGCGAGCCGGAATCGAACCCGCAACCCTTAGGAACCCGAGGCAGAGGGCTTGACTACTTCGCCACGGAGACTCCCATTTGCTTAAGATTATGCCCATTTACTCGTGTATCACATTGTGGTATTTTCTTCTTCCCAGTGTCGATGCATTAATTGCCTTCATATAAAACACCAACAATGTATTAAAACTTTATCCTTAACATTTGTTAAATCTGTAGTCAACACACACAAAGCTCCTTTCCGGGGGCTTCCTGGAATGTGTTATGCCTGGAGAGCTTAAGGGTTTAAGGGACAAACAGCAATTTGCCATCGTAAGGGCATTCCAAAGTCTTCTATTGTTTTCACATCTTTGTAAAATCTTTCGTCTTTGTCCTCTCTAAAGTCGCCTAGATTCTCGGGAAAGATTGTTAATGGTTATGGAGTTATGCTCATGTTGCACCTAAGCTTATAAAAACTCGATAGCAAGTTTTCAACTAATTCAGAATAATTATCTGTTTCATTGTAATGGAATAAGCAATTGGAAATCAGCCATATTTGTTACCATTGTGTAAGAAAACACCTTTTCAAACTTCTTTTAGAGCTTTCAATGAAATGTCGCCACTCATCTGGTGTATAACTTACACCCATTTCGTTTATAAGACCTCCTACATTAGTAGAAAACACAAAGTTCTTTTCTTTACAAACGAATGAAAGACAACTTTGCTATCTGCTGGAATAAAATGTATCCTTTGTTTCAGCAGTCAGTAATTTGTGTCCTTTCAATTTTGAACCAACAGTTCTAAAGATCCCTTGTAGAGATATGGATCTCGGATTAGATCATTCAGTTCACGCTGGTCGAACCGTTAAGCAGCAGGAATATCATCGTTGAAATATCATTGTCACTTGTCGTTCCACATGCCACTGATTGTCTCATCTTCTAGCAGGGAATTAGAAATCTGACTGAAGTTAGAATTAGTATGCCAGCTCCGTGTGGAACAGGTCGTCTAGCAGAATCTAAATTGGATATTTCAATATTTTTGTGATTGTTTTCCATTAATTGCCTTAGTATTGACAACACATAAATAACAATCAGCATAGTGGTTCGTTGGCTCTCTTCAAGCCATTGGAACTCCAAATATTAAACATTTTATTTTCCCACAAGTCCACTGTCGCAGGTGTTCAACACATGTGTAGCAAACAATATGAGGAGCCTAAGACTTCATTAACGTTTGCCTTGTTCACAAAAACAGTAAATATGTTTCCCTATGTTTCTTTCAAAGTGTACTCTCCACAAATTCAAATTAACAAAATAAATCCGGTGAAAGAAAACATGTTCGTCTTTAAAATGATGTCATTCTGTGTTAGAAGTGTAATTAACTAATTAGCCTACTAACATGCATGCATTGGTTTAAAATCTAAAAAAAAAAACTATTTTTGGAAGATGCATGGAAATCTGAAACTGTAAGTAAACAAGTAGTTTCATTTTTAAGGCACTAGATAGCAATAGTTTATTGTTCCACAGCCTTATGCAGAAAATACTGTAATAATACTTAATTAAAGCCGTAAATGCCTGTATCTAAAAAAAAAAAAAAAAAAAAAACTAGAGCTGTAGAGATAAATGCATGTGATATTTGGATTTAGCAAGCCAGACATGGGACAACGGATACTCACGCAAACCTCAGGTCCTGTATGACATCACACTGATGTTGGACAACAGGATGTCTTCATCCAACATACAGAACTTCACGCTGGAGTTCACAGCCAGCGAACACAAGCAAGCAAGCCTCATAATTGCAAAATAAGGTGTAACATGTTTGGCCAAAAAAACACAAAAAAAAAACAGCCGCATTCTGCACTATGCCTGTTTACTTGTTCCACTAGGTTTTTGTAACTCTTGCTCACTTTCTGCTAGTAACACTGTATCATCAGCATACCTAAGATTTATTATTATTTTTCTATGGATGTTAAGTCCAGACAATTCGACTTGTTTAAAACGTTTTTCTGTGTATAGGTTGAAGAGGATTGGGGACAACACGCATCCCTGCCGAATTCCTCTTTTTATATTGGAGATATGTACTTATTTCAATTTGTTCCCAGTACATATTACTAATAAGTTTGATGTCCTTTCCGATACTCCTATATCTTGAAGGCGTGTAATTAGTTGTTCATCTCGTACTGTGTCACACGTTTCCTTGTACTCTATAAAACAAGGAGCTTTTGAAATAGCGGAGACCTAAAAAAGCACGGAGTAGAGAATTAGAGACAGATGAATAATTGTCTGAGTTTTTAGGAACTATATTGAGCAAATCCTAATGTAGGGAAGCAGACAAGTGAGGAATTATATGGAAGTTGCGGAGTTGTGGTTTTACAGAAGAATTATGAGAACACCGTAGATGGACAGTAAGCGCAATGAAATTATTGTAAAATACTTCACTCGCAAAGAGGGCTGGTCACACACAACGAAAGAAGGCAGTCTACATTCTGTGGAAAGCTGGGAAAAGGAACTTATGGGATGGCACAGTTGCGGAAACAGGAGTCTCCAGTTTGTTCCACTTTTCACATGGGGCAGTGAGGAGCATTTTGTGTGATATTCACTGGCACTGGAAAGGAGCATGATTGACGACCCGTTGCCGTGAAGTTGGAACCACGACTAATGAGTAATCACTATTGACAGTTACGGAAACATTAAGATATCACGCTCAGAATGCGATGAGATCGGTTGGTGGAGAGTTCGATCCCTGCACTCGTCGTTATCTAATAGAGGGACAAATTGACCACTAATGCCCCCGTGCGCTTCCATCTACAAAATGTGAAGGTCCTAAAACTGCACATGCCCTTAACAGGTTCCTTCCGGACTTGTTTTAGCGGGTGCGTTGGCGTAATCGCTAGGAGGCTACTCTGAAAATGTCAAGAGTGCCGTGGGACGAGGGTTTGAACCTGAGCTCTTCGTCGGCTCAGACAGGAAAAGACTGATAACTTATGCTTGAGTGCTCCCAGTTATACAAGCTGTGACAGTCCCACGGCAGGTTCATGGTTCCGGATAAGTTTTATTGTTTAAGGATCTTAAGGGAGGGACACTTACCCAGACCGCCTAGAATACGTGGATCATGTGTTGAATGTAGTGGGTCAGGTCTTAGATATGACTGAGCTACTGTATGGCAGTAGATGGTACTACCTGCTTTCTGTTAGCGCCGAATGTTGGATTGTCAGGTCTTAGTCAGATATGACTTAGCTACCGTATGACAGAAGATGGTACTACATGTTTTCTGTTAGCGCAGAATGTTGGGCGGTGCTCACCAAAACCGACATCCCACACTGTGACATGGGCTTCGGGTGGAGGAGAGCAATTGGGAAAGCACAAGCCTTATTCTGATGTGAGAAAATACAACATACAGACCAAATGTCATAACAGGGCAGGCAGGCCCTAGACCCCTGGTCTAGGGTGGAAGCTCCGACAGACGGACAGTTGAGTATTGCTTTGCTGATCCAGCAATTTCTGCAACGTGTCGTGTTCCAGATGTATTACCTTTCCTCTGGAGTAAACTAGACAGGCCGAGAAAGGGATTATGCTGTATGGGCAACACACGGTCTCACAATTCGGCCAAGCCTTTGTGCTATTGAGAGGTCGTTTTGCGTTATCTTTAAAGAACAATAACTATCGTCTGTGAAGACGAAAAGGTGCCAGTGCAGTGTCGAATGTACTACTTACTTTGTTGTTTAAGGACAGCATCAATACCGTTAGGTTACCCCTGGTAAGAAGGCAGGTATAATAAGACAAATTATAATTAATCTTATATTAACATTAACGTCTGCGACATACAGGTTAATGAACGCAGTTTCATAATTTCCAGAAATACCGGCTGGGGTATTCGAAATCAGCCGCACGCGATTTGAAAGCAGACCACTTTGCGACGATTTCTATGGGTAGTGTGTCAAACGTTCATGAAGCAATGCCTCATCATCATCATCATCATCATCATCATCATCATCATCATCATCATCATCATCATCATCATCATCATCATCATCATGTACCATGCTGATAAGCGTGGGCGGTCTTGGCTTGACATTTCACGCAAACATTAGAGCCTCGCATCTGGTCTGTGTTCTTGATCTGATGATACCATGAGGTCTAGACATACAGGTATTTACCTCTCTCCCTTCCCTTTGCACTTTTAATATCAATTTTGTCAGCTGTCACTAAGTGTTTAGAGTTTATTTGTTTTCATAACATGCTTCTCACACTTCAAAAAAAAAAAAAAAAAAAAACACCCGTTAATGACTACTTCTGATTTCTCGAATCAGTTTACGATTTTTATTTGATCTTTTAGAACTTGAGCTTCTGTGGTTTCTGTGTTCGTCCATGATAATGGCAAATTATTAAACGTAACATTGCTTAGTGAATCTCAAACTAATCATCTTAAACTTCTTCTCCCTCTTCTTTATTATTATCATCTTTTCCCCCACCGTCACCTCCTCTTCCTCCACGCCTCTTCCTCCTCCTCCTCCTCCTCCCCCTTCTTCTTCTTCGTCCTTTTCTTCTTCTTCTTCTTCTTCTTCTTCTTCTTCTTCTTCTTCTTCTTCTTCTTCTTCTTCTTCTTCTTCTTCTTCTTCTTCTTCTTCTTCTTCTTCTTCTCTTTGGCTGTTGTTCTAGTTACAATAAGTCTAGGCTTTTTAAAGTACGGGAACTTGTTGTAAACGCCAAATATCAGAAGGGTTGAAGTGCAATTGTACAGCCAAGAAGAGAAAGGGAAACCAAGTCATCACTTACCAGACTTAGCATCGTTATCTGACTCCGACGATGGCGTGGGCGGCTGTGAGATCTTCTCTTTGGTTTTCTGTGTCCGGTTGGAAAAGGCTCGAACCAGCTCGTGCATGCGCTCGCTGAACGTCTCGCTGACGTTTGACAGGCTGCTGGCTCCCACCCTACAACATAGGAAGACACCAAACAGATGTATGGAGACGAACATCAGCAAATCAGTAACACACAATCTAGAATGTACCTCCATCTCGCCCTTTCGCACCCAGATCTCCACTCTTATGACTCCAGTAAAAGCAGAAGTTAGGACGGCATTATTTTATTTTTGGCGCTCTCTCGCTTTAAAGTCAAGCGTAGTCCATACACATTATTTTTAGTAAACAGTATAAAATAACACAAAATAATGCAGCTTTACAGAACAGAATTACGAAAAATACAGGATGTTGCGGCAACTAGCCTTCAGCAGCAAATAAATGTATACACAAAACACAATATATATTATGGAGAAGACCCTCCAGTGACTACATTAAGGCACAAGAACGGGATGAGAAGAATAAAAAGATGAAAGAATGAGAACAATGAAGAGAAAAATAAATAAAATAAAAAAAAAATATTGTTGCTACATATCTCAGATTCCCAGGCTGTGACACTAACATGAATTTCACCTGTATACTTGTATATAGACAGCCGTGGGAGTCTGTGGTGTTGTGCGAACCGGGGTAGGGATTGGTAACGATTCAAGGAAGATCCCAGGTAAATGAGTGGAAGTGGTACATGAGAGAATGGGAAAGGAAGGCATGGAGAGAAACTCAAAGCAAAGGAGATGTGATGGTAGTCCGAGAGTGAGAACTAAGAAAAAGTGCCCCGGTGGATGACTGTACAATGCCCGAGCGGTTGTCAGTGAAAGGTTGGCCTTATTGGACGAATATTAAAAAGCGATGATGTGTGTACCTAATTATGATGGTGATAATAACTAACAAAACTAATTTTCTGTGCTGTTTTATGCGTGCACCCAGAGAATCCTAAATTCTGGGTGGAATGATATGTGTGAGCGCACATACATACATCTACACACAACAAATATTCATTCAACCTTATACATGTGTATGGTATATAAGAGAAAGGAGAGAGAGAGAGAGAGAGAGAGAGAGAGAGAGAGAGAGAGAGAGAGAGAGAGAGAGAGAGAGAGAGAGAGAGAGAGAGGAGTGGGTTGGCATAGTACCTGTGATATGCCAAATGGGATATGCGGAATTAGAAGGTCTACAAATACAAGTCTTCACTCATACTGTTACATATGAAACAGGGTCAGTAAGGTTGATTGTTATATCACGTATTGCAGGATCAAATACCCACATGCATTGTGTTATTGGGGTTGTATAAGATCAGCCACCAATAATATATACGATATGGGTTGGCAAAGATTATTATTCTGTGTGATACTGATGCGTACCACCCAGGATTTCACTTGCTGTGTGTGAGTGCATATCCTATAATGGAAATCATGAAACGGCGTATACCAGAGACAGCCCGGATGATGGATATACTGTGGGTGTGCAGCTTCTCTCGTTGCTGCTCATTGTGAGAGATAAAGAACAGATAGGCGTATAAAAGAGACAGCACGGATGAAGGATATATTGGGGTTATATGCACCTCAGCTTCTCTCGTTGCTGTTGATCACTCGCTTAGTGTAGTAAACAAGAAAGAAATAAAGAAAAATTCACACACACACACACACACACACACACACACAAACACACACACACACACACATGTATTTGCTCATCCACACAGAACAGCATCTCCAGTATGGCTACTGTTAGGGGATTATATGGACCAGGAAAAATGGTGATATCCTTACAGATGCACACTATTTTGCTAACGATAGCTGTGCCAAACGTGGCACCCCGAGATACTACAAGTAACTTCATGCTTGTACGGTCACACGGAATATCCCCGAGGGAGACAGGGTAGAAGATAACTATAGTTAGAAACAGGGAGGGAGTGACAACTGGGAAGGATGAGGAAGCAAAAGAGGGGGGAAATGCCACCAATTAAATGAAACTATGCTGGGTGTTGAGGCCATGTGGTGATAGTCAACCCATTAAGAAAATGAGACGGTTTTCTATATTTTTGCGATATTTTGAGTCAGACGAGCATGACTACTTCTAATAGCACTTGACTGAATTTTGCGTGTGAATAAGTCGTCCCTTTTACCTGTGCTCATCATCAGGCAACCCACTCCGACTCCAGAGGTACTTGTAATTTATGTCCCCAAGTCAAGGTTAACAGGCTGGTAGATTGGCTGCTGCTCCTTTGAGTGGACATCTAAGTTGTGATACAGCTTAGTTAGTCGCGATTCCAAAGTCACGGCAAAGGGTCACGCCATAATGCTCCGTTCCTGTGCCAGTGAATATTACACAAAATGGCCCTCACTGCCCCATGTGAAAAGTGATAAAGACAGCAGTCCCGACAAACCAGAAGCACGCACAGGCATACATGCGTAAGTCCACTGCCAGAATGTCATCCAGGATAAGGGTGATATGGTAAAGGCTCTCTGGAATCTGGTACAGAGTGCAACTGAACAGACGGAGTTTGACAGATTACTGGCTAACACCCTGCAGCAGGGGAAGACCTACAACATATGGGTGAAGACCTACAACATATGGGTGAAGACCTACATAATCAATGCAGTAACCTGAACTTTACAACTTCCTTGTTCGCCGTTGGCTCTTAGACCTTCACGTTCACGACTCCAATAATTTTATTCATACTTTAACTATGTTTACAATTGAATCTAAATGTACGGTCTCGTTCCGGTAATCGTTATATATTTTTATTCTTGAATTAGTCTTATGCCTTAATGTAGTCACTGTATTGGCTTCCCCGTGATTATATGTTGTATTTTCTCTGTGCGTTTGTTTGCTGAAGAAGGCTAGTCGCCGCAATGTCCTGTGTTTTTCGTAATTGTATCCCGCAAAGCTACATTAATTTGTGATAGTTTATATTGTTTACGACTCCAATAAAAGTTGTAGTTAGTTTAAAAATAAACGGGCTGGTAGATTAGCTGCTGTTGTCTTTCTGGCGGACAGCTACATTTTAATAACAGTGTTGTCGTCAAGGTTCTCTTGAATCTGGTGGAAGGTGCAGCTGAACAGACGGAATATCTATATCTGGAAAGACTAACATTTGAGCTCACAATCAACTAAATCTCTTCCTTAACGAATGCGAAACGGTTCTTGACCACACCCGTATATTGCCAGAGAACAAAATCGTGTCCTCAAACACTGTATTTTAACGTGTCTTCTGGTTTCTGCCATGGATCTTACTACTGTACAATCTCTGCATTGCTACAGCCAGCTAGCCAGCGTTTCGCTACTGTATAATTTCTGTATTGCTACAGCCAGCTAGCCTGCGTCTGTCTACTGTATAATCTCTGCATTGCTACAGCCAACAAGACATCTTCTCGCTACTGTATAATCTCTGCATTGCTACAGTCAGCTAGCCTGCGTCTGTCTACTGTATAATCTCTGTATTGCTACAGCCAGCTAGACATCTTCTCGCTACTGTATAATCTCTGTATTGCTACAGCCAGCTAGGCAGTGTCTGACTACTGTATAATCTCTGTATTGCTATAGCCAGCTAGGCAGTGTCTGACTACTGTACAATCTCTGCATTGCTGCAGCCAGCTAGACATCTTCTCGCTACTGTATAATCTCTGTATTCCTACAGTCAGCTAGCCAGCGTCTGACTACTGTATAATCTCTGTATTGCTACAGCCAGCTAGGCAGTGTCTGACTACTGTACAATCTCTGCATTGCTGCAGCCAACTAGACATCTTCTCGCTACTGTATAATCTCTGTATTCCTACAGTCAGCTAGCCAGCGTCTGACTACTGTATAATCTCTGTATTGCTACAGCCAGCTAGGCAGTGTCTGACTACTGTATAATCTCTGTATTGCTACAGCCAGCTAGGCAGTGTCTGACTACTGTATAATCTCTGCATTGCTACAGCCAGCCAGCCAGCGTCTGACTACTTGTAAACAGTTGTTGGTGATTATTCAACAACAAAAACATTGCATTACCTTTGTAGTACGTTGCAAACAACCCCAGCACCGGTTCTGATTTACTAACTGACCAACAAATTCAAGAGGTAACACGTTTTCACCCGGGAAATTTACGAAAGCCTGTACAACCTAAAGGAGAAAGACGATGCATTTTAGAAGATTCATGAGACAAACTGAGCAACGTACCCGAAGAGGAGGCAGTAAATAGGATTGCTGCGATTATTATTGTTGAGGCAAAGAGAAAAGACGAACTATGTAACAAAGCAACTAAACCAAATGATGAATCCTTCTAAGGACTACGTGCACTCAAAATGGACAAAAAAAAACAACAACCGAAAAAGCAAGATGAAACGGACACAAATGGCAAACCCACCAGTCAAACCCCCAGTTGACGGCACGGGCATACAGTCTGTTATTTAGAAAAGGCAGCTGAAACTGACAAAGGAAAACAGAAACTAAACTCGCACCATGAACCTCCACAATTATAACGAAGGCGGCTAAAGCTGGTTGAACGGGGTAGAAACTTTTGTTTGCTTCCTACATATTTGAGATTGGAGATTGGAGATAGCACACGTTACTTTCAGACAGATCAACGTATACGTCCAACAGACAGAATTATTAAACGTACTCAGTAAGCGGCAGCCAGAAAGGAAGATTTAAGCGGGTAAAGCCTTTCAGCCACCCCGTCTTTGATGTTAATAATATATATATTGCTAGTCTGTGACAAGCTCCTCCAGGGACAAATGTTAATGTACTTTACAGGCAATCAAATCGACTTCATTGCACGGGTATTTATCCCATATGGCTCAGTCTCTTTCCGCAACGCGGAAAGCGTTGCAGAAAGCACGAACCCCGTAGCTCCAGCGACGATCCCCAGGTGTCTCCGAAAAAATGCACCCGTGAACCGAAGGACGCGGCCGGGAATCGAACCCGCAACCTTCGGGGCCCGAGTCAGACGGCTTGACCACTTCACCACAGCGACTGCAATCATTCACAGGCTGATTTTCTAAGTAATTCAGTGGTTTGTCATTGCTGTCTAATCGAAGAAGTCAACCCGTCTTCAAGTGCTCGTGTAGGGGTTTACCCGCTAACCTCGCCATCAGCGCAGCGGAAGTTTAAGAGCAAGCATTCCGATCCTTTCGACTACGTCGACGTCTTTCATTGACAGGCATGGAAATAACATCAATGGCTAGGTACTAAACGACGGGTGAGCTAGCGAAGTGGATAGCAACTTCGCTGGTCATGTCATAAGCACGATCGGGCGGTGGTTCAGCGCCTGGGCTCGTCGCTTGTCAAAGTGAAGGAAAGACTGGACTTCTATGCCTCCTTGCTCTCCGGCCTACACAATGTGATAGCGCTATAAGATCTTAGCAGGAAACTGCTTTGGGACAACAACAGAGTACTAATTATGTCCATAGACTGTAGATATGGGTTCAGACGGAATATAGACTTGACTAAATATGTCCATAGACCGTAGATATGGGTTCAGACGGACTATAGACTTGACTAAATATGTCCATACACCGTAGATATGGGTTCAGACGGACTATAGACTTGACTAAATATGTCCATACACCGTAGATATGGGTTCAGACGGACTATAGACTTGACTAAATATGTCCATACACCATAGATATGGGTTCAGACGGACTATAGACTTTATTAAATATGTCCATACACCGTAGATATGGGTTCAGACGGACTATAGACTTGACTAAATATGTCCGTACACCGTAGATATGGGTTCAGACGGACTATAGACTTGACTAATATGTCCGTACACCATAGATATGGGTTCAGACGGACTATAGACTTTATTAAATATGTAAATACACCGTAGATATGGGTTCAGACGGACTATAGACTTGACTAAATATGTCCATACACCATAGATATGGGTTCAGACGGACTATAGACTTTATTAAATATGTAAATACACCGTAGATATGGGTTCAGACGGACTATAGACTTTATTAAATATGTAAATACACCGTAGATATGGGTTCAGACGGACTATAGACTTGACTAAATATGTCCATACACCATAGATATGGGTTCAGACGGACTATAGACTTGACTAAATATGTCCATACACCATAGATATGGGTTCAGACGGACTATAGACTTGACTAAATATGTCCATACACCATAGATATGGGTTCAGACGGACTATAAACTTTATTAAATATGTAAATACACCATATATATGGGTTCAGACGGACTATAGACTTGACTAAATATGTCCATACACCATAGATATGGGTTCAGACGGACTATAGACTTGACTAAATATGTCCATACACCATAGATATGGGTTCAGACGGACTATAGACTTGACTAAATATGTCCACACACCATAGATATGGGTTCAGACGGACTATAGACTTGACTAAATATGTCCATACACCATAGGATATGGGTTCAGACGGACTATAAACTTTATTAAATATGTAATACACCGTAGATATGGGTTTAGACGGACTATAGACTTGACTAAATATGTCCATACACCATAGATATGGGTTCAGACGGACTATAGACTTGACTAAATATGTCCATACACCATAGATATGGGTTCAGACGGACTATAGACTTGACTAAATATGTCCATACACCGTAGATATAGGTTCAGACGGACTATAGACTTGCTGAATTAAGACCCCTGCTCAGGGGTGTCTAGTTGTCTAGTTGGCCGAACGTCAAAGTGCACTCGTTCGTTCAGTGAGCAGCTGTCATCATTTGTTTTAGGGAAAGGGGGGGGGAGGGGTAGCAGGTTTAAATCCTGGCGTGATCACTAAAGCTAGACATTGTTAATTGTCCAGTGTGTGTCCCAACATCTACTTTCTGTCTTCCATTTCTTTGAAAGTTTTATGGAAGCCTATCAATACATATGAACTAATTTCGGGCTGGTCCAGCAGTTTCAAGTTTTTCAATTAAGTGTTTGTTTAATTATATATTACCCGATTATACCTACCCGCCCGATCGATCCATCGGTTGAGAGTACTCCACTCTACTACAAAAATCAACCTTCATCTCCATCTAATCTGATCACTTCTCGTCTCTCCCTGTCATTATGTTCCTACTTTATTTCTATCCGTTTCTTCGCACCTTCGGTACAGCAGACAGCCAATTAGCAGATCAGTCTCTTTCGTGTAGGTCTTTCGGCTGATCTGTTTTGTAACTTCAACTGTATTTGAGTCCTGTATAATCCGATCAGGTGTGTCTGGTGGTGTAGCTAAATAAATATCAATACAAGTAAACGCACCAACAACAAGCAGTAGTGACGGAGAAATACAGAACTTTTACTTAGAAGTAGAAATGGCAATGTCATATAGTACATCACATGAAATAAAAAAAATACTAGGAGATGTTAATGCAAAAGTGGGTAAGGGAAAAATGGAGGATGTAGAGGGAAATTATGGTTTAAGTACAAGACGTGAAAGAGGAAAGAAATTAATAGAACGAGTCAATAACAATATATGATAATTGGAAACCCCTGGTTTAAACGCCATAAAAGACGACTGTACACACGGAAAAGCCATGATAAGAAAATACTTAACCACATTGACTACATACTGATTAATAACAGATGTAGACGTGCGTTAATTTATGTTAAGACAATGTCTGGTGCAGACTGTAATAGTGATCATATACCACTATGTGGACAAATAAAAGTAAGATTAAAGAGAGGGAAAAACAGTGGTTATGAACATGAGACTTAATAAACATGTTCTCAAAACAGATACAGAAATTCAAGAACAATACAGAGTGATTGTGAAAAACATGTACAATGCATTAGCTAACATTATCAGCATTAACAAGTGCCATGCCAGCGTTCATGTATCTCCTCGGTGTTCTGGATCAACTCTGCTGCTGATATTCCTCCATGCTATCGTTTCAGTTCATCCAGCATAATTCCTCTTGGTCGGTCTCAGCCTTTCTTCCCCTCGATATTTCCAGTCGTCACGATGTCCTCCAATGCCTCTCTTCTCATCACATGATCAAAGAAAGCTGTTTGTCTCTTTCTTATTGTTGTATATAATGTTCTAGTTTCCTTGGCCTCTTTCAGGCAGTCCTCGTTATTTACTCTGGCAGTCCAAGGAATTCCCAACATTCGTCTCAGGAACTACATCTCGTTTACTTCCAAGTTCTTCATAATGTGTTAATTTACATTCCAAGATTCACTGCCATACAGCAAAACAAGTTCTATATAGCACTTCAGCACTCTCTTTCTTATATTCAATGATAGTGACTCATTGCATAAGATACCTTTCATTTTCTGAAATGCAGCTTTTACTTATCCTATTCTGTTCTTGATTTATGTTTTACACTTTCCATCTGATGCTATAAATGCCCTAGGTATTTACAATTATCCACTTGGTTAAAAATTCCCCCTTCTATTTCCATATCACATTTTGGAATCACCTTTTTTTCGTTCTGTACATGTATGAGAGTCTGTATGTGTGTGTGTGTGTGTGTGTGTGTGTGTGCGCGCGCGCGTGCGTGCGTGTCTGCCTCCATGTCTCATAACATGGCAATATAAGCTGTTTATGTTCACAGCATTCATTTGGCAATTTCTTCTATGTGAATTTAACATGCACAATATATGATCGATGTATGAAAGATGGGTGGTTAGAAAGGCCGAATGTAAGACGGGGCTGTGTGCACAATTTGTAACCTTTTGAAAATAAAGGTTCGTTCTCTCTCTCTCTCTCTCTCTCTCTCTCTCTCTCTCTCTCTCTCTCTCTCTCTCTCTCTCTCTCTCTCTCTCTCTCTCTCTCTCTCTTCTTTTACACTCCTCTGACTGCTGCATCGTGTCTGTCTGCCCTCCTACTTACAAACTATGTATCTTTCTACTCGCCTGCATAAACACCTCTTTATCTCACTGAATACCTGTATGAGTGTCTATCTGTCTGCTTATCGTCCTGCGAGCTCCAGTGCTGGCCTATTTAATAATCTCATCTTAAATGTTTTCTTTTGATGTTCATATATATATATATATATATATATATATATATATATATATATATATATATATATATATATATATATATATATATATATAAATATATATATATATATATATATATATATATATATATATATATAATATATATATATATATATATATATATATATATATATATGAATGTATGTACGTACATGTCCGTATTGTAAGACTCCACAAATCTATAACTCAATAGAATCATATCCGGCTGTACATTATATACACGAATGAGATAATTAAGACATGTTTTATGGAAGCCCAGTTTTCAATATTTAATTAGTTCATGATTGGATTTTTCCAAAAATGTACATGCAAGCAATTCGAAGTTTATTTTCATTCGTAGAAGACATAAATTGTTCATATTGTTTGAACAAATTATACATACATTTCAAACCATGCGTTTCAAAGTGTACAGATCTTTCCAGTAAAAAGAAATAATTTTGTATCAAGACAGAATTAGAAAATTCATAAGTAGATAGATATTTCATAACTCAATCCGTCATTCTGAGCAGAAATAAACTTGAAAAATAGTGACAACTGGCAACATTGAAGGGAGAAGAGTAAAGGGGATGTAAAGAAATAAATACTTGGATGACTCGGCCTCAGTATGTGGTCGGGACAAGACCACAGACCTGATCCAGGAATCTGGTGATTGTGTGAGATAGGCAACTTTGATTACCCGTGCTATCGGCATGCACTTACAGATGATGATAACTATAATAGTATACTATGATACTATTAATAGTAAGGACAGGAAATATGTAGAGTAAAGATGACATATTAGAAAATATAAAGATTGAGGGCCATATAGTAAAGATGATACATTAGACAATATAAAGATTGAGAGTCATAAAGTAACGATGAAACATTAGATAACATAAAGATTCAGAGCCATAGAGTAGAGATGATACATTAGACAATATAAAGATTGAGAGTCATAACGTAAAGATGACACAATAGATAATATAAGGTTTCAGAGCCATAGAGTAAAGATGATACATTAGACAATATAAAGATTCAGAGCCATATAGTAAAGATGATACATTAGACAATATAAAGATTGAGAGCCATATAGTAAAGATGATACATTAGACAATATAAAGATTCATAGCCATAGAATAAAGATGATACATTAGACAATATAAAGATTGAGAGCCATATAGTAAAGATGATACATTAGACAATATAAAGATTCATAGCCATAGAATAAAGATGATACATTAGACAATATAAAGATTCAGAGCCATATAGTAAAGATGATACATTAGACAATATATAGACTGAGAGCCATATAGTAAAGATGATACATTAGACAATATAAAGATTCATAGCCATAGAATAAAGATGATATATTAGACAATATATAGATTGAGAGCCATATAGTAAAGATGATACATTAGACAATATATAGATTGAGAGCCATATAGTAAAGATGATACATTAGACAATATATAGATTGAGAGCCATAGAGTAAAGATGATACATTAGACAATATAAAGATTGAGAGCCATATAGTAAAGATGATACATTAGACAATATATAGATTGAGAGCCATAGAGTAAAGATGATACATTAGACAATATATAGATTGAGAGCCATATAGTAAAGATGATACATTAGACAATATAAAGATTCAGAGCCATATAGTAAAGATGATACATTAGACAATATAAAGATTCAGAGCCATATAGTAAAGATGATACATTAGACAATATATAGATTGAGAGCCATATAGTAAGATGATACATTAGGACAATATAAAGATGAGAGCCATAGAGTAAAGATGATACATTAGACAATATAAAGATTGAGAGCCATATAGTAAAGATGATACATTAGACAATATATAGATTGAGAGCCATATAGTAAAGATGATACATTAGACAATATAAAGATTGAGAGCCATAGAGTAAAGATGATACATTAGACAATATAAAGATTGAGAGCCATATAGTAAAGATGATACATTAGACAATATATAGATTGAGAGCCATATTGTAAAGATGATACATTAGACAATATAAAGATTGAGAGCCATAGAGTAAAGATGATACATTAGCCAATATATAGATTGAGAGCCATATAGTAAAGATGATACATTAGACAATATAAAGATTGAGAGCCATAGAGTAAAGATGATACATTAGACAATACAAAGATTCAGAGCCATATAGTAAAGATGATACATTAGACAATATAAAGATTCAGAGCCATAGAGTAAAGATGATACATTAGACAATATAAAGATTCAGAGCCATAGAGTAAAGATGATACATTAGACAATATAAAGATTCATAGCCATAGAATAAAGATGATACATTAGACAATATAAAGATTGAGAGCCATATAGTAAAGATGATACATTAGACAATATAAAGATTCAGAGCCATAGAATAAAGATGATACATTAGACAATATAAGATTGAGAGCCATAGAGTAAAGATGATACATTAGACAATATATAAGATTCAGAGCCATATAGTAAAGATGATACATTAGACAATATAAAGATTGAGAGCCATATAGTAAAGATGATACATTAGACAATATAAAGATTCAGAGCCATAGAGTAAAGATGATACATTAGACAATATAAAGATTCAGAGCCATATAGTAAAGATGATACATTAGACAATATAAAGATTCAGAGCCATAGTAAAGATGATACATTAGACAATATATAGATTGAGAGCCATATAGTAAAGATGATACATTAGACAATATATAGATTGAGAGCCATATAGTAAAGATGATATATTAGACAATATATAGTTGAGAGCCATATAGTAAAGATGATACATTAGACAATATAAAGATTGAGAGCCATATAGTAAAGATGATACATTAGACAATATAAGATTGAGAGCCATATAGTAAAGATGATACATTAGACAATATAAAGATTCAGAGCCATATAGTAAAGATGATACATTAGACAATATAAGATTCAGAGCCATAGAGTAAAGATGATACATTAGACAATATAAGATTCAGAGCCATATAGTAAAGATGATACATTAGACAATATAAAGATTCAGAGCCATATAGTAAAGATGATACATTAGACAATATATAGATTGAGAGCCATATAGTAAAGATGATACATTAGACAATATAGATTGAGAGCCATATAGTAAAGATGATACATTAGACAATATAAAGATTGAGAGCCATATAGTAAAGATGATACATTAGACAATATAAAGATTCATAGCCATATAGTAAAGATGATACATTAGACAATATAAAGATTCAGAGCCATATAGTAAAGATGATACATTAGACAATATATAGATTGAGAGCCATATAGTAAAGATGATACATTAGACAATATATAGATTGAGAGCCATATAGTAAAGATTATATATTAGACAATATATAGATTGAGAGCCATATAGTAAAGATGATACAGTAGACAATATAAAGATTCAGAGCCATAGAATAAAGATGATACATTAGACAATATATAGATTGAGAGCCATATAGTAAAGATGATATATTAGACAATATAAAGATTCAGAGCCATAGAATAAAGATGATACATTAGACAATATATAGATTGAGAGCCATATAGTAAAGATGATACATTAGACAATATAAAGATTGAGAGCCATATAGTAAAGATGATACATTAGACAATATATAGATTGAGAGCCATATAGTAAAGATGATACATTAGACAATATAAAGATTGAGAGCCATAGAGTAAAGATGATACATTAGACAATATAAAGATTCAGAGCCATATAGTAAAGATGATACATTAGACAATATAAAGATTCAGAGCCATAGAGTAAAGATGATACATTAGACAATATAAAGATTGAGAGCCATATAGTAAAGATGATACATTAGACAATATAAAGATTCAGAGCCATAGAGTAAAGATGATACATTAGACAATATAAAGATTCATAGCCATAGAATAAAGTTGATACATTAGACAATATAAAGATTGAGAGCCATATAGTAAAGATGATACATTAGACAATATAAAGATTCAGAGCCATAGAATAAGATGATACATTAGACAATATAAAGATTGAGAGCCATATAGTAAAGATGATACATTAGACAATATAAAGATTCAGAGCCATATAGTAAAGATGATACATTAGACAATATAAAGATTCAGAGCCATATAGTAAAGATGATACATTAGACAATATAAAGATTCAGAGCCATAGAGTAAAGATGATACATTAGACAATATAAAGATTCAGAGCCATATAGTAAAGATGATACATTAGACAATATAAAGATTCAGAGCCATATAGTAAAGATGATACATTCGACAATATATAGATTGAGAGCCATATAGTAAAGATGATACATTAGACAATATATAGATTGAGAGCCATATAGTAAAGATGATACATTAGACAATATAAAGATTCAGAGCCATATAGTAAAGATGATACATTAGACAATATAAAGATTCATAGCCATAGTGTAAAGATGATATATTAGACAATATAAAGATTCAGAATCACAGAGTAAAGATGATACATTAGACAATATAAATAATGAAATCTAGAGAATAAAGATGACACACTAAACAATATAAAGATTAACATTTAGAGTAAAGAAAACACATTAAACAATATAATTACTCAAAACTAGAGAGTACAGATGATACAACAGCCAATACAAAGAATGAAACCTAGAGAATAGAGATGACACTTTAGACAATATAAAGATTGAGAGCTAGAGGCATATCGAAATTCAAACCTGCCATCTCCAAAAGACGCCAGGGGCTTACTGTAGACACAAGAGTACTTCGACGACAGGCCAACCAGAAGCCCCAAAACAAGAAGCGATCGTGAGACAGATAGATCATTTATTTGACCTGACAATTCTGAAGTAAAACATAATTCGTAGCCATTGCTTTCTAATAGGCCAGCGCTGTGAAAAAGGAGTTACCAACGCAATTAGTCAACCCGCATACTGTCCTCGAAACACAGCAGCGGGAGATTTAGAAGCGGACCGCATTCCATGGGTTTTCATACAATCGTACCAGCTCCGGTCGTCCAGAAAACAATGGCAAAGTACAGAATGTAAACTTCCCAAGAAATCACAAATTACTTGGGTTGACTGCAACGTCTTGTGAAGAATAAACAACAAACTATAAAGTAAGAAATAAATGCCTGTTACCAGCTATGAAGGATATTGCATGTGAAGCCTAGCTCCACATTGTTACACTAGCCAACACTCGATGTGTGACGGTACCAATGTTCCTATACCCAGATTAGGTTGACAGCCGTGGTAGTGTAGTGGCTAGACGCTCGCCTTCCGGTCCAGTGCTCATGGGTTCGAAACCATTCCATAAATAAACACACATAGTATTATTTGGCACTCTCAGAAGGAGAAGAAGAAAGTAGAGACTAGAGGACGCACTAGACAACATAAAATTTGAAAGCTATAGTTACCGACCAAATGGCGACAGCGCCTCGCTGCAGGAAAAAGTGTACTTCGACGCATGACCAACTAGACACTCAAAAAAGTGTCTTCATTAGTCATGTCTATCATATACATGAACCTACAATTATGGAATCTTACAGAATTCGTATCAAACCATAGTGATAGCACTATAGATCTCATAATTTATATTAAACCAGCATAGGTCAAATAACAAACACACAAACACACCAAACCGTAATGTTATGTTGAACTATGGATTCGAAACCGCATAGTGGCCGTTTGGAATGTTTAAAATGGACGTTGGCTCCCCCAAGCCGACCCAGCTGAACACCGGAACCAGGAAATGTCATGGGAAGTAAAAAAAAGCGACCTGCTTAATACTGACCATTGACCATATCACTGACCGAATGACCATTGGTCTATACGCATGCGTCTAGCACCACATGATCAGTGCGTCTTAAGGCGAGTAAATGTTGTTTTATTTTGTTCACAATGTAGACACGGTTGACTAGAGAGGCCAGGTCAATGTAGACAGGGTTGTCTTTAGAGGCCAGGTCAATGTGGACAGGGTTGTCATTAGAGGCTAGGTCAATGTAGACAGGGTTGTCCTTAGAGGCCAGGTCAATGTAGACAGGGTTGTCCAGAGAGGCCAGGACAATGTAGACGGGGATGTCCAGGAGAGGCCAGGTCAATGTAGACAGGGTTGTCCTTCGAGGCCAGGTCAATGTAGACAGGGTTGTCCAGAGAGGCCAGGACAATGTAGACAGGGTTGTCCAGAGAGGCCAGGACAATGTAGACGGAGATGTCCAGAGAGTCGAGGTCAATGTAGACAGGGTTGTCCTGAGAGACCAGATCAATGTGGACAAGGTTGTCCTGAGAGGCCAGTCAATGTGGACAGGGTTGACCAGAGATGACAGGTCAATGTGGACAGGGTTGACCAGAGAGCCCAGATCAATGTAGATAGGGGTGACCAGAGAGCCCAGGTCAATGTAGACATGGTTGGCCAGAGAGTCCAGGTCAATGTAGACTGGGTTGACTAGACATCCCAGGTAAATTTAGACACGGTGGACTAGAGAGTCCAGATCAATGTAGACAGGGCTGACCAAAGAGCTCAGGTCAGTTTAGATCAGGTTGACCACAGAGTTGAGGTGTTGCATAGAACTTGTGCTTTAGTATGGATGTGAAGCGTGGACAGTGAGCAAACAGGCTGAAAAACATCTGATGGCTGTAGAAATGTGGTTTCTGAAAAATATACAACGAATACCACGAACATAAAGGAAAACCAATGACCAAGTCCTACAAAAAAAAAAACAAACAAAAAAAAACAACTGATTAGAGAAATTAGACGTAGAATTCACAATTCGTTGGTCACGCTATGAGAAGAAATGAATTTGAGAACTTGGTGACAACTGGCAAGATCGAGGGGAAGAGAGCAAGGGGAAGGCAGTGAAGTCAATACCTGGATGGCTAGGCGACAAGGTATGGTCGAGACATGAACACTGAGCTGATCCACGAGTAAGTTGGCGAAACATGACTGCCCACGCTTATCGGCATGGCAAGTGATGATGATGATGATGATGATGATGATGATGATGATGATGACGATGATGACCAAAGAACCCAGGTCAATGTTGATAGGGTTGACTAGAGAGCCCAGGTCAATTAAAATAAAAAAATAATATTCATGGGGATTGGAAAACATAAACACTTGTTAAGCAAACAAGCGTGTTAGTCTCTCCTGTATCGCTGCTCTCCATTTCCCATCTTTTTTTGCATATCCTATTTACAGGACATCGCTGTCAACACCAGCATTTAACTGCTGTTGCTGATGTCTTGGCCAGTTTACGTTCAGTAGTTTGCCATTGCTTTCTGAACGACAAGATCCCATACCAACTCGTTAAAATCCAGAGCGACGCGGTCTGCTGTCAAATCGGTCGCAGCTGTGGTTCGAACTCGGGTAAGCAGGCTCACGAATCGCGTCCGTAAGTCACGGAGACGGGCCTTTCCCATCTACGTGATGCATATTGTCTAGTGCGCTCTCTAATCTCTATTGCATCCCATACCGCCTACGTGTACCAGTCAATTCCTGTCAATGTATTTCTCATGCTATTTCAATGCCTCAAGGGGGTCCCGCAATTTCTGTCAAATACGTATAATCCAATGTGTCAGCTATTGCCATGGCAACAAACATGATTCTGCACTTTAATTCCGTGAGAATAACTTTTGGCACGCGTTGGTTTTATGTGAGAACTTTCAGCAACTTTTCAATGTTTTCATTATCTCTCCTTTAATGTTGTCTTCTTTGTCCATGATGTCGTGGCAATAATACGAGTGCCTATCTGTGTCTTTGCATTCTTTTGTCTTTTAAAGAGAGCGAATGTGTCGGATTAAATGCTGCGGGATGTTAATCTCTCTTCAGGTGTGATGCTTGTATTAAGTTATTGTTGCTGTTGCTGTGGTTGTTGGTGTTGATGATGATTGTCAGCGTCTAGCTCATGTCTAGGTATCTGAGCTCGGGTTCACACAGGCAACAATAACTCCGTTAAATATAATATCTAACATTTATTGTAGTTCAATATACAGTGCGTTGGCGCAGTGGGTTAACAAGCACGCACTGAGTTGCCTATCACAGAGGTTTAACATCATCACACATAGTTATCACAAACATTCTAAGCAAACTATCTAGCATATGTCTATGAACCCCAAATACACATGGGTCTAATCTATTGAGTCCCTCTAAGGCAGGCCCTGTTGCCTCTCCGATGGTCCGTCTGTCCTCTGCCGGTTTCACACGTGTCGCAATCCGACACGGGTGGTAACTCTGTTCGAGTTCCTCGTGGACCCCGCAATAGGCGGGCCACATCAGTGTCCACGGGACAGTGGGCTCACTGACCAGTCCTTCGAGAAGGTTCTGGATTACTCTGGCCTTCGAGGGTCTTACTTCTTTCCCTTGGGCGGGAGTTGTAGCCCTTGGCTAATATCTATTACTCATGTTGGGTTACCGGATAATGTGGATCCCGTGAGGCTGTGACAGGAGTCCCCCCTCTCCCCTGATTTGATGGGTTGTTAAAGGGTAATTAGTTCTGCTCTAATTCTGTCACAGAATCACATAAAGTCGGTGTTTGTAGTTTGGTGGACAGTAACTTGGTAACCTACATACTGGCATCAAAACTCATGTATTCTCCCATACACCACTTCTCTGATTTGGTGAAGAGATCACTCTCTCTCCTGTGTCCTTAAAAATGCTTATCTGACCGAAGTTACGTGACGTTTGCTAGTTGTGTCTACAACCCGTCCTTCTCATAGTATCCTACTGATACCAAGACAATTAACCTCTGTATTAAAGAGGATTAACAAGACCAAAGTCCTGGCTAATTAAGTACACTTTCAAATCTTGATCTGTGTGTGCATTTCAATACACTTTTACTCTCGTATGTTGTATAATGCTAAATATGTAGTTACGTTGTTATTTTATCTCATCAGACTACATGTGTCCCTGTTGGCTTGTTAGTGGGTTGACTAATAAGTTGCTGCTTCTAATAAAGTGACTGCATTTTAATTGATAGTGTTCAGTTTTAAGTTTTGTGTAAAGTGTGTGCTGAATGTGTGGCTTATTTCCAAGCGTCACGAGTTGGGATATCCTTAATCATGAATTACTCCAATGTGTGTAATGCATGATCAGGCATTCCAAGCACTGGTGCTTAGATGAAGTATCCTAAATCCTAACTAAGAGTACTAACCTAACTACTAAACTTGTATCAACAATTTAGACAAGTCACACAATTTACATGAAAGACGCAGACAAATTAAAATAAATACGTTTTGCGTACAATTTGTCCGCTCAGTATATCGCTCTCTCATTTAATTCAGTCACGCTGTCATTCATTCACCTTTCACTCAAAATAGTATTTGGTTAAAATATATAATTAAAGTTGAGGTAAGTGTTATTGCCCTTAGAAAAAACGGAATAGGCGATATTTGCCCTTTAAGATAATACGTACTTTTTGTACGATGACTCAAATATGGGTTATAATTTACACAGAGACAATTGCATAGGAAGGTTCTTTAGCCTATGAATGGAACCCCCTGTAATATTATGGTAGAGTATGTACAAATTACAGGTTAACACATGTTATATACATAATTCAATGCAAATATAATACATATTTAATACTAAATTAATTAATTAACTAAGTAACTAAATCCAACGATGATGTGCGCGTTGTCCTCCTGTTGTTAGCGTGTTGTGCCATGAATGTTAAAGTTAGTATGGCTGTCTCTTGAGTGTTGTAGTCGACGTAGTTCTGTTTCGGCTGTTTGCAAAGTCTCGTAGCAACAGCAAGTATGGACTGTTCTCAATGTCGCGTATAAAGTGTTCTTACAGTTTTCAGAGTCAGTTCACTGGTTGAAATCATTACACAGTTAGTGTCTCTCGCTCGGATCGTTCTAGAGCTTGGGCAATTGGTAGTATAGCTCTTAAAGTATAGCTCTTAAAGTATGGCTCTTAAAGTTTCATGTTCGTGGGTGTCATAAGTAACCTATTCACTGAGGTGTTATTACTTCTAATTGAAAGCACTCTAGCAGGTGTAGAGTTACACTGTTATATGATACAGACTAAAATATCACAGTTTCTAGTATGGCGAATGGTCAATGTGCCAAATGTTATTCTGCTGGCGCATTCGTTTGCCGTGATAAAATATCAGCAATAATGTTGTCAGTGCCTCTGATATGGCGGATTTCGAAGTCGAAATCTTGAAGAAGAAGACACCATCTTTGTAACGATGGTTTTTCGGAGCACCTTGCTTCAGCACCAACAATGGCGAATTATCAGTCAGTACAACGAAGTGGGCACCTAAGAGGAACTTAGATAATCTTAACACATAAAATAATAGACTTAATGCCTCCAATTCCACCGTAGAATACCGGATCTCTGCCTTCTTCAGCTTACGGCTTACGTAGAGAATTTGGTGTCTCCCTCCATCCACTTCTTGCATTAAACATCCTCCTATTGCGATAGCACTCGAATCTGTGGTCAAAATAAAGGGTAAATTTATGTTGGGTAATCGTAAAACTGGTGGATTAGAAAAAAAATACGTTTCAATCTGCTTATTGCATCCTCTAAGCGAGTACTTTTACAAACTTTTGATGGATGATCTTTAGTCAACATATCAGAAAAGACTGATGTAAGTTCTGCCCAATTTGGTATAAATTTAGAATAATAGTTTATAAGACCTAGTAAACTTCTAATTTGTTTCTTTGTGGTAGGAACTTCTAGATTGAGGATCTTTGAAACAATTTTATTATCTGTCAACAGTTTGCCTTCAGAAATTCTATGACCAAGGAAGTCTATTTGTTTATAGCCTATTTCAACCTTGGAAGGTTTGATAGTAAGTCCAAAAAAGAAAGATTTGGTTGAAGACTTGTTTGAGTGTAAGTAAGTGAGAAGTCATATTAGAAGAATGAATGCATATATCATCAATATAAGCTTGGACATCTTTAATTCCGTGCAATAGCAATCTAGTTAATCTAACAAATCCCGGACGAGCCCCCAAAAAGCCTGTCAGCGTCTAGCTCATGTCTAGGTATCTGAGCTCGGGTTCACACAGGCAACAATAACTCCGTTAAATATAATATCTAACATTTATTGTAGTTCAATATACAGTGCGTTGGCGCAGTGGGTTAACAAGCACGCACTGAGTTGCCTATCACAGAGGTTTAACATCATCACACATAGTTATCACAAACATTCTAAGCAAACTATCTAGCATATGTCTATGAACCCCAAATACACATGGGTCTAATCTATTGATTCCCTTTAAGGCAGGCCCTGTTGCCTCTCCGATGGTCCGTCTGTCCTCTGCCGGTTTCACACGTGTCGCAATCCGACACGGGTGGTAACTCTGTTCGAGTTCCTCGTGGACCCCGCAATAGGCGGGCCACATCAGTGTCCACGGGACAGTGGGCTCACTGACCAGTCCTTCGAGAAGGTTCTGGATTACTCTGGCCTTCGAGGGTCTTACTTCTTTCCCTTGGGCGGGAGTTGTAGCCCTTGGCTAATATCTATTACTCATGTTGGGTTACCGGATAATGTGGATCCCGTGAGGCTGTGACAACGATGTTGTTGAATTTAAATACCTAGCGCCAATTTTCACTTCAGATGGCGGAGTGGATACAGAAATCAACACACGTTGTACAAAAGCAAATCAACTACTGGGACAACTAGCGCCACTTCTGTCGCATAAAATGATACCGATAAGTACCAAAGCAAATCTCATAAGAAATAGTTTGTGGCCGATATTGTGCTCCCAAACATGAATGCTTACTTCAAATAATGAGTACAGAATCATAGCAAGAGAGAACCGTGAGATTTAGAATTAGGAAAGAGGAAAATTGAAGACCACTGGGTCTAAAACCAATCATGCATACCTTTAAATAATAACAGGTTGAATAGTTTCACCACCTCACAAGAATGCTCTGGTACCATCTGTCACAAAAAGCCACATAAAAAAAATATAATGGATTCAGAGCAATGGATACAAGACCACAGAAAGGACGGAGTTATGGTGTCAACAACAAGCTTAGAGAAATAACTACCATCTTACAATTAACATTTATTATAAAGAGCGCATAAAAAATCTGTACATTTTTTCCCAAACCTTTACTGAGGTAAATAATAGAAGAAGAAGAAGAAGAAGAAGAAGAAGAAGAAGAAGAAGAAGAAGAAGAAGAAGAAGAAGAAGAAGAAGAAGAAGAAGAAGAAGAAGAAGAAGAAGAAATAAAGTACATTATATAATAATACAAAAGTGAAGGAGAACAAACACAACATCCACCACCCAGCCAGGTAATGATTGTGGTAGAGACCATGCGCTACTCTCGACATAGTGAAGGTAGAGATTGATTAATTGATTGATTGATGTATGTAAGAACCGACATCACAGCATTCTTGGCATTCCCATAAGCGCTCCGTCCCCATCCTCAGAAGCCAGCGAAGAGTTCCAACCCCAATAGTACCAGTAGTGATTATATGTGCGTCTCACCTCTCCTCTAAGCGTCGAGCATGAAAGCAGAGAAACCAACGACAAGTCCAAAGCATCGCACATAGATCGAACTCCGTACCTCCAGCGACGATTCCAAGGGGGTCTCCGGGAAACCAAAATCTTCACTCTAGAACCGAATGAATAAATTATAATACGTACCCACAACTTCTGATGACAAGGGAAAATGTCTATAGAAAACGAAGAAATGGTAACACTGCATGAAGTAGCCACATATGCTAGAAATAACCTATCATCCAGGGGCAAAGATAATATATTCAATGATAGGGTCAGAAAGAACAAATGTATTAAAAACTGTCCTGCACGGCGAAGAATCACCAATCTGCACACCAATAAGCCAGACATGGGACAACGGATACTCACGCAAACCTCAGGTCCGGTATGACATCACAGTGATGTTGGACAACAGGATGTCTTCATCCGGCATACAGGACTTCACGCTGGAGTTCACAGCCGGCGAACACAAGCAAGCACTAATGGATCCTACAGCAGGAGAAAGACACCCAGAGTCATGATCCGTGCGTGTCTCCCTTTAGAGAGTGTAAGGAAGGCAAAGGGTCGAAACATTTTGGGAAGGGAGAAACCTTCTGATGACCAGAAGAACTTCTGACCTACTTGCTTCGCGGCGGAGTTGGTATCAGTGAGCTAAAATGGCAGTGAAGAGGTTATAAACCAAAAGGAATATGAAACGCAAAACGACAGATAATAAACAGCATATTCACACCAACCCTATGATACAAATCTCGAACTTGGGCTTTATCCAAATCACACTTTCGCAAAATTAACACCTGCGAAATGAGATGCCTGAGGAGAGCTGCCACTTAACAATCCTAGACCGAGTAAGAAATGCTGTTATCAGACAGACTGTTGGATCAACACCTTGTGCCACATTTATTGAAAGACAGAAGATCAAGTGGTTTGGCTATGTCGTTAGAATGCAACACCAACAACTACCATTACTGGCCTTACATCAAAGATCATCTGCGACGAGACCGAGAAGAGGACGTCCAAGAAGAAAATGGATTGACGACATCAAAGACATTGTACAAACACACGGAATGACACTATCCAGTGCCGCCCACCGGGCGCTCCAGCGCAAATGATTCCTCCCCACGATGCTTGACGGCAGAAGTGGAAGAAGAAGATGGTGATGATGACGACGACGACGATGATGATGATGATGATGATGATGATGATGATGATGATGATGATGATGATGATGATAACAGGGCAGGCTTGAAAGACATAACATGAAAATAAGAGATAAGGTTGAGTTAAGTTGAGTCAAGAACGGACATAACAACACTATCTGAAAATATAACTATCGAAACGAGTGCTCTAGGTCTCACTCTTTTTCACTTTTTTTAACCCTACTCCACCCCCTTTCCCCGCACCTCTACCACACTCCCCCAGTACTTTTTTTTTTTTTGACTTTTCCTCCCCAAAGCATGAACAACATGTTTTCGTTCAGCATGAACAGTGTTTTCGTTTCAGAGAAAGTATCTGCAGCGTCAGCTTCCAAAATCCCGTGGATTATTTTTTGGGCTCTCCGATGTTCTTCAACTTCTCCCTTTCCTGTGCAATGTCCTCTTAAAATCTGAGCCGACCCTTGGCCTTCTGTCTGCGGGCTTAAGCTTGGTCACTGGAGATCTCGGATCTGCTTTTGTCTGCATTCCTCTTACGAATAAACTCCATGAGGACACGCTAGTTCTTGAAGGCATTACCCCTGCAGTTCATGTGCAGGTCGTGGTAGAGGTGCTAGTCGTTTTCTTGGCTTCCATTTACTTGCTGAGCAATCTGCAGAGAACCCTCAAACGTCCGACGCACAGGGTCGTAGTCGGCATATGAGCATTCGTAGCACCTTCCCTCTTGCCGTGTCCCATATTTCGTCCTTTAAGGCGTGACTCTGTATTTATACGAACTCGTGCACGGGACTGAACTCGACATGTTTGCGAATCGGAATTTTAATAAGAGATAATGACCGTCTTTCCAAAGGCACTCAGTCTTGTCTACACAAGTATGGCAGAGGTTTTTAATCAGAGACAAAACCCGCTTTCCACTAACTGGCACTCAATCTTGTCTGCCAAGTATGGCAAATAGTTTTAATCAGAGATAAGGACCCTTTGTCCACTAACTGGCACCTCAAGTCTTGTCTGCCCAAGTATGGCAAAGGTATGTAATAAGAGATAACAACCCGCGTTCCACTAACTGGCACTCAATCTTGTCTGCCCAAGTAAGGCAAAGGTTTTTAATCAGAGATAAGGACCCTTTCTCAACTAACTGGCACTCAATCTTGTCTGCTCAAGTATGGCAAGGGTTTTTAATCAGAGATAATAACCCTTTGTCTACTAACTGGCACTCAATCTTGTCTGCCCAAGTATGGCAGAGGTTTTTAATCAGCGATAAGGACTCTTTGTCCACTAACTGGCACTCAATCTTGTCTGCCCATGTATGGCAGAGGTTTTTAATCAGAGATAAGGACCCTTTGTCCACTAACTGGCACTCAGTCTTGTCTGCCCAAGTAAGGCAAATGTTTTTAATCAGAGATAAGGACTCGCTTTCCACTAGCACTCAGTCTTGTCTGCCCAAGTATGGCAACGGTGTTTAATCAGGGATAAGGATCTTCTTGTGTTCAACCTCAGAAGAGAAGTTATAATTAGACTCCAAGTACGAGATGGAGGAAAGCGTAACGCAGATCGATTCAATATGCAATATATAATTCACACATAGCTTCAACAGAGGCAGGGCAACTGGCTTATGATAGAGAGACATTTAGACAGGCTGATATGAGAGCCACCAGATAACATTTATATATAATGTATACACTTAATGCCACGAAGATAGCTAGTTTCCACTAACAGGGTGAAAACTAGTGGCATTATGAACAGGGAGATAATTACTTCCTTCCTCAATACAGGGACGCAATACAGGATGCAAATATCACTGAAGCAAGAGTATACATTGCATAACAATTACTGTTATGAGCGGATACAGCAGGAAACACGTGAGGTGTTAACAGTGAGATAACTTTAATAAGAGCAGCGAAGGACAGAGAACATGCATTATCTTAATAACAATGGATGGTGGAGTAATCGGGATATAGAAAAAACCATTATCTTACTAAGATAGAGGAAACAGATGCTAAAATAAAGGGGTACATGGAGGGGTTGACCTTTTGTTTCTTGCTCACTTTGATATCCAGCGTAGTCCGCACACGTGCCACTGCTACTAGTACTTGTTTCTAATGGAAAGTGCACTGGACTGATTATTGCATGTGGATTAATCTTCTCTCTTACCAGTGTCCCTCACCATAAGACGAAACCACCCCGACTTCTGAAGTACTCGTAATTACCGTTCCCCAAGTCAGGGATTCTTCTTCTTCTTCTTCTTCTTCTTCTTCTTCTTCTTCTTCTTCTTAGTCTTCTTCTTCTTCTTCTTCTTCTTCTTCTTCTTCTTCTTCTTCTTCTTCTTCTTCTTCTTCTTCTTCTTCTTCTTCTTCTTCTTCTTCTTCTTCTTCTTCTTCTTCTTCTTCTTCAGCGTTCCGAGCCATTGTGGTTCTTTGCTGCAGACACAAGCCGTCTCCATTCGCCTCTCTGGTTGAACTGTGTAGAAGTTGGACCTCCTACCTCGTCATCAACGCAACGGATATGTAAGAGCGAACGCTCTTATCAACTCTGTCACGCTGTCCTCCTCGTGTAATCTTAAACAGAGAAGTGATGCAGGACAAGGGAGACAAATCCGATAAACATAAGAGGGGGGATAACTCACGCAAACAATGGCGAACAAAATGAGAAGAGATTACATGCCACCAAGAACGAGAGAAGAAGACACAAGATATGAACGAAGAAACAGGCCCCAAAGGTGCAGCAACAGAACAAGATACAAGAGAACCGGGTGGAGTCCATTTAGGGCTGATTATAATCGATGAAAGCCTTTCTGAAATAAAAACACCATAGGGGAGCTGGTGAGAGGGGGGGGGGGGGGGGGGGGGGGTGGGGGTTTGGGACCGGACAACACCAACCCGTAGAAATGTGCCAACCTGACCATACATGACCAGAAAGCAACAAAGAATAAGGCCACACCAAACCTAGAAACTCGGAGCAAATAGGAAGCAATACAATCAATACAAAGAGCAACATATCCGAAAGCAGAAGCTGAACAAAGAAAAAGGAAACATTACTTTAAAAATAGCTACTTACATTTCCTGTACAATACTTCACTGTCAGTCCCAGCATTGTGTGCCTGCTGTGATGTCTTGGCAAGCTGACGTTCAGTAGTTTGTCATTGCTTTCTGAACGGCCGGAACTCATACCATTGTATTGAAAGCAACGCAGGCAATCTGCTTCCATATAGTCCACAGCGGGTTTCGAACGCATATGAGGGATTGGGAGTTGTGTTCGCAACGAATTCGACAAAGTGCCGGTAAACACTGTAAAGGCCCCAAATATAACACGGAGACAGACAGTTTACGTGGACAACAAAGCGTTTGTTCATGTAAGCAAGCAACTTACGTAGGTGTTCATATGAACACTAGTTTTAAAAAAAAAACAGTTAGTCGCATATCCTTTACAGGACGTCGCAGTCAACCCCAACATTCTAGCTGTTTATGATCTCTTGGAAAGTTTACGTTCAGTAGTTTGCTATTGAGTTCTGTACGACCGGCACCCATACCATTTAGTTAAAACCCAGCGCAACGCAGTCTGCTGCCAAATCGAGCGCAGATGTGTTTCGCACGAGGGTATACGGGATCACGAACCGCGTTCGCAACCACTTCGCCACGGAGCAGCCATGCACACTAGTAACAACATTATATTCATGTTACAGTAAATATTACATCTCATTGATAATGTGACTTACCGTGACACTGTGTCGGGTTCGGGTTTCGACGACGGAGCGCAGATACTCCTCTGTAAATCACTGGTGCTCCACATGGAAGCAGTGCTAAGCATTCCAGGACTGTTGATTGGCAGCCCCGCCTCGCTGTCGCGCCCACGGATGTCATCAATACTGACGGAGGCCAACGCCTCAGGTCGACGAGATGGAGACGTCACCGAGGTCAAGGCTGTGTCCCTGGAGGTTGGTGAGGAGAAGCTCGAACGTCTCTGAGCTGTTGGCAGTCAGTGGGAAAATGGACGTGTTAATGTAACAGCCAGAAAGGAGGAATAACACGTAGATATGTTAATGTAACAGACAGGAAGGAGGAATAACACGTAGACATGTTAATGTAACAGGCAGGAAGAAATAACACGTTAAGAAATAAAACGTACAAGTTAATTTAACAGGCAGAAAGGAGTAAAGTTAATTCAACAAAGAGAAAAACGTAGACACGTTAATTGAAAAGACAAAGAAAAACGCAGACAAGTTAATTTAACCGACAGAAAGACGCAGACAAAGTAATTTAACAGACAGAAAGACGCACACATTTTAATGTAAGAGGCAGAAAGAGGCATGGCTACTTTGTAAGGCAGAAATATATTTAACATGGAAAAGTTAATTTAACAGGAAACCAGAAACTATGGAGAATAATCCTTTTCAAAATACTACATGAAATGTGATTATTAATCTGAGCCTGGAATGGGCCCTAATTATAATTTCTCTTCTCAGCTATACAACATCACTTTCTAAGCCAGGCAAAGATCAGTCAAAGCTAAATGGATTTAGGATTATCACCTTTCAGACTACTTTTGGCAAGGTGCCAGAGAAGGTATTTGCTGTAAGTTTAATAAATATCTAGATAGGGAAAAGTTCCCCCCGAAAGGTTTGGGGGAATTACAGACCAGGAAAAGATACTTGGTCAAATGCAGCCACTTTTGCCTATGATGTTTATAAAGGGTTCCACAACAGAAAGGAGACGGCGCTGGCAGCACTCGATCTCGGGGTCGTGTACAACAGAGTCAGATGTGGTGTTTTGATGTACACTTTCATGGAGATGAGAGTCTGTCCTTGGTTGATGAACTAGATTGCAGTGTCGTGTATTCTAGCAGTGTGGTTCTCGGTCTGGGTACATGGACCTCAGAGCCATGTATCATAGCCCCCCAGACTACCATAGGGGTCAGAAATTTCACTTGTGCTGTTCAATGTGTATAGGAGTAAGATTGCAAGCCTCGAAGCATCAAGGGTTGGAAGGATAATAACATTTACAGATGATGTTCTCGCATACAGGCAGGGGAGGGACAGACATCAAACAGCGCAGAAGTGCAGGCGAAAATGGACAAAGTTATGGATTGGTGCACCGAGTTGGATGCTCTCATTAATCCAGACAAGGCATCTGTCTTGTGGTGCTCTCTGGGCAATAAGAATGCTAAAGCTGACCTCCCAAGCCTCACAATAAATGGTAGAAATGTGAATAGAGAAGGTAGACTTAAGCACCTGGGAGTCACGTCGCTTTTGATAGAAGTCTGTCCTCTAGGGATCATGATGACGTGGTGGTTACAAAATGTCAGGGGCTCAATGCACTGAAGAGTATAGCAGCAAGGGGCCTGGAGCAGAAAATGTTATTCGCAGTTTTTAGCAATTAATCATTTCATTGGTAGAGTATGGACTAAGAATGCTCACTGTCTCAAAGAGTCAGCTAGTGAAACTAGAGCGCATACAGAATGAAGCCATGAGGGTGATTCTGGGATGTACAGCGGACACTCAAATAGTGTGTATGTCATACATCTTGGGGTTGCCGACCATTGTAGACAGACTCAAGGTTTTGCAGGCAAGGTCATATTTCTAGGTAGCTGCAGACAAGGATCATATTGTTATCTGCATGATTCTCTAGATGCAGAAAATGGCAACATTCTGCTAAGAGGGAGATCATGGGTGACTCAGGAAGAAGAAACCATCATAGAAGTGTGCACATGAGAAAATTGGCAGAGGAAAGGAGTGGATCAGAGTGCCGAATAGAAATTCAGACTTGTATGGGGTTATAATCGCATTGGGCAGTGAGTATAGGGAGTAGCCAGCATACGTTTCGGAAGTAGAAATACAGCAATTAATTCATAACTACTCTCGTCCTGGCGATGTGATTATCTATACCGATGGCGCTGTGGATAAGCGACAAAACAGTACCCGGGGATTCTTAGCAAAAGCAAATGACCAATGGTTAGTAAGGGAGAGCTTGGGATATGACACCATAACCTCAAGTCTGAGAATGGAGGTGAAGGCGGTTACTGCAGCTTTCCTCTGGATGGAGAAGAAACGGTATGCGCATGTTGTGATTGTGATGTACATAGAATGTCTTGTAAAATTATGTGTCTTATACCGTAGGCCCGATGCGCCTTAAGGCCTGTAAAATGATCCTTTTTTTAACCTACACTGAGAGTATCATCATCAAGTGCCGTGCCAGCTGGCGTAGGCGTTCATGGCTCTCCACAGATCTCGGTCTTTGGTGTTCTGGATCAACTCTGCTGATGATGTTCTTCCATGCCACCGTCTCAATCCGTCCAGCATCATTTCTCTTGGTCTGCCTCTGCCTTGCTTCCCCTCGATCTTTCCAGTTGTCACGATTTTCTCCAATTCCTCTCTTCTCATCACATGACCAAAGAAAGCTGTTTGTCTCTTTCTTATTGTTGTATATAGTGTATATTCTGACGTAATGCTTCTCTTACGTGTAATACTATGATAGTCAGCCTACATTGAGAAGCGGTGCTTACATCATGACACCACTACATGAAACACTATGACGGTCAGCCTACACTGAGTTCAGCTGAGTTGAATAGTCAAAAACAGACATCGCAGCACTTGGGACATTCCCATACGTGCTCAGTCTTTATCTTCAACAGCCAGCGAAGAGTTCCAGCACTAACGGTACCAGAAGTAGTCCGCCAATGTGTCCGCCTGACCTTTCTTCGGATTACTGATTGGCGGTCATATTTCTTGATCTAGAGACTGTAGGCATTCTGAGCATACACTGAGTGTTGATACCTACACCATGACACTATTACTTGAAATAAATGGCGGTTGGGAACTGAGTTTTGATGTCTACATCGTGAGTGAGATGGTGAAATATGACAGTCCACGCTTATCGCCATGCATGAATATTGGCGCTAGTCTTCATTTGTTTCAATTTACTCATTAAAATATCGTGATCTACCATATCAAAAGGTTTTTTAAAGTCAAAAACACCGCTCCACAAATGTTGCCATTGTTGATGTTAAAGTATTGGTCATTTTTGTTTGAGCGCTATGACAAGAATATTTAGATCGAAACCCAGATTGGCTGTCAATTATTAGATCCTTGTTAAGTAAATGGGGTAATGGTATTTTATGTATGCGTTTTTTAAATGACTTTGATAGCGACGACAGTAAAGAAATATGTCTATAATTACACAAGACGCTATTATCAACTGAATCATTTTTAAGTAGAGAATGAACTTTAGCAATATTACATCCAGATGGAAAGTAATCTTTGCTAGGCACTGGTAATACATGTGCGTTAATGACTGACTAATGACTGGTGCAGTACAACGTAGAATTCTATTACTGACACAATTTAGGCCGTGTGAATATGTTGCTTTGAGGTTTGAGAGATATTTATATACGTCTGCAACCGACATCAAGGGAATCTCAGCGGGAATATTTCTAGTGCACTTCTTTTGACAGAATGATGACAGTGAAATTAAATTACATGATGAGTCTGGTATAGAAGATCTTCTATTCTCTATTTCTGATTGAAAGAAACAACTAAAATAATCGCATGTTATAGAATTTGGTATTGCTGACTCTGAAGAATGTTTCTTATTGGTTAGCGAGTTAATAGCCTTGTATATAGTTGTGCTGTTTGATGTATCTATTATGAAATTTGTAAAATGATCTTTCTTTATCATATGAACTTCATATTTAACTTGATTTCTTAGTCTGCACTATTTGATAAAGTCTTTATTTGTGTGTGCTGTATCTCGTTCTCTCATGATTTCCAGAACTTCACTAGTGACCCATGGGGATTTATGTTAATTCTTGACTCGAACTTCTGTGACTGGCGAGTGTTTATCAAACACACTGTAGACTGGGCAAATTAGGATTTTATAAAATTGACCTTGGCTCCCAGGTCGCCCGAGACTTAAATCTGTACATATAATGTCTTGGGGGATAACGCCGGCCGACCTATAAATGTATAGGACCAGCACCGTAGGCCCGACGTGCCTTAAGACATGTAAACAGGGTCCTTTTTTTTACCTACACTGAGAGTATATGCTGACGTAATGCTTCTCTTACATGTAATACCATGACGGTTAGCCTACTTTGAGAATAGGTGCTTACACCATGACCCACTACGTGAAATATATGGCTGTTGGTGTACACTGATATCCTACATCATCACACCAGATGTGTAATACATGGCACTTGGCCTACACTGAGTGTTGATGCCCACATCATTAAACCCATTTGTTACATACATGGCTGTTGTTCTACACTGAGTGTCGATACCTACATCATGATACCATACGTGAAATACATGGCTCTTGGCCTACACTGAGTGTTGATGCCCACATCATTAAACCCATATGTTACATACATGGCTGTTCTACACCGAGTTTCGATACCTATATCATTATAAATTGCGTGAACTACATGACCCTCGGCCTACACAGAGTGTTGATGTTTAAATTATGATATCTTTACGTGAACTACATGACTCTCGGCCTACACTCAGTATTGATGCCTACATTAAGACGTACCCATGAGCTGCCAATGCGTTATGGGATAATTTGACATCAATAAAAATATGACGTGGAGGAATCATTTTATTATGAGGAAATGCATGTAAGCTAATACTTTAAACTCTCAAAATAGAATTGACAAATGAAGTTAATAGAACATGAAGACATCTATTAAAATCAATGTGAAAATGTTATGCATTCTTATGTATGATCATAAATTAGATTTTAAAAATAATGATAAATCTAAACAGATAAACACATTTCAAGTGCTAAATTTATATTAACATTCTAAAACAAAATTTGCGTGGAAAAATAAATTAATGTTGAAATGTGTTATCTAAATAAAGTTACACTGATGAACATGCAGAAATTAATTTCACTTGTAGAATTATTAAAGAAGAAGAAGAAGAAGAAGAAGAAGAAGAAGAAGAAGAAGAAGAAGAAGAAAAAGAAGAAGAAGAAGAAGAACTATAAAAATAGATACATGTTACTTGATGAAATACATTTAACGCAGTAATAATCATAAAGCTTAGAAATAAATAGCGAATACCGAAACGATTATAACGCCATGAAAACACAACTAGCTTGAAAAGATAGATTAAAATTTAAGCAGGCAATATTGAGACTAACTACATTTATTATAGCCAATTACATCCAGCACAACAATCATTTCAACACACGACAAGACATTTAATATGCAGACACATTGCATGGATGATGTGGCATTTAATAGATACATTAGTGTTCGCTAGTTTAGCTTGCGCCGCTCCTCCATCTTCTCTTTCCTTAACATGTATGAATAATGATATATTGGCATCAGAGAGAGAGAGAGAGAGAGAGAGAGAGAGAGAGAGAGAGAGAGAGAGAGAGAGAGAGAGAGAGAGAGAGAGAGAGAAAGAGAGGGCGTGGGAGAGATGGAAAATGAGAGAGAGAGAGAGAGAGAGAGAGAGAGAGAGAGAGAGAGAGAGAGAGAGAGAGAGAGAGAGAGAGTCCCATCTCTTAATCACACTCTAAGACATGAAGAGGCGTCAAAGAGAGTTCTGCAGGTCACAACACTGAGGAAGATTGAAGGGGTAGACTAAAATCAAAACTGGGGAAAATTGAAGGCGAAGACCAAAGACAATACTGGTGAAAATTTTGTATACCAAAGACACCACTGGGGAAATGGAAAGGATAGACCAGAGACAACATATGGGGCAATGGAAGGGGCAGACCAAGACAACATGGGAGACGATGGAAGGGGTAGTCCAAAGACAACGTAAGGGACAATGGAATGAGTAGACCAAAGACAACACTGGCAAAGTGGAAGGGATAGACCCCCCCCCCCCCTCCCCCCAAAAAAAAGACAACATTGGGAAAATGGAAGGGGTAGACCTAAGACAACATATGGGGCAATGGAAGGGGTAGACAAGTCAACAAGACATGGGAGACGATGGAAGGGGTAGACCAAAGAAAACGTAGGGGTCAATGGAATGGGTAGACCAAAGACAACACTGGCGAAATGGAAGGGATAGACCCCCCCCCCCCCCCCCCCCCCCAAAAAAAAAAAAAAAAAAAAAAAATTAAATTGAAGGGGTAGACCAAAGACAACACTGGCGAAATGGAAGAGATAGACTAAAAAACAACTCTGGGAAAAATTGGAAGGGGTATACCAAAGACAACACTGGGGAACATGTAAGGGGTAGACCAAAGACAACACTAGAGAACATGGCAGAGGTAGACCAAAGACAACACTGGGAGAATGAAAGGGATTGATTAAAAACAACACTGGGGGAAATTGAAGGGGAAGGCGAAAGACAACTCTGGGGAAAATGAAAGGGGTAGACCAAAGACAACACTGGGGAAAATTCAGGTTATAGACCTAAAAACCACTCTGGGGATATGGAAGGGGTAGACCGAAAACAACACCGGAGAACATGGCAAGGGTAGACCAAAGACAACACTAGGGGACAATGGATAGGGGTAGACCAAAGACAACACTGGGGAAATGTAAGGGGTAGACCGAAAACAACACCGGAGAACATGGCAAGGGTAGACCAAAGACAACACAGAGGACAATGGTAGGGGTAGACCAAAGACAACACTGGGGAAATGGAAGGGATAGATAAAAAACAAAAATGGAGAAATTGAAGGGGTAGACCAAAGACAACACTGGAGAACATGGCAAGGGTAGACCAAAGACAACACAGAGGACAATGGAAGGGGTAGACCAAAGACAACACTGGGGAAATGGAAGGGATAGATAAAAAACAAAAATGGAGAAATTGAAGGTGTAGACCAAAGACAACACTGGAGAACATGGCAAGGGTAGACCAAAGACAACATAGGGGACAATGGAAGGGTAGACCAAAGACAACATAGGGGACAATGGAAGGGGTAGACCAAAGACAACATAGGGGACAATGGAAGAGGTAGACCAAAGACAACACTGGGGAAATGGAAGGGGTACACCAAAGACAACACTGGAGAACATGGCAAGGGTAGACCAAAGACAACACAGAGGACAATGGAAGGAGTAGACCAAAGACAACATAGGGAACAAAGGAAGGGGTAGACCAAAGACAACACTGGAGAAATGGAAGGGGTAGACCAAAGACAACACTGGGGAACATGGCAAGGGTAGACCAAAGACAACATAGGGGACAATGGAAGGGGTAGACCAAAGACAACATAGGGGACAATGAAAGGGGTAGACCAAAGACAACACTGGGGAAATGGAAGGGGTAGACCAAAGACAACACTGGAGAACATGGCAGGTTGTAGACCAAAGACAACACAGAGGACAATGGAAGGGGTAGACCAAAGACAACATAGGGGACAATGAAAGGGGTAGACCAAAGACAACACTGGGGAAATGGAAGGGGTACACCAAAGACAACACTGGAGAACATTTCAAGGGTAGACCAAAGACAACATAGGGGACAATGGAAGGGGTAGACCAAAGACAACATAGGGGACAATGGAAGGGGTAGACCAAAGTCAACATAGGGGACAATGGAAGGGGTAGACCAAAGACAACACTGGGGAAATTGAACAGTTAGACCAAATATAACACTGATGAAAATAGACTGGGCAGACCAAACACAACACTGAGAAAAATGGAAGGGTACATTAAACATAACAATTGTGGAAAAGGAAGGGTAATCTAAACACAACTTTGGAGGAAATGAAAGGGGTAGACCAAACACAACATTGGAAAAAATGGAAGGGGTAGACCAAACATAAAATTGGGGAAAATAGGAGGTGTAGATCAAACACAACACTGGAGAAAACGGAAGAGGTAGACTAACCACAACATTGGGGAAAATGGAAGGAGTGGACCAAAGACACAACTAAGGAAAATGAAACCAAAGGCAACACTGGGGAATATAGAAAGTGTAGACTAAAGGCAACACTGTGGGAGTTGGAAGGGGTAAACCAAAGACACCACTGAGGAAAATGGAAGGGGAAGACCAAAGACAACACTCATAAAACTTGAATTCACAGATCTATCAGTGAAGACAGACATGCTTGGAATTTTTAAAATAAATCTTGAGAAGGCAGACAATTATATGCATAATTGAGACAAAAACAAGGAGCTGATCCACGACTCTGGTAATCGAGTGAACTAGTGATACATGAACGCCCACGCTTGTCGGGTGGCATCCGGTGATGGTTATATCCCACAGTAAAAGAGAACGGGTTTAATAAAACTTGTGTACTTCTATACCCATCGAGCAGAAGAATTCAAGATGTACATGTAAGGACTGTACATATAGTCGATCGAGGTAAATACGAGGGACTAAGTGAAGGTTGTAAGGTACCACAATATGTAAGTATAGGAGAGGAAAAGCTAAATAAGACTGTAACGTGTTCCTAGATACCAGGGTAACATGTCAAAGACTAAGCAACAATATGCAATGAATGAATCACGCACAAAACGAGAGGCAGAATATGTGATCCTTACTAGTACACGATTACTAATGACAAAATAGACGTTGCGACTAAAGCCTTCGTCAGCACACAAACACACACCGACACAACTACATGAATAACTATAATTATATGAGATGTATAGAGTTATTTGTCAATATAACACATCTGTTTCCTAGTTGTGGAATGGACACGTCTGTAGTAGAATCTCACGTGTGTGGTCATAACAATGCCGACCAAAATATAGTATACCTCTCTATCCCAGGGTTAGTTGGCTAGTTGGTGGTTGCCTGGTTGTTTGTAAACCGTCTAGAAGACATAGTTATAATTCTGAAAGGCGATCATGTGAGTTCAGGTCGCTTGGGCTTGGAAAGCCACTTGCGTCTATCGGAATGAGGTTGGCGTGGAGACTTTCCTCAACATTCGGTTCCAAAGTACCAGCTTTACGAGGACTGTATAGCAGAACTGCCCTTCACCTCTCCAACTTCAGAAAACAGATTTGTGTGCAAGGCCGGCACTGAAGCATGACTTCTGGGAGATGAATGAATCACCAGAACACGAGACGTAGATTGTCAGAAACAATATGGACGTTGTGGTTAAAGCCTTCCTTAGCACAGACCAAACACACCCAAACCGACGCAACGACATGAATAACACTACATGAAAATGCAAAGGTTACTTATATGTTTCCTTGCTGTGGCTGAATATGTCTTAAAGGATCAACGCGTTTGAACACTATCAGTGGATTCTACTTCTGGGAGAGAATCTCTGGGTGTAGCCAAGCCCTGATTGAGCATAATACACTTGGACTGGTTGGGACCAGACCTTGTTGGTCACGTATTCTCCTCGAATTTTAGTCATTTCGATATCAATCGACTCTACCCCAGTACCCTGGGCTGGACCAGACTCGCAAGCCAGATCACAGGCTCCCTAAACAAATTTTGTACAGTGTGCTGCATTCTGGTAAACACTCCCAAGAGGAAACGCTTTAAAGACACTCTGAAGATCTAGCGAAAGCTTATGGAATTTATCACGACAGTTGGGAAACTGCTGCCAAGAATCGAAATTCGTGGCGTACATCATTACGCAAGGGTGTAGTCACTTGTGTAGCAAACATGATTGCAAGAGCTGTAAAAAATAAGGCTGGACAGAAAAACCACTGAAGGAAATCCTCCTCTTGGAACGTCAAGCATTCTTTGCCCACATTCTCAAAGAACATTTCGAACCAAAATAGGCCTTACCAGCCATCTGAGAACTCACGGCTCCAAACTTTCAACCCCACTGTATGAAATGAGTGGTCATCATCATTCTCGATGGACAAACACCACTCTGAGAAAACATCCCAGGATCAAGGAGGCATGTGCAAACAACACAAATGTACTCTACATCAAACCAGGAAATACTTAACGAGATTTTTACATTTCTCTAGAAGTAGAAGAGCAAACAACAATGTAAAACATCTTTAAACTTATGTGTTGAATAGCAAACACGATAAATGATTAAACAAATGCAGGATTAAGCTAAGCAAAAGAATGATGCATACACAAACTACCTGTACTCACCTTTACGAGGCTGTTTTGGAGTCCTGGAGTAGGGACATTCGTTTGGTCCGAGGAGAGGACAGTTGATATCGCACACGTGTGAAGTGGACGAGTCGCTGGAGTCATCAAGATCATCACTTTCCTCTACCGTCCTCTTCTTCTCTATCTCTCGCCTGATAAATCGTTCACCCCGCCGCTTCTCGCTCTCGCTGCCAAAACTCCGCCTCTTCTGACGGAAACTGAACCCCAGCTCAACCCGCGAGTCCACAGTTAGATCATATTTCCCCTCGTCCTTTCCTCGGCCTCTTAAACTCCCTCCTTCACGACGATTCTCGTGTTCTACACCCAGTGAACCTCGTCCGTCTTTCTTCCCTCGTTCCACAATCTTTTTCCCTTGCTTTTCTCTTCTAACATCCACATCTTTCCTCCCAGAGGCTTCCTTTAGTGACGACACATGTTCGTTTTTCCGGGAACTATCGTCGATATCGCAAGAAGCACCAGCTAAAACATGATCGGAGTCGCTGTCTTGCTGTGGAACTGGCATGAAACCAGATCGAATCCTTCTGCTGATCCTCATTCGAAATGAGGGACCTTTGGCAGACCTCTGTCGTTCCATAGCGTATCTTGAAGCTGTACCCTTCGATGTTCGTGTAACAATCTTGTTCGTTATGGTGAATTTTGGAATGTGGGAGGCACGACTGTTGATTCCGTGAAGATGTCTCGTGGCTGCTGTTGCTGCTGTTGCTGTTGCTGCTGCTGTACGTGTACAGTTGCTTCTGAAGACTTGTTTGTTCTTGCGGTTCCTGCCTGTTCGCGCCGGCCATAACTTGAACAGCAAGTTCCAGATCATTTAGACCACGAAGCCATGAGCTATTGACCCGGATACAAATACCCCGTGGGCTGCCGTTTAGCAAACAATGTCAAAGGTCACCTGATATGAATTGTGTGCTGACCAAGAAACATCTGTCCGGAACAGTAGCTGTCTGCTTTTACTTCACAAAACTTGGAATACCTATCAATGCAATTTTCGTATTAATGAAATGAAACATATATCTCTAACTCCACCACATTTATTATATTTATGAATTGAAACATAAATCACAAACTAAATCGGAACTAACCATTAAAACAGAATAGCTCCCACGGATACATATCTTTGGTACCTTTGTCTGTTCTTTTAAAATAAGAAAACACCAGACAAGAGATGCTTTCATCAGATTATGACATATACGGCAATCAAATGAAATGAAAAAACGATAATAACCTTAGGATATTCAATTCTATATTACGTAGTACTGATGTACGGATTAAAAACGTACAACGACAAAAACAATTACTAATATAAATAATTACTCTTTGTGAACTTGGCAGCCAGCGTAAGGTCACCATACAGTGGATACCATCTCATTTTGAGTAACCGAAAACGAGAGAGCTAATCGATTAGCTAAGGAAGGAGCAATATAAGAACAACCTGATGTACCAGTTAAATACGACCAAAAGAACAGAATGATGAAATCCGTCAGTAAGCTACCAAAACCTGCTCAAGACGACTACCACCTTATGGACATACCAGAATAAATCATTATTCTGCGCCCCAGAACAGGACACAATAGATTACGCAACCACATGTATACAAAATTCAAGATTGGTGAAACAGCCATGTGCACATGTGGATTGGCGTCGTAGACAGGAGAGCACATACTCCAAAATACGACTGACATAAGCCTGGGTCATTGACATTGAGTTGAGTGACCGGGCATGAGGAAGAATGGAGATGAGAGTGGGAGACAGTAAAGTGACTGACCTGGCTACGAGGAAACAATCAACCCTCAGAAATAATGGGGCGGATATGAGTGGAAATCCCCAGGGGGGATGGGTCGAAAGAGAGGTGTGTGTTGTGTGAAGTGAGGAGACTGAAAAGTCAGTGAGAGAAGAGACCGACTGCGGGTCAGGTCGTTTAAGAGAGAGCTCCGTGTTGTGTTGTTCTTCTAGTTGTGAAGACAGGCCTGAACCCAGAGTGGGTTCTGTATTGAGTGTAGGCCTGAACCCAGAGTGGGTTCTATAGTTGAGCAGTGGCTCCAACCCAATGTGTGGGTTGTATTGTGGGAGATCCAGCCGTGGATAGTAGCTGGATTACCTGTCTTGTGGATTGAGATTAGAAGCCAGCCGTGAGAAGGCATTGATGTGTGCTGGTTAAATTGTGAGGAGGATATTTATATTCTATGGATTACGTTATGTTTCTGGATGTATAAACCTGTTCCGTTTGTCCGTCTTATTTCTGTAATAAAGGATTATGTGCGCCAACGGAATCTTGTTTAATGCCTGGTGAATATGCACTGCGGGGGTGAGTTACATTGCAAGACAGATATCTCCATTGACACACCATGAGTATCGTTACCTAGACAACGACCATCACACAATAATATCATGAGCATATCATCGTAAGAACTTCGTGATATATCATCAAGGAGACGTGTGACATCTGGGCGCTCGTCACTTAGTAAGGAGTATCTGAGGGCTACGTCCGATTAAGAACATTATAGACAGTGTTGTCATTCTGAGATGTTTGTGGGCTCTTCGCGGAGAGAGGGTGGACAGCGGAGTGTGTCCACCGTATAACACATGAGTTTGTCTCCGTGCGGGAACTGGCTACAGCAGTTCACGCCAAGCCCACTACAGGTGAATTGGAACCAACCATATCGCTAAAGCGAGTGTGGGTGTCAAAAAACAGCGGCAGCACAAAAGTCGGTGATAAAGACACGCCATACAGACTAACCGGGAGAGTCCATTACGGTGACAGGTAAATTTGATACCAGGCAGGAGGACTGAAACCAGCAGACGCGGCGATGAAAGACCAGTTTTGAATCCAGAGTGGCGAGGGCAGCGTGTGTGTGTGTAGAACATCCGCTGTCGGTGACAATGACAGGATTGGGAACCAAAGATAATTGACAGGTGTGTGTGTGCTGGAGGCAAGCGCACTGTGTTGTTGCAAGTTGACTGGTCAAGATTATTCGACGCAGTAAATAGGACGGGTGGGTACACCAGCGTCCAGGTACTGGGGAAGTACATGTTTGGAAAACAGAGAAAAATTGGCAGTCGCTGATTTGACGGACAGTTGACTGAAGGGGATAGTAACGGTACCCCTACCGCAGCCGGGTGGGGCTGTCAAGTTTGTGTGAAAACTGTTTTACGGAGGAATTTTTCACTGAGAGTGATAAAGAGAAATTATGTTGACCTTGGAAGGCAAGGCTGTTTAGCAGTTACTGAGGTACTGACTGGAGGTGTCCGGCAAGGTCAAGGCCGTGGACAGTGGAAAGTTACTAAGATGTTCCATAGTGGAACTGGATAAACAAGCTGTTTTTGTGTGAAACAAGACTTTATGTTCGGCTTTGTTAAAAGCCCTTTGTGTTCATTACCTTATAATCAGCAAACATTTTGTCAACGATTGATGGACGTGGCATCTCCGCGAACATAGTTGCATACAGTTGCCAAAAAGAACTGACTGTACAGAGTGAAAGCGTTGAACATTTATTGCCATTATTTTGGTCTTTTCTTTTGGTGAAT